>JAVJIF010001125.1:0-117251 GCA_038442645.1 Agave tequilana | reverse complement strand
TAGCAAGATATTAGTTGGTGTTTAGCTTTAACAAGGAGTTTAGAAGCTTATCATAGTGATTCCGGTGCTCAAGCTTCAAGATCTTCCTTTGCACTCGGTGGATCACGCGTTTGGGAGCAAGTCTACTTGAAGATGGAGGGTCATCAAGAAGACCTAGGTATTCTAGTTAGTTTAGTGTGTTTTAGATCCATTGTAAAGCTTAGTATAGTGATATGCTTAAGTGCACATACACACACGTTTTTGGTTTTGATATGTTTTTCATGATTAGAAGATCAAAACAGTTTACTTTATCTTTATGTATAGTAGATGTTTTCTATTTATACATACATGCTTTAACTTGCTAGACAAACTTATTTTGACTATCCTATTCATGTTTTGGAAAAATCAAGTTTGATAAAAAATATAGGTTAGTTTTTGATAAAACTTGCAAGACTCAAAAATGATTGAATATGTTGATATATGTCTTGAAATTTTATCACAAGTTTGTTTATCAAAGTAAAAATGATAAAACAATTTTATGGTATTTTTAAAAGAGATAAAGATTTTTAGAAAATATTTTACACTGTTTTTCTGACCCAGATTCTGTTCCAGACTCAACTAGTCGACTAGTCAAACTGACCTAGTCGACTTGGGGTGAAGTCGGTCGACCGGGCGGGTCGACCGACGTGCACAGATCTGTGCACGTTTGGCAGCACTGGGGGCGGTCGACGAGCCGGTCGACCGGGGTCTAAGAGCAGTGCTCTCTGTTTGTTTGGGTCGATGATTGGTAGTCAAAAGTGCATTTTTATCATAACATTTACCATCACATTTTCATATTTATTCATTTAATTCTGCACAATTATTAATATTTTATTATTTATTGTGTGCAGGCCTCGAATTATTATTTAATAATAAATAAAGCCTAATGAAGCCAAAAGCCCATATTTGAAGCCCAGGTGTAAAAGTGCAAATATCAATTGTCAAAGTGCAATATGCAAGGGCTAAAGTTGCAAATATCGAAGATGAGGGAAGGATAGACTTCTACCCAACCCTAAACTCTTGCAGATGAGAATGAAAAGAGTGCAGAGATAAGGAAATTCGTTTAAAAGAGATTGGGAGAATCAAAATCTAGGTAACTTGATTATCAAGTTATCTCAAAATCCCAATATGAAGAGCCAGGATCATACTTCCAGAAGCAGGCGCCACATGGACGGACCAGGAGAAGCCACGCGACAAAGCGCGTGGCCTGACTCCACTATACTGCCGCAATTTTGCGGCAAAAGCCGCAATTTTGCGGCATTTTGGATGAATCTGAATACCAGATTTCGTGGGCAACTTCATCCGGGACTCTTCGGCTTTCTGCACCTATAAATACCCCCTGCAGTGCAAACGTACAGGGTCGTCCAGCGTCCAGCAAAGGGCCAAAGTTAGGGTTTTTAGGTTTTCTTCTTCTAGGTTAGATTTTATTTCCCCCATTGTAAATTTCTATTTTCTTTTGTAAAAACTGAGAGGAGATGATGTATTCATGGAGGAAGGGATCTATTGTACTGATGGTGACAGTCGGTGTAAGTTCTATTTTTCCACCATGTGTTAATAATCAAATCGAGGTTGCTTTTATTTTTGTATGTTTTATTTTCTTTTCTTCTTATTTAATCTTGTGTATCTCAGTATTTACTTCTTCTATTTGTTCTCTAATGTCTTGCCCACCATGAGAACCAACTGCTTCGAGAATACCTAGCCGAGGAAGAGCCCTGATGGCCTATGGCGATGAACAGGTCTTCAAAGTTGCTTTTATTTCATAGTTAGGAAGGCGGACGATCCTATACGCCATGCTTGTACGCCTTCCAAGAAAAGGTAAATCATCGCAACGGTTCAAACGGTAAGCAAACTGAAGAGGTAAGTTTTCTTTTTCTTTCTTTCTTTTTAGATTAAATCACAACTTCTCCCAATTCTTTATTTGCCGACCCATTGTAAATACCACTTCCTTTCTAATTTAACTAATAAAAATAAAAACTTTAGAGAAACTTGCTTAACGCTTCCATCGCAGTCCCTCCCTGAGGATCACGACCCGCATAGCCTTGCTACCGCGGATTAGTATTGAGCACCTCGCACACCTTTAATTCTCAGATCTAATATTCATATTTTTTGTGCAGGAAAACTCAGTCAACAAAATGGCGCCGTTGCGGGGATTTTATATTCATAGTTTTTCTCTAAAATAAAAAAATTAATTAATAAAATAAAAAAACTATTAACTATGTTTGTGGAGGAAAACTCAGTCAACAGATCTAATATCATAGTTTTTCTCTAAAATAAAAAAAATTATTAATAATTCTTTTGTTCTTTTCTGTTTGCAGGTTTGGAGAATAGAAAAACAGCAGCAGAAGTGGACATATAGCAACTCTGTGCCTCTGCCCTCGAAAGCAGAGCAGCAGAGCCTACTACTTTGCCGCAGAAACGCGGCAATAGCCGCAGATCCGCGGCAATAGCAGTGAATTACTGACTCAGTTTTCTGTAGGTTGCTAAAAATTATCATATCTGTTTTCTGCTCTGTTAACTTTGTTCTGTGATAACCCTGCTTACTGCTAATTAATTCAACAGTAAACTATTTGTTGTTTAATAAAATTGATTAGACGTTGCATATTAGGCACGTGTCTTTTCAATTACTTTATTTTACTGTTGAAGAGTGCTGGAGCAAGATACGTACGCATAGCATGTAGAGTAGGACTCATCTCTTGGTTGATTTTCTGCTTTGAGTGAATCTTATCTACTTATCTTGTACACTTGCACTAATTCATCTTAAGGGCATAACCCATTAACAAGATAAGGTGGGGATTTCATCACCCTTCCTTAGCCCAAAAATCATATCCCAAGCACTCACTAACCCAAGCCTAACTTAAAAATTAGTAGACGTTGGCCCTAGGGACATCTCGGACTCAATTAGGAGATTATCCTAAGGGGGAACGGTGCTGGAAATGACTCTTGCCAAATCAGTATCTAGGAAGGGATTGAGGGCCGAAAGCCCGAAGATTGGTGGTTATTTAATTAAGGAACGTCTTTGACGGAAAACCTCCCATCACTCTTGCCCTGACCTGGCTGATTAACTTGTGGTCAAAGTCTGCACCTTACCTCCCGTGGACAGTCTAACCAGTTAGGAGTCGTCTAGGTCATAGGTCTACCCTAACTTAGGTTAAAATTTTTTTTTGTGTTTATTTGTTTGTTTTCTTTTTCTTTGTTGTGTTGGTGTGATATGGCATATAATAATAATTCCAATTTTAATCCATATTACACACCAAACTCTTTTTCGGATATTACCAACCCGGCATATCATAACTTTGACCAATCTAGTGTGCCGGAATGGTCTTATCCGAATGAATATAACCCATACCCCCCATCTTATGACCATAATTTTCATACTTTCAACTCTTCACAGAGTTCATGGGTTTCGAGTCCCCGAGTCTAATTCTCAACCAAATTGTCCTTCATATCCATCTAGTCCACATTCTTTTAATGATTCATACTTAGATTCCCCCATTCAGAATAGATTACCATCTATCGGGGAAATGATAAGTATGCATGAGTCCAAGCAACAATTACCATCTATCGCAGACATGATAATGCGTGAGTCCACCAACTCACAACTTCATCACGATTACACTTCATCTTTTCAAGTCCAATCACAGCATGATGCACCTATCGACTATGAAAGGATGCTTGCAGCCATGACTCAGGCTAGATTAGCCCGTGATCGTGACATAGATCTGATGGTTCAATCATACGTCTCACCGTTCGGCCATTTCTGCTTTTGCTGACCACTCTCTTAGAGCCGACGAACCAAGTTGCTTTGGACAACAAGATTCTATTTCAGTGCCATCATTTGAACTTGCCGAAACTTCAATTATGATAATTGGCAAGTTTTCCTTTCCTGAAATAGAACTTGAACATGAATATGATCATGATCTCCCACTTGATGATTCAATTTTATTTCTGATCCAATAATGACTCTAGTGTCTCCACCTGATTTCACTTTTCCGAGTCAACATTAGATCCTATTCCAATTCATAATGAAATTGAATCACCTATTTTAGATGATCATATTGAACTTGACCAATTGTGCAATTTGAAAATCCTATGGATAAATTGGCAAGTTCTTTTTATTACATTGAACCCAATGAGATATGCGACCTAGATTCTCACAATCTCTTTACTTCTGAAACTGATTGTACAATTCTGACGGAAGATGTTGACCTTAGTTTTGAAGAATTGTATGGCGATGAGCTAGAATCCTTAATATTGGAAGTAAAGAGATATCACCCATATTAAGTCACATTCCATTGTGGGAAGATGATTGTGGACTGAGCTTCAACTTATTGATTGGACCCACTTCCTGAACTTAGCCTGACTCCTGAGCCCTTACTTGATTTGAGCATCTTCCTTGAGTCGGTATTCGTTTCCGTACCTATAATGCCATCTTTTCATACTCCATTTTGGGACAAGGAGGTTGAGACAATAACTCTGAAATTTATTATGAAATTTGAAAATTGATGGGGTGGAAATTCTAAAAAATGATTATACATATATTTTAGTGGGTTATATAAGGAAAGTTTCTGGTGGGTTCCACCAAATTATCTGTTATCTTGATTGGGCCGCATTCGTGGACCAATTAGACCACCTCCGGAACCACCACCCTAAGGTAACTTCCGCCTTCCTTGTTCTGTTTCATGCATATATGCATTCATTCATACATTGAGGACAATGCATGAGATAAGTGTGGGGGTGGGCTTTACTAACATACTAACATAAGTAGACACTAACAAAATTTGCTAATAAAAAAAATTTAAAAAAAATGTTATAAAAAGGACAATATTTTGACTTATTTTTTGAAAGAAATCTAAGTTAGTTTTAAGGATTAGGAAAATCATGATTAGGATTTCTAAAAACTTGGTCAAAATAAATAAATTGTTTAATGTTTAGGTATAGGAGAATAAATTGAATAATTAATTAGTCTTGATTTTTACCTTAATGAAATTTGCATACCTAATACATATCTAGGATTCTAAGATGAAGACCTTTGTGCCTCATAAAAAAAAAAGAAAAAAAAAGAAAAAAAAATCACCAATTAAGCTGATACATGTGCCTCAAGAAGCATAAGTATTCATGCCTAAAGGTGAGTAAATAAAATAAAGTCCTTAGTTTTGGGGCCTAGTTCACTCGAATTTGAGTCCGCGGGGTGTTTTCACCTGGTGCCCTAAAGCCCACCGGTTTGGGAGTCATCGACTTTAAGTTCGTTACATGGGTGGATTAGAAAGCCTAAGGAAATTAAGGAAAAATTACTTATATATGTATTAACACATCTAATAGTCAATTAGTTAGGTATGAGGGCCTCAAGAAGCCTTAATGCCTATACGAAAGAAAATTAGATGCGTTATACATATTAAAAAAAAATGTGCAAAAAAAAAAAGAAAAGAAAAAAAATATATATAGAGAGGCATGAGAGTCCAAGTTAAGGAATTCCTAGTATAAAAACATAAGGATGCATATGATTTTTGGTAACGAAAAAGACTATATTAGAAATCAATTTTAATTCTTACCTAAAATGAAAACAATTAACTTTATAAAGACTAAGTTTGAAGAATGAATAAAAATGAGGATCCTAAAACTTATAGACTACTTAGTCTCTTCAAATATAATTCAAATATTTTCTTTTTATGGATTTGTGGGGGTAATCCGCTGAAAACCCTCACGAGACAACACTCGTCCTTTAGGGTAACCTAAGGGTTAACGGCTTGTTGCACATGCTAAGTGCAACCGTGATTCCTACGAAAGTGAGTTAGGTTAGATTAATTTCTTTTCTTTTTCTTTGTTTTTACTCGAGGACGAGCAAAAAGATAAGTGTGGGAGTGTGATTGGTAGTCAAAAGTGCATTTTTATCATAACATTTACCATCACATTTTCATATTTATTCATTTAATTCTGCACAATTATTAATATTTTATTATTTATTGTGTGCAGGCCTCGAATTATTTTAATAATAAATAAAGCCTAATGAAGCCCAAAAGCCCATATTTGAAGCCCAGGTGTAAAAGTGCAAATATCAATTGTCAAAGTGCAATTATGCAAGGGCTAGAGTTGCAAATATCAAAAATGAGGGAAGGATAGACTTCTACCCAACCCTAAACTCTTGCAGATGAGAATGAAAAGAGTGCAGAGATAAGGAAATTCGTTTAAAAGAGATTGGGAGAATTCAAAATCTAGGTAACTTGATTATCAAGTTATCTCGAAATCCCAATATGAAGAGCCAGGATCATACTTCCAGAAGCAGGCGCCCACATGGACGGACCAGGAGAAGCCACGCGACAAAGCGCGTGGCCTGACTCCACTATACTGCCGCAATTTTGCGGCAAAAGCCGCAATTTTGTGGCATTTGGATGAATCTGAATACCAGATTTCGTGGGCAACTTCATCCGGGACTCTTCGGCTTTCTGCACCTATAAATACCCACTGCAGTGCAACGTACAGGGTCGTCCAGCGTCCAGCAAAGGGCCAAAAGCTAGGGTTTTTAGGTTTTCTTCTTCTAGGTTAGATTTTATTTCCCCCATTGTAAATTTCTATTTTCTTTTTGTAAAAACTGAGAGGAGATGATGTATTCATGGAGGAAGGGATCTACTTGTACTGATGGTGACAGTCGGTGTAAGTTCTATTTTTCCACCATGTTTAATAATCAAATCGAGGTTTGCTTTTATTTTTGTATTGTTTTATTTTCTTTTCTTCTTATTTAATCTTGTGTATCTCAGTATTTACTTCCTTCTATTTGTTCTCTAATATCTTGCCCACCATGAGAACCAACTGCTTCGAGAATACCTAGCCGAGGAAGAGCCCTTGATGGCCTATGGCGATGAACAGGTCTTCAAAGTTGCTTTTATTTCATAGTTAGGAAGGTGGACGATCCTATACGCCATGCTTGTACGCCTTCCAAGAAAAGGTAAATCATCGCAACGGTTCAAACGGTAAGCAGACTGAAGAGGTAAGTTTTCTTTTTTTTCTTTTCTTTTTAGATTAAATCACAACTTCTCCCAATTCTTTATTTGCCGACCTATTGTAAATACCACTTCCTTTCTAATTTAACTAATAAAAATAAAAAACTTAGAGAAACTTGCTAACGCTTCCATCGCAGTCCCTCCCTGAGGATCACGACCCGCATAGCCTTGCTACCGCGGATTAGTATTGAGCACCTCGCACACCTTTAATTCTCAGATCTAATATTCATATTTTTGTGCAGGAAAACTCAATCAACAGTCGACCGGGCGGTCAACCGGTTTGCCCAACGGTCATATTTCTGACCGTTGGCGGTCGACCGGGCCGGTCGACCGGTATCCTGTCAGGCTGCCACGTCAGCCTAACGGCTAGTTTCTGGTTTGGCCTATAAAACCCATTCCTTTGGGATTTGGCTAGGTTTTGACAAGAGAAAAATTGCTGTTTCCCAGAGTTTAAAACAAATTTCAAAAGTGTTTTGGGGTTTAATCTTCCAATCTTATTGTTTTAGGTTTTGAAAAAATCAAGGAAAATAGGAATTTGGATATTTGTATTGGTTTTCATTCTCTATCTTTTACAAGAGTTTTCCCAAGTATTTTCTTTGAGTCCTTGTTTTTCAAACACCTAGTTTTCCACACTTGAGCTATCTTCTATCCTAATCTATTTAGGATCTTATTTTGTGGAAAAGAGAGAAAAAGAGAAGTGTTTGAGGTTAAGCCTCCAAGATTGTAAACCCTCCTTTATTTATCCCTTTTTGGTAGAGGTTGATCGGAGTAGTATGGTTTGGATCCCTCTTAGGTAGAGGTGATTGTGTTTGGTTGGTGTTTGCTCCCTCTAGTAAGAGGTGGAGCTTGGAGATTGTAGACCTCTTCGGTAGAGGTGTTGGTTGTTGTATTGGCTACGGGCCTACCCCTCGGTTGTGAGGTGGTTGTATTGAGAGAGAGGAGTTTGGTACTCCTAGTGTTGTAAAAAATCCTCTTTGGTAGAGGTTCCCTCGGTGGGAGATAGTGGATTGGAAATCCTACACGGTGGTGTAGGCGGGGTTGTAGAGCAAGGTGCTCGAACCTCGAAACATATCTTGTTGTTTGCATTTGATCCAATATCTCTCAACTCTCTCTCTCTTTACATTTGTGTAAAGCATCATTCTTATTGCCATATCATTCATATCATATTGCTTGTGTTGCCTTGCATCTTTCATATTGTTGTATATCCATTATAAGCTTGGCTTGCTTGTGTGTGTGCATCACTTATACTCATCAATAAGAGCTTCACATAGCACCTCAAACCATTTCAAGGGGAATCAAGAGGAGTTAGTCCAGAGCCGTTCACGGGGAATTCGGCTACACTTGTTGTATTGTATTAAGTGAGATTGCTAAATTGTTTAAGCTTCCGCATTTAGTTTTCATTTAGAGCATTTTGTTTGTAGATTAGCATTTACACCTATTCACCCCCCCTCTAGGTGTTCCTTCAATTGGTATCAGAGCTAGTGCTCCTGATATTAGGCTTAACATCCTAGGAGTGAGATCCATTTGCTTGCTAATCTATTGTTTGCATTTGCTTGTTTGCACACTCATATAGTTTGCCATGGACTTCATGACCCCACCTAGTTTTGACCCTTCCAACATTGTTGTTTGGAAATGTAGGATGTCCATGTACCTAAAGACCCTAGGTTTGCATGTCTTCGTTGTCGCTACCAAGAAATGCTATCTTGGCAATGGTGATCATATAGGGGCCAATGCACAAGCCCTAGAGGCCATTAGAAGCACATTGCCTAAAGATTATCTTTTACGTGTTTCTAACATTGATTCCGCCTTTGCAGTGTGGAATTTGTTGACAACCACCATCACCTCCAAGTTTCAAGTGCCAAATCAACCGGAGGAGTCTAGTGGAGAATCCGATTCTCAATGCTTAATGGTCCAAGGGAATGACTCCCTTGAGGTACATTCGGAACCCCACTTAGATAGTGATGATGATGCTAGTTCTTCATGTAATGATGTTGTTGATCCCCATGCCTTGAATGAAGAACTTTCTATTGTGTGTGAAAAATTAATTGAAAAATATAATTTGTTAAAAAAGAAGACTTTTGCTTTAAATAAAGAGAATGAAAAATTGTCTTCTAAACTTGATTGTGTTTTGCAAGAGAAGGTTGAGGTCTCTAATGAAAGGGATCAATTGAGATCTCAATTAGAACTTGCACTTAAAGAAAATGAAGTTTAAAATCTAAAAATAATTGTGAAACAATTTTGAAGAAAAATGAAGATTTGACTTCTAAAGTAGAATTTGTTTTAAAGGAGAATGTTACTTTGAAAAATAAAATTATTTCTATTTCAAATGAGTTAAATGTTTGTTTAGAGAAAAACAATGTTTTGCAAAATAAAATGGATGCACATGTTTGCCATGCTAGTGTAGCTTCTTCATCTAGTCTACCTAATGCATGTACCTCTTCTTCTAGGATCAATGATGATATTTGTTTATTAAAGAAGAGAGTAGATTGTTTGGGCTCCACTATGAGCCAATGTGCCATGAACCATACACGCTTGGAATTTTGTTTCGAAAGAAACAAGTTCCATCTTTTCATGCACACCCTCCACGGCATACACATGCTTCCCACGCACACCATCACACGTATGCTCATGTGTACACTTGTACACATTGTGGTCGTAAGGGCCACCTTGCTAAATTTTGCTATGATAGATTACATACTCCTAATTTAGCAAAGAATTTTGTTTGGGTTAGAGATGGTACTAACCCCCATGGACCCAAAAGAGTATGGGTACCAAAGACCACCCCTCCTATTATTTTTGATGTAGGTGTGGGCTCTCACATGACGTGAGAGTAGTCGTACCTTGGAGTGGATGTGTTCCGGACTTCATATAAATCAATTGGATGCATCACTTTCAAGGGAAGTGTTGGTGGAGAGGACCACCATGTTTGGAGATAAGGAGAGTTGCTTCTTCGGTTTTGGTAACAATCCTTTACTCCCATTTATTGTTTTCATGCTTTTAATATTCATTGTTTATAGCATGTTTTCATTGTTTTTGTGATTAGTATGAAAATGCCATGCTTATTAGATTAGTGATATATATGTTTAGTTATTTTGAGACACTCGTGTTTAATATAGATAAATTCTTTTGTGTTCTCACTATATGGTTGCTATTGCGTATATCATATTTCTAATGACATGTGGATATTCATAATAATCATGTTTTTGCTTATCATGTTGAATTTCATCTTGTTTTGATGCTTAAAAATTTGAATATATGTTTAAATGTCAGTTTTCACTAAGACTAGCTATATACTTGTGCATATAGTGGGCTACAAATAAATCTATATATGTTTGAGCTTGATTGCCTATTTGAACCCATTAGATGTGCTAGTATAGTCTAGTTTTGATGATTCATACATTTTAAACTTGTATTCATGTTTTTGGATTTGTTTTGTGATTTTTCACTTCATGTATATGTTTGTATTGCCAAACTTTAAGATATACATGTATAACCCTTGAGTCATTTGCCTTTCATGCAAATCTATATATAAGGACTCAATTGTATTTAGGGATATGTATGTATACTTATTGTGTTGACAAATCATACATATACCTTGAAATGAAAGTTGTTTTAATGAAAATTTAGTTATTCATGTTTTCGTGTGTTTATATTTAACTTCATGTATATGTCTACTTGTCCAAACTAATCATATACATATACATCCTTTTTGAGCCGCGTGCCTTAATGCATATATTTTGTGGACTCGTTGTGTTTTGGATATGTATGTATACTTTAGTTGTATATGACATACATATGCCATTGAAGATTAAACAGTTTTGATGATTTTCATGTTTAAGAAATAATGGAGCTTAATGAAAAATTTTCATGATTATGATATTCACACTTTATTTGTACACTCACTTCTATATTTACTCATGTTTTATTTCATGAGTCATATTTATGCCTAATTGAATTAGAGTGTTGATTATCTTGTGGATTTCATATTTTATGAAAAATAATTTGTTTTATTCCTTACTTGAAGGATTTCGTACTAGTTAACAAAATTTTCATTTTAACTAGTTCGTCTTCTTCGTTGTGATATGAGGTATACACATGCTATTGTTGTTATTTCAATTGGTATCATTGAACTTTTTTTTCAATTGGTATCAATTTGATCCCTTTTGTATACTCATAATTGTTTATTGTGTATGTATGTTCTTTAATTGGTATCATCTATTGTGATTGGTACTCAGTTTATTTCATACACATATACTTGTTTTTATTTGTGCTTAAGATACAAATTTTTCACATAAATTTTGTTTATGCAAGAGCTTGAGCTTCAACTTCAATTCAATTGATTTAGTTTTTCAATTGGTATCTTATTTCAAGCCTACGCATTATTTTTGTTGGTATTTCATAAAGGGGGAGAAAATTTGATTTTGTCTTTCAATTGGTATTTGATTCCCACTCCCTTGCTTTATGATAAAATATAGTATCATATGGCTTAAAAAGAAAAATGCTATCTTTTGATATCAAGATGACTTGTGTTTTAAATTGGTATCTCAAAATTTTGTTTAACGAAAAATATTCAAAAGTTTTGATTTGTATTGCCTATATGCAAGAAGAGCTTAACATCTCTTCTACATATAGATTCATGATGAGTGTATCTTGTATTGAAGAGCTTGACATCTCTTCTTTATATGGTACACGTGTGTAGGGGGAGCTTCACATCTCCTCTTATGCATTACATAATATGTGTTATGTGAATTGGGGCTTGTCATCCCTTCTTCATGTAATGCATATGTGTAGGGAAGCTAACTTAGCGTCTTCCTCTTCATGAATGTATATAGCATATAACATTTATTGATCCTATGTTTATTTTCATTGGTATCAAGATGCTTCATTGACATATTTTCAATTGATATCCTAATTGATTGTAACCCCTTATTGACCTTGTTTTTCTTTTAGACAAAAAGGGGGAGAACATTGCTTTTCTTGTTTTGATTGACAAAAAAAAAGGGGAGAAAGATTTTTACCTCATTGACATTTTAATTGTTTTGTCATTAACCCCTTTGTTGATGATTGACAAAAAGGGGGAGAAGAATTCGAGTTTATATGATTTGAGTTTATATGCATGTTTTTGTATGCATAGTTTATGTTTTTAATTTCAATTGGTATAAAAAGCATTATTTGTTTTGTAAAAAGAATCATTAGTTTTGTTTTATTTAATTGGTATCAAGAGCATGTTTGTGTTTTATGCATGATTGATGCATATGTGTTTATGAACATTCATTGCATATATTTGATGATTATTGATGCATGAGTAAGGGGAGCTTCTTTGAAGCTTAACTTTAATCCATGCATATATAACTCCATGAGTTTTGTCATCATCAAAAAGGGGGAGATTGTTGGCCTAATGGCCTTCCACTCTAGTTTTGATGATGATTAACTCATGTAGTTATATGTTTACTAATATTCTTGTGATTTTAAGTTTCAGATCATTTAGCAAGATATTAGTTGGTGTTTAGCTTTAACAAGGAGTTTAGAAGCTTATCATAGTGATTCCGGTGCTCAAGCTTCAAGATCTTTCCTTTGCACTCGGTGGATCACGCGTTTGGGAGCAAGTCTATTTGAAGATGGAGGTCATCAAGAAAACTTAGGTATTCTAGTTAGTTTAGTGTGTTTTAGATCCATTTGTAAAGCTTAGTATAGTTGATATGCTCAAGTGCACATACACACACGTTTTTGGTTTTGATATGTGTTTCATGATTAGAAGATCAAAACAAGTTTACTTTATCTTTATGTATGGTAGATGTTTTCTATTTATACATACATGCTTTAACTTGCTAGACAAACTTATTTTGACTATCCTATTCATGTTTTGAAAAAATCAAGTTTGATAAAAATACTAGTGTTGGTTTTTGATAAAACTTGCAAGACTCAAAAATGATTGAATATGTTGATATATGTCTTGAAATTTTTATCACAAGTTTGTTTATCAAAGTAAATGATAAAACAATTTTATGGTATTTTTAAAAGAGATAAAAGATTTTTAGAAAATATTTTACACTGTTTTTCTGACCCAGATTTTAGTTCCAGACTTCAACTAGTCGACTAGTCAAACTAACCTAGTCGACTTGGGGTGAAGTCGGTCGACCGGGCGGGTCGACCGACGTGCACAGATCTGTGCACGTTTGGCAGAACTGGGGCGGTCGACCGAGCCGGTCGACTGGTCTGAGAGCAGTGCTCTCTGTTTGTTTGGGTCGACCGGGCGGTCGACCGGTTTTGCCCAACGGTCATATTTCTGACCGTTGGCGGTCGACCGGGCCGGTCGACCGGTATCCTGTCAGGCTGCCACGTTAGCCTAACGGCTAGTTTCTGGTTTGGCCTATATAAACCCCATTCCTTTGGGATTTTGGCTAAGGTTTTGACAAGAGAAAAATTGCTGTTTTCCCAGAGTTTAAAACAAGTTTTCAAAAGTGTTTTTGGGCTTTAATCTTCCAATCTTATTTGTTTTAGGTTTTTGGAAAAATCAAGGAAAATAGGAATTTGGGATATTTGTATTGGTTTTCATTCTCTATCTTATACAAGAGTTTTCCCAAGTATTTTCTTTGAGTCCTTATTTACCAAACACTTAGTTTTCCACACTTGAGCTATCTTCTATCCTAATCTATTTAGGATCTTATTTTGTGGAAAAGAGAGAAAAAGAGAAGTGTTTGAGGTTAAGCCTCCAAGATTGTAAACCCTCCTTTATTTGTGTATCCCTCTTTGGTAGAGGTTGATCGGAGTGGTATTGGTTTGGATCCCTCTTAGGTAGAGGTGATTGTGTTTGGTTGGTGTTTGCTCCCTCTAGTGAGAGGTGGAGCTTGGAGATTGTAGACCTCTTCGGTAGAGGTGTTGGTTGTTGTATTGGCTACGGGCCTACCCCTCGGTTGTGAGGTGGTTGTATTGAGAGAGAGGAGTTCGGTACTCCTAGAGTTGTAACAAATCCTCTTTGGTAGAGGTTACCTCGGTGGGAGAAAGTGGATTGAAAATCCTACACAGTGGTGTAGGCGGGGATGTAGAGCAAGGTGCTCGAACCTCGAAACATATCTTGTTGTTTGCGTTTGATCCAATATCTCTCAACTCTCTCTCTTTTTACATTTGTGCAAAGCATCATTCTTATTGCCATATCATTCATATCATATTGCTTGTGTTGCCTTGTATCTTTCATATTGTTGTATATCCATTATAAGCTTGGCTTGCTTGTGTGTGTGCATCACTTATACTCATCCAACAAGAGCTTCACATAGCACCTCAACCCATTTCAAGGGGAATCAAGAGGAGTTAGTCCAGAGCCCTTCACGGGGAATTCGGCTACACTTGTTGTATTGTATTAAGTGAGATTGCTAAATTGTTTAAGCTTCCGCATTTAGTTTTCATTTAGAGCATTTTGTTTGTAGATTAGCATTTACACCTATTCACCCCCCCTCTAGGTGTTCCTTCACGTAGCCATAACGTCTCCGTACCTACGGGATCGTGGCGTTACATAGTGGTATCAGAGCTTAGGTTCACACCTGGTGTGGGTAACCACCTGGGTCAATGCTTGGGCGCTTACCAACAGTACAGTCAGGTTCAGATTAACTTGTCCGTATCTGCATTTGGGGTTCCAGCAACGAGTACAAGAATACCATGACCTTGACAATTCAGTCATTGACTCGTTCGTATTCCTTCTTTCCTTCCAGTTGTCAACCAGAATATCCGGTTTCCTTCTCGCTTTCCTTGCATCGTCTTGCTTCCCATCCGTTAGGTTAAGTTCACCACCATACTTCTCCGTCCCGAGTTCCTTATAGATATCGGAGTGCGTAGCGAAAGTGTCGTGGACCCGTAACATTTAGGCTTTGGGGTTGGAAATATTGTTCTCACACCTGAATGGAAATTGCGAGGACGCAATTTTTTGTAAGGTGGGGAGAAATGTAACCCCCTGATCCCCGGTGTACGTATCCCTGTATCAGTACGCGCTACGGCGTACAAAATTTGATTCGACCTCTGTGGTAGTCCGATTGAGCTGATTTTAGTTTCAAAAATCATTTTCTAATATTTGAGATTTTTCAGAATTTTCTGGAAATTTTCTGGATTATTTTGGAGAATCTCCGTTGTCGGTGTCGACCGATACCGATAACCAGCCTTACGATTTTTTTTTTCACAATCGGAGTATAATTTTGAGAATCCGCTTTCACCGTATGTTCTAGAATCACGTGAGCTACGTTTGGATTTTTGAGATTTTTCTGAATTTATCAAAAATCAGGCCAAACCGGTGTCGCCCGTATCGGCGAGACACTCCGGGATTTTTAATTTGCAAACTGGATAAAATTTCTTCAAACCGTCTTCATATTAAGTCTCAGGGTATTATTCTCTATTTTCTGTAATTTTTTGGCACCGTTCGGAGCTAGTCAATTTTTGACCCTATTAAAATAATATTAAATTAATTTAAAAATTCTTTTTCCTTTCTTTTCTTCTCCATTCTTCCATCTTCTTCCAGCGATTTCTCCCAACCGCCAAACCCATTCCACCGCCTCTCCTTCTCTCTCTCTCTTCTATAAAATCCTCTCCCCTCCTCTTTCTCTCTCACTCTTCCAAACTCTCTCTCTCTCCCCAAACTCCCTCTCTCTCTACTCTCTCCCTCCCTCTCTCTCTCTCTCAATCTCCTCCCCCTGCTCTGTTTCAGGCTAGGGGCGTGGATTACCCCGCGCCCGCGGCCAGAGGTGGCGGCGCACCACCGCGCCGCCGGCCAGGCGCCGGCGGCTAGGGCACCACCGCCCCTCCCTTTTCTTCCTTTCTTCTCCTTCCTCTTCTTCTTCTCCTCCTTCCCCTGATTCTTCTTCTTTTCTTTTCTTTTCTTTATTTTCTTTTCTTTCCTCTCTCCCTTTCTCTATTTCTCTTCCCCCTCTCTCTCTCCTGGGCCACCGGACCGCCGCCGGCCGGCCGGCCGGCCGCACGGTAGCAGCAGCAAGCTTACTGCTGCTGCTGTTGTCTCTTTGAGTGGGTTTGGGTTTTACCCAAACCCATTAACCAACTAATGGGTTAAGTTGTATACCCATTAACCCATTAAACCCGTTAACCCAAATACCCATTTAACTTAAAGTTATGGGTTTGGGTTGTGGATCTGGACCCGACCCGTTATGAGCCAACCCGTACCCGAAATCCAATACAGGTATATTTACAGAAAACCCCCTGGTACATTTCAGTATTTGCATTTATTATTTTTATTTACATATTTAACCCTATTTGTTATGATTTAGTATTCGGGCGATATCTGGAGCATCCGGACTCCGATTTGGACGATTCTGAATCCGTTGCGATCGTGAGAACGAGAGCTACCTTCCCGTGGACAGTTAGTGAGTGTTTTTAATTTATAAATTATCTTTTTATCATATGGATTGAACTTGGTTGCTTTATTTAAATATAACATGATACCGGTAAAATAAGCTGTAGACAATATTAAAACACTGTAATCACCACTGTACTTAGAACATGCCTGATACCTAATTGATGTAGAGCGTGACACTGGATGCCTATTAGGTCATGTTCATGGACCACTGACACTCGGCCACTAGTTCACCATATGCGAAGATACTATTATTCCATGTAGTATATAACAGTTAGATAACTAATCATCACCTGTATACTGATCCACGGTACACGATGCAATATCATGAGATAGGAATGTTGGACACCATTATTTCTTACACTGGTATCATAAGTACATGGCTACGGTAGTTCACTAGACAAGACATTCCATTATCCACTGACCACTATTATGACATGTACTAGTGAGATATAGATAGCTTACACGGACAGTGTCAGGTCACGGATACACTGATTCCTGTTATTACCTGTACCATCGCAGAGATATGACACGGATTATTGTGACACATATTTGTTCCACGGACACACAGATTACAGTCAGTTCCTCTATTTTTATCCTCGTTACATAAATGCTCGGCATATCACTGTTACTCATGCATACATGGTTTCTCCATTCTTATCATATGGATCCTTATACCTATTGCATGTATGATTGATCCAGGTTATCCCCGTTCATATTACATGTATCATTATGTCATGTTACCATATTCATGTTATATGATTGTTTCCTGTTACTGATATGGATATTCCCGTTACTGGACATAAGAGCTGTTGATATGCGATATGTGAAATTCCACATCTATTGTTCCCGTTTCCGTTATATTGTTCTATGCTATCAACAGATCTCAGGTCCAGTTATCATGTTACACGTATCATGTACTGTATTTGTATCTTGTCACATGTATACTTGACATATCAGATCATAAAGATAACTTGGGTATGGGGGAGACTTGATGGTTGATTAGATCATATCGGGTGGATGTCCGGATCCATTGTTTGTCCCACTGCAGGGGACGGGGTAGTGCTGGCTACCGTCTGTTACTCATGAGCATCCCGTTATTGTTTTAGCTCATTGAGATTCCCGTTACATGTTACAGCTCTAGCGGGCTGGTCCTGGTCTCAGCAGCCAGGGGTCTGATAAGGCCGTTGTCCCGGGTATGCACGGGATACACCCACCCGATAAGAACTCCTCGACCATGAGTTTCCAATTAACATAATAAAACAGTATACACAATAGTGAACGTCGGGAACACTTGTTATTTGATCACTCTCTCGTTTGGATAATGGTACCCGTAGGCCATGTCCGGATGGGTTCGACTGGAGTGCGGGCTCCAGTATGAACTGCCAGTGGTATGGGACACTGGTAGAGATTGATTAAAATACCAGGTGGTACTGATCGCTACTATTGTATAAATGACATGACTTTGACATGACCTGCCTGCTACATGTTTAGTTGTACTTGTTACTGTTCCTGATCATTTATCTGCTATCATGTTACATATATACATTGCTACTGTTCCTGTTTCATGTTACACTTTTTGTAGTGCCCTACTACTCATGCACATGTATACTTTGTTACATTACCTGGTATATGTTACACTGTATGTAGTGGCATACTATGCATGTTCTGCATTGCATATATTTATTGTTGCAGACATATGCCCATCTGCATGTTCACCTCTATCACGTCACCACTATTATGTTCATGTCTATTACGTCACCACTAGACAACATTAGTTATTATATAAACTGGACACGACTATACATATGACCTGATGATAACCGGCTAGGTAGAGATGGTATTACAATAAAACATGTTTATATATTTGTACTGTTTCATATATGCGTATTATATGGTATCACTATTATCACATCTTGTATTATGGGCGTGTTTGTTTCGCCGCAAAACGCCGCAAAACGCAAGTCGTAAAACTTCTTTTTCATTTTCCGTTGTTTGTTTCGCTGAAAAATATGTTGCAAAATGCAACTCTTCTTTTCCCACTTGCAGTTGCTACAGTTAAATTTGTGGTCATGTAAATCTCACTTTTACACTCATATTTTCTCACTTGCAGTTGCTACAGTTAATTTTGTGGTCATGTAACTCTCACTTGTAGTACACTTATAGTTCAAAACAGTTACTTGATAATCAATATATAATTTAATATTATTAAATATTTAATATTTTAAATGGTGTTCGATTTCTTATTTAATTATTTTATATTTTTAATCTTTAATTATTTATTGTTTTTTAATATTGTTTAATATTTAATATTTTAATTTAATATTTTATTTAATACTTTATTATTTTATTAATATTTATTCCATTTTTATTATTTTATTTAGAGTTAATATTTTATTAATATAACAATATTATACTTTACTATATATTTAATTATTTATTTTTTAATATAAAAAATTACTTTATTAATATCATAATATATTTTATTATTATATTAATATTTTATTATGTTAATATTGTAATAATAATTCAGTATAATAATACTATAATGATAATTTATTATTAAATTATAGTTATATTTTACTTTGTTAATTTTTTATTTCTATAATATTACAATAATATTATAATAAAAATTATATTACAATTTTCAAGTATTTTTAATATTATAATATTATAAGTATATTTTATTATTTTTGTAAGATTTTTTAATATTTATATTTTATTAGTATTCTTAAAATTTTATTAATGTTCTTTAGATTTTCTTAAAATTTTATATTATTTATTTAGTTAATATTTTAGTAATATTTTACTATTTATACTAATATTTTATTAATATTATTATTATAAATAAAATATTAAGATTATTAATTTTTTATTTCAAATTTATTAATACAATTTAATTTGCAATAGTAGATTTAATTTAATAGTATTTATAATATTTAAATCACTGCTACAGTTAATTTTGTGGTCAACTTTTTCACTTACAGTTTTACATTATCAACCAAACACCGTAAAACACAATATACTTTACCATTTACACTTTCACTTTATCAACCAAACACCGTAAAACACAATATACTTTTCCATTTACACTTCACTTTATCAACCAAACACCGTAAAACACAATATATTTTCTCTGCTACAGTTCACTTTTTCCATTCTCATTTTACGACTTACGACTTGCGACGTTTTGCAACGAAACAAACAGGCCCTATATATTAGTATCATGGTTGTAGTACTATTGTATATATTACTGCCTCCTTCATTTTACCACTCACTAGGTCGCTTTCTGACGACCCTGGGTTTGCGTGCCCAGATTGGAGATCGGAGTTATCGTATTATCAGATAGTGCCGTGGAGTCACGTAGGAGATTCCCCATCGGGCCTATTCATAGGTATCTTGGTCATTTATTTCTGTTATCTTATTTGTTCCCATTTTTCATATCTGTTATGATCGCTGACCTCTTTCTGCAGGTATTCTTGTACTGCTTTTATGTTGGACCTCATGTTTATATGGAGGTAATGTACTGTACTGAGGCTTAACGTACGCGTGAGCGTGTATTCACCTCGCGTATGTACGTCGCCATAACGTCTCCGTACCTATGGGATCGGGGCGTTACAGATTAATTACTAGGAAGATGTTTACAATTGCTAATAGCCTCTTTGAATGCAAGAGAGCTCCAGCAAAATCCTTTTCGCAGGCACACAACCTTAGAAAATTAACAACAACCTTAAATACCCATATTTCCGTAACAGCAGAGCCCAAACCCGATTGTCGGTCGACCGGCTGGTCGACCGACCTCCACCTCGGTCGACCGGTCGGTCGACCGAAAACAACAGAGAGTTGGCACTTCCAGTCAGAGAATTGCGGTCGACCGGCCGGTCGACCGCCTCTGGACCCTGTGCATGTCGGTCGACCGGGCCGGTCGACCGACATGCCTGTTTTTCTGCTGCTGCTGTTATTTCTTGCTGCTGTCCCTTTTGCCTTTCGTCATCGACTTCCTTGGCGATCACTTCGATAACCCTTGGCAATATCCTCTCTTTCCAACAATTTTGCCTTGGGGATGTATAAATAACTGTTGCCCGTACCAAAACAGGAAGCAAAGAACATCAAGAAGAAGAAGAAGATGGCTTCAGATCCAGGTCACTTCTCGTCTCCGGCCACTGCTCTCCTCCTCCTCCTCTTTGTCTTCTCTGTTGGGACAACTGTTGAAGGAGTGCTCTTATCCCAACTCCAAAGCACTCTCAATGTCTCTACTTCTCTCAAACAGAACAAAGGTATCCTGTACTTTTATTCCATAAAAGATTGGTTGCCAGTTTGATATATATCCCCTTCACTTAAGGAACAAAAATGAATGTATATGCTATATTTCTTATCTTATTGCAGATCGAATCATAAAGCATTTTGTAACAATTCCCTCGCATATTGTTGATCTTTCTATGGATCTAACAATTTTTTTTGGTTGTGAATTTGTTCATATGAGTGTGTATTGGATAGAAAGAATTAAATTTTTGTTGTGCACAATTTGAATTTTCAGTACTGAAAGCTGGAGTGGACAAGTTCACAGTAACATGGGAACTGAACCAGGACCTTAAGGCCGATGTCGACTCTTCATACAAGAAGGTGAAACTGAGGTTGTGCTACGCTCCGGTGAGCCAGAAGGACCGCGGGTGGAGGAAGACCGTTGATGACCTCAAGAAGGACAAGACCTGCCAGTTTGGCATCACCATCATGCCCTACACCAAATCCAAAACCAGTTACGAGTACAAGGTCGAGCGCGATGTGCCCTCCGCCACATACTTCATCAGGGCTTATTTGCTTGACTCAAGCGACAACGAAGTTGCCTACGGCCAGACTACTGATGCAGGCAAGACCACCAACCTGTTTCAGATATCTGGGATCACAGGCAGGCATGCGTCACTGGACATTGCAGCCGGGTGCTTCTCGGCTTTCTCGGTGCTGTCGTTGCTCTTCTTCTTTGTGAAGGAGAAGAGGAAGACCAAGAAGTGATTGTTTAGGTTGTGTCTGTGTTTCTCTTTTCCCTTGCTTGCAATGACAAGCTATACATACTTGTCTTGTGGTACTTGCATGAAGATAGAAATCAAAGTTTGTAAGATACTTGAAATGGTTGCTTAGTTAGTGTTGTGAACAAAAAGAGGTGGGGTTAAATGAGGGCCAGTTGTGTTGCTACTAGTGTGGACCAGGATGGGGCCTTGTGCATTGCAATTTGCAGTTGTGTGGACAGAGTGACAAGTGAGAGTTTTGTTGTTGACAACGAGCAAGAAGCCTTAACCCTTTGATAGAAAATTAGTTGCGGCCATTCACTGACAATGGAGGAGGCTGAATGTATGAAATTCTATGATAATTGGGAGAGATAATAATGGATAGGAACAGAACAGAGTTCAAAATTTTGGCAAAAGGTTACTAAGAAGAAGATTGAGAGAAATTCGAATATTACAGTCTGGGATGGTTTAATCTTGATTAATTAGGAGGGATTTGTTGGTTCAACTCAAAACAATTGATATGATTATTTTGCAGTCTCAACAAAAAATTCTGCATCTTAATTTACTCAACATTTATAGATTGACCAAAATTGATTGAATTAAAACCTGAAACTGAAATAGCATAATGAATGAAGCTTTCATTGCATATAATTAAGGGAAAAATCACAGTACAATTGCAAGTCTGTTAACCAACCCGAGCAAAGAAAAGAAAAGTTTGAAATTACTAGACTTGATGCCGGCAGAGAGGGCAGACTTGATTCCTCTCCAACCACTGAACAATACAATCAAAATGAAAAATATGACCACATGGCAATCGAGCCAAGTCCAAATCCCCGACTGCCTCATCGAAATCCTCGAAACAAATAGAGCATCCCTGCTGTCCAAACTCTGATGATCTTGGACCACCAGCAGCAACGTTCAGCCGATCCAGTTTTGCAATTGCCATTTCTGCTGCTGTGGCCTCCTCGGAGCTCCGTGCACTTCTTTCTTCGTCCATATAGAAGTCATCAACATCCTCTGGAGAAGAGATCAAGCCCAGGCCACCATCAACCTGCCGCGCGTGGAAATGTAAGTCGGCAATTATATGAAATGTGATCCCTGTGAGGTTGCCGTGGCTCTGTATGGTCTGAAGGCAGAAACCAGACACTTGATTTCTCAAGAATTCAAATGTATCAGGATCCCTGAAACATTCAATGTTGAACAGCAATTCAGCAACTCCATCTGCAAGACAGGAGGCATCATCCAGCACGAAGATGTCAAGGGGCAAGCGAAAACAGGGGATGTCTCGAACTGGCATGATGTAGGGAAGCCGACGCCCAGAGACATGGTAAAACTGTATCACGCTGAAGGTGAAGGCATGCACAGCCTCTTCTGTTGCCGAGCTCGGCATTGCTCTGAAGGTGAAGACGATGTTGCCGTGTTCTCCACTGGTCTCCAACAGGGTAGTGGACGCCATTGCTGTTGATTGAGATGGAGAGGAGATCTTGAAAGCAACAAGAACTGGGGTGAAGAGAGTAATCAGTGATTAGGGTTTGAATATTATGACAAATGATGATGATCTCGTTTTAATTTATAGACTATTACACGTGGCACAAATTAAGTTTGTTTTTCTTAGTTTCAGATTACAACATGAATTAAGGTTAGAATTAGACTATAAAGTTTCCTAATTTGAACTAATCTGTGTGATCGGATAATCTTGTGTCATCGGAGTTTGAAAAGTTTCCTAATTTGGTCTCGCTTTGTATTTACGCAGTTGTAGTCCGATAATTTGGTCTCGCTTTGTATTTAGGCAGTTGTATCTATAAATTAAAGACAAGGCATTTTCAGTTTCAGTTATCCTGTTCTCCTTGCTAGATTTCTTCTCTGATCATCACCGTCGGTTAGTTATCGCTTGCTTCCAATCTCCTCTCCCTCTACATCAATGGCGTTGTTGTCAACGCCCCTTGGATTGAAGATTGTCGGAGATGAATGCGGCGTCGAATTTGACTTTTGGACGGTGCCCAGCCCAAGACCTGAAGCAGTCATATTCAGCTTCAGCATGAGGAAGCACTACCATCATGAGGTTGGGCGTCGGCCAGCAACAACTGCGAAATATCCCTTCTTTTTCCCTCCGCCTCGACACTCTCATGGATTCCTTCCGTTCTGGGCGTGCCATTGATCTCATGTTCCGCCGTCTAGAATTTTATTGGGTTTCGCTGCGGTGTGCCATCAACTTCACGAGCGATTCCTCCGCTTCTTTGTTCAGGTCATAGCAGAGCACCGGGGCATTGTCGGCCCCCACGGAGGAGTCCGGTTTCATAGCTTCGTGGACTTGCATTTCGATGTTGAACCGCAGGTGCTTCTTCTTCTTGATTCCCACTTGTTCTTGATGTCTTCTGCCGGTCATTACGAGCCGATCGAATATGAAGACGACTCTGATTATGACGAGGATGACTCCGATTATGAGGAGGACGATGCCCCTGACTATTACTCTGAGTCTGAGAATGACTCTGACGATGATGAAGATGCCAAGGACAAACAGAAGCAGAAACAGAGGGTGGTTTTGACGACGTCGCAGCATCGGAGGTGGCCATTGCGAAATTAGAGAGGATGAACTCTGCTTGCGTTGGAGCACTGGACGAGGGCTGCTCGATCTGCTTTGATGACTTTGAGGAGACAGACTCGGACTGGGCTCGATTGCCGTGTTCGCACGTATTTCACTATCACTGCATTGCGCAGTGGCTTGAGCGGAGTCGAACCTGTCCACTGTGCAGGCTCGATGTCAATTAATCGAGGGGGTTGGATGAGATTAATTGAGGGGTTTGATTGAGTTTTATTCTATGTACACAATTATTTCTTTTTATAAAACTTAATTCTTTTGATTGGTTGTTAGCTATATTAGCTTGCTTCTTTCAATTCTGAAATGGGAGAGTTTGTCCGCTATGTTTTGCTGAAATAAATTAAGATTCAACATTGAATTGAAGTTGAGACTAGCAGATAATCACTGATCAAGTTCAAGTTGGATAATGAATCAACTTCTATTTGATGAATTTTGTTCATTTCTTTCTACATTTTGTCAGGTTCCTCTTCCTTCAGGTTCAGTAACAACGCCTCTACTTGCTAATTTCATCGAAATTTGCAAATTCTATTTAACACCTCAAATCTATTTCTAAATTGTTGTCAGGGTTCTATAATGTTACTAAGTTGTAGAATTTCCCAGTATGTAATGCAAAGTATACTAAGATACAAACATCGTATCATTTGTGTGATATTGAGATTAGTTAAGAATTTGGCTCTGAGGATTACCTTGGAACAATCAGAAATGCTTTGAGGATTTGAAATTGCTTCATGAGTTTGTACTCCCTGGAAACAAAGATTGAAAAGCCTTCTTGGCATAGAGTTGTGAAGAATTAGCAGAAAATCATGCATGAAAAAGCACACAACTTCAACATAAAACTCACACATCTACACAAGCTGTAAGATTCAGATATGCACGAGAACTAGAAAAAAATATGTATCAGATGGAGCAGTTAACAGGAATGACAAGAAATCAAATAAAACGCAATCATGTTTGAAAAATACATTTAAATAAATGATTTGGTGCTCTCAATTTTAATAAGACCACGTTAAGGGAAAAAAAAAAAAAAGAATTGACTTACAATGGCGATTCACCATTTTAATATTATAATAAAATGAAGGATTCTCAATCTGGAATTCTTTGAAATACTTAATGGATGGCACTTGACACACATCAACTCCAAAGTAGTACTTTGCGCATTTCTACTAATTCATTGCTCAAAACCTTTCTGCTAAATTTTATATTGTACTCCTCAGTATTTTTAAGCATCTACCGGCAAAATATTCTGATCAATAGATGGATCATTTTTGTTTTCTTCAGTAATTTTCTAATAGGACAGCAAGTAACGAGCATAATGGTTGCATAAAAAGTGAAGTGGATCATGCCAAATTTTTTATCTAGACTTTTTCCTTCAATTTTTGAAAATCAAATTATTTAACTTGCAGATGATAGTACTAGAAACATAAAAAGACTCTTCATGCACATTTATAAAGAAATGAAGTTCTACTGCTTCAAACTCCTAAAAGTTCAGGAGCAAATAAACACTAAAGTAATCGTAGAAGGACCTTTAAACTCTTGAAGTGCTTCAGAATTGTGAAGAAACTTCGACACTTCTGGCTCTTCATATTGATGGTTTTTTTTTTCCTTCAATTTTTGCATGTCCATATATTCGTATCATTTCTCATACTCATAAGAAAAGGATGGTGAAAGTTAGAAGGGACTTGTTTATTAATAAACATATAACGGGAAGCTTGTATAATAATTAACACTGCTAAGGATTGTTGAGCAAAACTGAAAATTCGTGGTTTTTTTAGGCAAGAAAAATTGAGTATATTTTTAAGCAAAGCATTGACAGTTGTAATATTGTTGAAGAATTTAGCTTTTTCAATATATCATTTCTTTTTGAATAAGTCCATAGTACCTATCAATTTATAATAATTCTTTAACTTTTTAAAATCTCTTTCTATGCAACTATGTCATGCTTAACTTTAAATAGAAATTAGCGTAGCACCAATTTTCTCTTTTATCTAGGCTAGTGGAATAGATAAATCAAGTTTTTTTTTAAAAAGTGCAATAAAATATTTATACTAAAAAAGTTTAAGATTGTCGATATTACTAATTATTATTAATTCATTCTTTTATCTTTCAAAAAAGATATAAAGATAAAACATAGGTCTGTTTTCGGTATCATTAGGCTCGGGCACAACTGAATTCATGCAAACCTTCCTTTTACAATTCCATTTTCCCATTTGCATCATGGTACAGTTAATTTTGTGTTCATACAAATCTCACTTGTAATGAGTTGTTACTCAAAACAGTTATTTTGTGGTCATTTAAATTTCACTGGCAGTCTAATTACAGTCCAAAAAATCAAAATTAATATTTATTTTAATATTATTTTAAGATTAATTTTGCGGTCAATTTTTACACTCTCACTTTCACATTATTAACCAAACACCTAAAAAAATATTATACTTTTTCACTTATACTTTCATATTTGAATGAAACAATGAAAACTTACTTGCACAAATTTCAATTTTCTATTTTTTCCTCACATTTTTCTTCCATTTCTCACTAACACTTGTTTCTTTCACTTGCACAACAAACCAAATAGGCCTAGGGGAAATCTCTTAGGAATGATGATATATCTCATGCATATTGTCATTATGACTATATCAATTATATTTGTTCAGCCAGTGAGACTTGGCTTACTGGTAAAAAAAAATGAGAGTGAACTGTGAGGAGTGGCTCACTGATATTCATACTGGTCAAAAATTGTATGCACAAACAAAGCACAATCCTTGATGGTTGTATTTTAGGAAGCGGGGCGTGACATGTTTTCTTCCCATGTGGCTATTAGGACTTGCAAATGTTATTATTATGTGATTAAATGTTTATTCGACGCATGCAGCAACATAAGTTTCTTTTATCATCAAATAATCCCTTTTTTCTTTAAATAAGACAGAATAGCATCTGGAAGAATGAAAATCACGATTTGTACCTTATTCAAAATCAAATTTTATCTACAATTGATTGTATTGTGTTGAATCAAGTGTGGGACATTTCAGACTTGTGACCATTTTTCCCACTATTTCTTCATTGTTGGCACCGTAATGAGAAGTAACCGGAGCAAATAGAGCCTAACTGTTATCGAATAATTCCAATATATATGTACACATTGTTTCTGCTAAGTTGTGGAACTTAATTATTGTCTTGATGATTTGTCCCCCTATGCAGAGTCATTATGCATATCGATCTGTGTGATCAGGTCGCTGGGAGGCTCAGGGCAGAGCCCCTGACCGAATTATTTTAAGAAGTCCCCCTTGAAAATCCTAGAGTGAGGGTGAAGCACTCTTGTAAAGCAGTTGAGCGAGTTCAGAGTTTTAGGTTGAGGGTAAGGTCGGAATCTCGCTCTGAAGTAACAGCGGGTATCACTCTAGAAGAGCACTATGAAGTGATATTGCAGAGTGGCACCTCAAATATGCATAGCGATGAAACATTCCAGTCTGAAAGCAGCCCATGAAACTTCGGAACACGTATCAAGGGCAGGTTGGTGATTTCATAACTTTCAATCCTACTTTTCTTTATTAAAGAACACATGGTTTCTGTTAAGTTGTGAAACTTAATTATTGTCTTGATGATTTGTCGCCTACGCAGAGTCAATATGCAGATCGACCTGCGTAATCAAGTCATCGGGGGGCCTCGGGGGCAGAGCCCCCAAATTGAATTATTTGTAGAAGTCCCCCTTGAAGAACCCGGAGCGAGTGTGAAGCACTCTGGTAAAGCAGTTAGGCGAGTTTGAGGTTTTAGGTTGAGGGCAAGGTCGGAGTCTTGCTCCGGAGTAACAACGTGGTATCACTCCGTGCTGGGAATCCAAGTAACAGAAACAACAATACCAGAGAATAGTCACCTATTACACAAACAAATAAACAAAGAGAAGAAAGAGAGAACACAAGATTTAACAAGATTCAGCAATTTGCATACGTCCTCTGGGCAAAGAGAGACTTCTTATTGAATTAATGAATTACAGGTTACAAATATTGAGGACAATACCCTTCAATATATAGCCAAAGAAGCAATGAAGAAAAGGAAACAAAAAACACTGAATTTGGATCAGAAACGAATTTAGAATTAGATTTGGAAACAAGTCATACATCCGCATTAGTCGAGTATAAGTTGACTAATTAATCCTATTAGCCGACTAGAAAATATCCAAGTCGACTAGTCTGTAGTGAAATAGATTTGTCAACTCTATGTCTGTATCATTAATCGACTAGGTCAAGTATCTTAGTCTACTTGGCTGGGTTCCTCCAGTGCAATCCAACATTGATATGTCTGAGACATTTTCGTATTTGAAACCATTGATTGCTTCGATCTCTGGCTAAATTCCAATAGAGTTTAAAAATCTCTATCAATAAGATTTTACCCTCTCCCCACAATTCTCCACCTCGATGAAGATTTCTCAAATCTGAGCCGAACACAACACATAGCTCCATGTCAACTCCAATTTTGCTATACCATTGTGATTGCCTACGTACCCATGCCCAATAGGATCAAGCCACACATAGTTCATCCAAACGAGCTCCGCTGAGCTCATACACTGGAAGGATATGAAGTAACTCTTTACAATGTGCAAACTTCACTCCGAAACAACCTTGGTAAGCATATCAGCGAGATTCTCCTTCGTGTAAATTTTCTATAATCAGATGTCACTTTCATCAAGAACCTCCCAAACAAAATGGAACCTAATATTAATGTGCTTCGTCATTGCATGATATACTTGGTTCTTTCCCACATAGATAGCACTCATGCTATCACAATTGATCTTCAATAGATCCTTATTTGATTGAGCTTGAACCTGCATAAAAATACGAAATTTCAGAACTTCAACATAGAGATGTGCAAGTGCTCAATTCTTACCGCTATAGCAAGTGGCTATGCGGGTCGTGATCCACAAGGAGGGTTAGCGATAGAAGCGTTCAAGGTTCTTTATTGAAATCTTTATGAAGACAAAACGAAAGTTCTTCTTTGTTTTAAGTAATAAAAATGAAAAAGAGTTATGTTAAAATTAGAAAGAAAACGGTAGAATGAGAAGGTGGAGAAGAATGGAGAATGACTATTTACAAAGAAATGGGAAAGAAAGATTTGGAAGATGTGGTGATCTATACTAAAGAAATAAAAAAAAAGAAAGAAGATTGAAGAAATACTTACCTAGTTTGGTTGATGACTTACCTAGAACCCTTGCATGTTCTACCTTACTTCGGAGGCGTTCAACGCATAAGTCATAGGATCGAGCTCAGTCCTCGTTCGCATTATATCATCAAGCCGGGTAAGAATGAAGTGATACGGATCTTGAGGAGGAGAACATCTTCATGAAGTATCGTTAGCACTCACAAAAACTTTGTTATACTTATGCTTCAGAATTCACTTGCATTCTCATCAAAAACCAATAGAGGTGAAGTAGAAAGAGGAAAAGAAAAAGAAAACAAAAGTAAAGAGACGAACATAAACAAATGTTTACCTTTATTGCTTGCAGAAACAATGGAAAAAAGGAGGAGGGTACATCGATGTCACTCTCAACATAAGCCTCTCTCTCTTACTTACATGAATCTCCATCTAACCTAAGCTTACATACCAATTACAATTACATAAAAAGAAAAGAAAAACCTAAATTACAAAGAGTAAAAACTAAGCTAAATCCTATCTTTGCATGGTCGTCCCATTTTCAGTGAAAATCCTGCCCTTTTATAGGCAAAAATCCAGAGGGGAGAGGTGTGAGAAGATAGGGGGAGCAAACGCTCCCCCATACCTATCTTTTGCTCATCCTCGAGCAAAATAACTAAACTATACTAAGGATTATTAGACCACTTTCGCAGGTCACGCGATTGCACTGAGCATGTGCAACAAGCCGTTAAACCTCTAGGTTTCCCTAGAGGACGAGTTTTGTCTCGTGAGGGTTTTCAGTGGATTACACCCACAAAATCTATAAAGAAAGAGAAACAAAGAGTTAGTATTTTCGAAAAGTATTTTGAAAGAGAAAAATATTTGAAATATAATTGTAAGACTTAAGTAATCTATAAGTTATAGGAAAACTGAATTTTTCATTCCTAAACTTAGTCTCTATTCAAAAAATTTGTTATCAATCAAAGTAGAGAGTCAAATTGTACTTCTCATTTAGTCTATTACTTTACCCTAAGTCATATGCACCTTGTGATCGTGAAAATTTTGACTAAGGGTTCTTTAACTCTAACTTTTATGCCTTATTTATTTATATATATTTTTTGTGGTATTATTCCTTAGTTCTATTAGGCTTTCTAATCTGCCCATGTAACGAGCCTTTAATCGATGACTCCCAAACCAAACGGTCTTAGGGCACCGGGCGAGAAAACACCCCAAGGACTTAAGGACTCGAGCAAACAAGGCCACAAAACTAAGGATTTTATTATATGAACCCCTTTTAGGCGTGAATACTTATGCTTTATTAGGCACAAATACCCAGCTTAATCAAAGGATTTTTATATATATTTTTTCTCAAACTTATCTAATCATCTTTCGCATAAATACTAAGGCTTGCTTAGGCCAAAGTATCTAGCTAATCAATAATTAGATTTGTTCATCTTTCATTGATATTTTTTTATATATATAAGGCATAAGAATCTTTGTTTCTGAACCCTAAGTGTGCAAGTGTATGAAGTATGCATATTTCATTAAGGTAAAGATCAAGACTAAATTACTTTGACAAATTATCTTCCTAACCCTAAAAATCAAACAAATAATCTTATTTTGACCAAATTTAAGAAATCCTAATTTTGATTTTCCTATTCCTTAAAATTGACTTAATTTCTTATAAAAAATATGTCAAAATATTGTTTCTATTTTCAAAAAGTTTTAAAAGTAAAATTTTTTTAATAAAAAGAAAAAACCTAAGTTATGTTAGACCCTCCCCACACCTATCTCATGCATTGTCCTCAATGTGTGAATTATGCATAAATGCATGAAAAAGAAGAAAGGGAAGGAAGATACTACCTTAAGGTGGTGGTTCCGGTGGTGGTCTGATTGGTCCACGAAATGCGGCCCAATCGACTTTTCGTGGAGTTCGGAGGAACCCACCAGAAATCTCTCTAATATAACCCATTAAAATGATGTATCCATGAAGGATTTTTATTAAAAATTTAACCCCATCTAATTTCCAAATTCCATAATTAATTTCGGAGTCAAATTTGTCAACCGCCTTGTCCCAAAATGGAGTGTGAAAAGATAGAATGATTGACTTGGACTCAGGAAGTACAGGAACTAATACAGACTCAGTAAGGTGACTTAAGTCAAGTAAAGGTTCAGGAGTCGAGATTGGTTCAAGAAGTGTGTCCAAGTCAAGAAGTTGAAACTTAAGTCCACATTCATTTTCCCACAATGGAATGTGACTTAAAATTGGTGATTCAAGTTCAAGAATGATAGGTGTGGGAATCAAAACTGACTCTAAAATATTACTCAAGTCGGGTAACAAAACAGGAGTCAATATTGATTCGGGAATTTGAACTAGATCACAGATTTGAGAATCTAGGTCACATTTCTCATTGAGTTCAATGTCACAAAAATGAGAACTTACCAATTTGTCAATAGGACTTTCAAAAGTATAAAATTGGTCAAGTTCAATATGATCATCAAAGATGGGTGATTCAATTTCATGATGAATTGGCACAGGATCCAATGTTGACTTGGAAAAAAGTTTGAAATCAGGTGAAGACACCGGAGTCATTATTGAATCAGGAAGTAGAATTGAATCACTAAGTTGAGATTCAGGATCATATTCATTCTCAAGTTCTATTTCAGGAAAGGAATAACTTGCCAAACTGTCAATATTATTTTCAAAATTTAGAGTTTGGGAAAGTTCAAATGATTGTTCTGAAATGGAACCTTGATTTTCAAAACAACATGACTCTTCGGCTCTAACAGAATGGTTAGTGACATCAGAACTGGTCAAACGATGAGAACATAGAGATTGGACCATCATATCTATGTCACGATTACGAGCGTTTTGAGCCTGAGTCATGGCTTCAAGCATCTTTTCATAGTTGATTGGTTCATCATTTTGTTGAAAAGATGAAGTGTTGTCTTGGAATTGTTGGTGAAATTGTGAGTTCATCAGATTTTGTGATTTTTGTTTGGACTCACGCATATTCATTTCAAAAATTGATGGTTTTCTATTTTGGACTGGTGGAACTGAGTATGAATCTTGGAAATATTGTGCACTAGGTGGATAAGGAGGACAAGTTGGTTGAAAATTAGACTTGGGGGGTGAATCCCCACTGACTCTGTGAAGAGTTGTAATTATTCTAGAAGTTATGGTTATAAGATTGGGGGCATGGGTTATATTGATTCGGATAAGACCAATCCGGCACACTAGGTTGGTTAAAGTTATGATATGCCGAGTTGGTAATATCCGAAAAAGAGGTCGGTGTGTAATATGGATTACTATTAAAATTGAAAAAATTGTTATTATAAGTCATATCACACAATAGAATACAAACAAAGAAAAAACAAACAAACAAATAAGCAAACAAATAAAAAGAAAAAATTCTAAACTATGTTAGGGTAGACCTATGACCTAGACGACTCCTAACTGGTTAGACTGTCCACGGGAGGTATAATGCAGACTTTGACCACAAGCTAATCAGCCAGGTCAGGGTAAGATTGGTGGGAGGTTATCCGTCAAAGACGTTCCTTAATTAAATAACCACCAACCTTCGGGCTTTCGGCCCTTAATCCCTTTTCTAGACACTGATTTGGCAGGAGTCAAATTCCAACACCTTTCCCCCTTAGGATAATCTCCTAATTGAGTCCGAGATGTCCCTAGGGCCAACGTCTACTCATTTTTAGTTAGGCTCAGGTTAGTGAGTGCTTGGAATCTGATTTTTGGGCCAAGGAAGGGTGATTAAATCCCCACCTTATCTTGTTATGGGGTGGCGCCCTTAAGATCAGTTTGTGCAAGTGTACAAGATATGCAAACAAGATTCACTCAAAGCGATGTAAATCAACCAAGAGATGAGTCCTATTCTAAATGCAATGCGATCGTACCTTGCTCCAGCACTCTTCAACAGTAAAGTAAATGAATTGAAAAGACACGTGCCTAAAATGCAAACGTCTAATCAATTTTTCAAACTTTTAAACAAGTATTTTACTGTTGGTTTATTAGCAGGCTCCTGGTGATGTCATACAAGAAATAAAGTTTGCAAAAACTCTAATTTTGCAAAGCAAGCAGCCCTGCAAAAAGCCAGTCAGTAGTGAACTCTTCCTTGCCGCGGAACCGCGGCTAGAGCCAAGCAAACGCGGCAATTCAGAGGGTACTTGGTCTCTGTTTTCTGGAACAGAGGCCCAAGACCACTTATATGTTACTGCAATCTTTTTTTCCTGCTTTTCCTGCCCTATAACCTGCAACAGAAAAGAAAAATTCGTTTTAGTTCTAAAAATTCAATAAAAACCGTTACCCTCCCGGCAACGGCGCCAAAATTTGATTGAGGTTGAACCTGCACAAAAATACAGAATTTCAGAACTTAAAAATAGAGATATGCAAGTGCTCAATTCTACCGCAATAGCAAGTGGCTATGCGGGTCGTGATCCACAAGGAGGGTTAGCGATAGAAGCGTTCAAGGTTTGTATTGAAATCTTTGTGAAGAAAAACGAAGGTTCTTCCTTGTTTTAAGAAATGAAAATGAAAAAGAGTCAGGTTAAAGTTAAGTGAGAAAGAAAGTAGTAGAATGAGAAGGTGGAGAAAAATGGAGAATGATTATTTACAAAGAAATGGAAAAGGAGTGATGAAAGAAGTGGGTGTTGGTGATTTAAACTACATAAATAAAAGAAAAGAAAGAAGATAAGAAATACTTACCTAGTTTGGTTGATGACTTACCTGGAACCCTTGCATGTTCTACCTTGCTTCGGAGGTGTTCAACGTATAAGCCATAGGATCGAGCTCAGTCCCCAGTCGCATTACATTATCAAGACGAACAAGAATGAAATGATACGGAGTCTTGAGGAGGAGAACATCATCATGAATTATCGTTGGCACTCACACAAACATTGTTATACTGATGCTTCTGGATTCACTTGCATGCTCTTCAAAACCAAAAGAGGTAAAGTAGAAAGAAGAAGAAGAAAACAAAAGTAAAAATGAACATAGAAAAGATTACCTTTTATTGCTTACAGAAACGATCGAAAAAAGGAGGAGGGTACATCGGTGTCACTCTCAACATAAGCCTCTCTCTCTTACTTACATGAATCTCCATTTTAACCTAAGTTAGGGTAGACCTATGACCTAGACGACTCCTAACTGGTTAGACTGTCCACGGGAGGTAGGGTGCAGACTTTGACCACAAGTTAATCAGCCAGGTCAGGGCAAGAGTGGTGGGAGGTTTTCCGTCAAAGATGTTCCTTAATTAAATAACCACCAATCTTCGGGTTTTCGGCCCTCAATCCCTTTCCTAGACACTGATTTGACAAGAGTCAACTTCCAGCACTGTTCCCCCTTAGGATAATCTCCTATTGAGTCCGAGATGTCCCTAGGGCCAACGTCTACTAATTTTTAAGTTAGGCTTGGGTTAGTGAGTGCTTGGGATATGATTTTTGGGCTAAGGAAGGGTGATGAAATCCCCACCTTATCTTGTTAATGGTTATGCCCTTAAGATGAATTAGTGCAAGTGTACAAGATAAGTAGATAAGATTCACTCAAAGCAGAAAATCAACCAAGAGATGAGTCCTATTCTACATGCAATGCGTACGTACCTTGCTCCAGCACTCTTCAACAGTAAAAATAAAAGAATTGAAAAGACACGTGCCTAATATGCAAACGTCTAATCAATTTTTATTTTTAACAACAAATTTTTTTTTACTGTTGATTAATTAGCAGTTTACAGGTATATCACAGAACAAATTGGAACAGAGCAGAAAACAGTATTTTCAATTTGAAGCAACCTGCAAAAATTGCAGTTAGTAGTTCACTACTAAGGCCGCTTTTTCGCGGCACAACAGTAGGCTCTGTTGCTCTGCCTTCGAGGGCAGAGGCACAGAGTTTCTATATATCCACTTCTGCTGCTGTTTTTCTGTTCTCCAAACCTGCAAACAGAAAAGAATAAAAGAATTAGTTAATAATTTTTTTTATTTTAGAGAAAAACTTATCGTCCCTCCCCGGCAACGGCGCCAAAATTTTTGATTGAGATTTTACCTGCACATAAAATATAAAATATTAGATCTGAGAATTAAAGGTGTGCAAGTGCTCAATTCGAATCCGCGGTAGCAGTGGCTATGCGGGTCGTGATCCTCAGGGAGGGACTAGCGATGGAAGCGTTTGTAAGATTCTCTAAAATTTTTATTTATTTTAGTAGTTATGATGGTATTTACAAGGAAGTGTGGTGAAAAGAATTTGAGAGAGATAGAGATAGAAATCTAAACTAAAGAAAGAAAGAAAGAAAGAAACACATACCTCTTCAGTCTGCTTACCTTTTGAACCGTTGCGATGATTTACCTTTTCTTGAAAGGCGTACAAGCATGGCGTATAGGATCGTCCGCCTTCTTAATCTACACTATGAAATAAAAGACAACTATGAAGACCTGTTCATCGCCATAGGCCATCAAGGGCTCTTCTTCGGCTAGGTAGTCTCGAAGCAGTTGGTTCTCATGGTGGGCAAGACATTAGAGAGAAAATAGAAGAAACCAAATACTGAGATACACAAGATTAAACAAGAACAAAAAAAAAACAAAAATAATAAAAGAAGAAAAACAAACCTCGATTCGATTATTAAACAATGGTGAAAAATAAAACTTACACCGACTGTCACCATCAGTAAAAGTAGATCCCTTCCTCCATGAGAACATCATCTCCTCTCAGTTTTTACAAAAAGGAAAAAAATAAAAATTACAATGGAGGAAAGAAAATCTAAACTACAAGAAGAAAACCTAAACCCTAGATTTGGCCCTCTGGCTCTGCCTCTGGACTTTAGATCTGTGTTGCACTGCAGGGGGTATTTATAGGCGCAGAAGGAGTTAGAGTCCGAACACAAGTCGTACACAAAAGCCGTTGCCCTGGCTTATCTGAATTGCCGTGGAAATGCGGCATTTGCCGTGGAATTGCGGCATTTTGGTGGCAGATTGCCACGCGCTTTGGCGCGTGGCTTCTCCTGGTCCGTCCATCTGGGCGTTTGCTTCTGGAAGCTGTATCTTGGCTCTTTATCATGGGATTTGGATATAACTTGGGAATCAAGTTATCTAGATTTCAAATCTCCCAATATCTTTATCCACGAATTTCCTTATCTTTGCACTCTTATCTTTGGCTTTTATCCTCATCCTGCAAGTGTTTAGGGTTGGATAGAAGTCTATCCTTTCCTCTTCTTTGATAATTGCAACTTTAGCCCTTGTGTATTTGCACTTTGACAATTGATATTTGCACTTTTGCACTTGGGCTTCAAATGTGGGCTTTTGGGCTCTTTTTAAGCTTTAATTCTTTCTTTTTATTATTTCGAGGCCTGCACACAATAAATCACAAAATATTAATAAATGTGCAGAATTAAATGAATAAATATGAAGATGTGATGGTAATGGTAGTGAAAAGTGCATTTTTATCATAACATTTACCATCACATTTTCATATTTATTCATTTAATTCTGCACATTTATTAATATTTTGTGATTTATTGTGTGCAGGCCTCGAAATAATAAAACGAAAGAATTAAAGCTTAAAAAGAGCCCAAAAGCCCACATTTGAAGCCCAAGTGCAAAAGTGCAAATATCAATTGTCAAAGTGCAAATACAGAAGGGCTAAAGTTGCAATTATCAAAGAAGAGGAAAGGATAGACTTCTATCCAACCCTAAACACTTGCAGGATGAAGATAAAAACCAAAGATAAAAGTGCAAAGATAAGGAAATTCGTGGATAAAGATATTAGGATATTTGAAATCTAGATAACTTGATTCCCAAGTTATATCCAAATCCCATGATAAAGAGCCAGGATGCAGCTTCCAGAAGCAAACGCCCAGATGGACGGACCAGGAGAAGCCACGCGCCAAAGCGCGTGGCAATCTGCCACCAAAATGCTGCAATTTCACGGCAAATGCCGCATTTCCACGGCAATTCAGATAAGCCAAGGCAACGGCTTTTGTGTACGACTTGTGTTCGGACTCTAACTCCTTCTGCGCCTATAAATACCCCCTGCAGTGCAACACAGATCTAAAGTCCAGAGGCAGAGCCAGAGGGCCAAATCTAGGGTTTAGGTTTTCTTCTTGTAGTTTAGATTTTCTTTCCTCCATTGTAATTTTTATTTTTTTTCTTTTTGTAAAAACTGAGAGGAGATGATGTTCTCATGGAGGAAGGGATCTACTTGTACTGATGGTCACAGTCGGTGTAAGTTTTATTTTTCCACCATTGTTTAATAATCGAATCGAGGTTTGTTTTTGTTCTTTTATTATTTTTGTTTTTTTTGTTCTTGTTTAATCTTGTGTATCGCAGTATTTGCTTTCTTCTATTTTCTCTCTAATGTCTTGCCCACCATGAGAACCAACTGCTTCGAGACTACCTAGCCGAAGAAGAGCCCTTGATGGCCTATAGCGATGAACAGGTCTTCATAGTTGTCTTTTATTTCATAGTGTAGATTAAGAAGGCGGACGATCCTATACGCCATGCTTGTACGCCTTCCAAGAAAAGGTAAATCATCGCAACGGTTCAAAAGGTAAGCAGACTGAAGAGGTATGTGTTTCTTTCTTTCTTTCTTTCTTTAGTTTAGATTTCTATCTCTATCTCTCTCAAATTCTTTTCACCACACTTCCTTGTAAATACCATCATAACTAATAAAATAAATAAAAATTTTAGAGAATCTTACAAACGCTTCCATCGCTAGTCCCTCTCTGAGGATATGACCCGCATAGCCACTGCTACCGCGAATTCAAATTTAGCACTTGCACACCTTTAATTCTCAGATCTAATATTTTATATTTTATGTGCAGGTAAAATCTCAATCAAAAATTTTGGCGCCATTGCCGGGGAGGGACGGTAAGTTTTTCTCTAAAATAAAAAAAATTATTAACTAATTCTTTTATTCTTTTCTGTTTGCAGGTTTGGAGAACAGAAAAACAGCAGCAGAAGTGGACATATAGCAACTCTGTGCCTCTGCCCTCGAAGGCAGAGCAACAGAGCCTATTGTTGTGCCGCGGATCCGCGGCAATAGCCGCGGAAACGCAACCTTAGTAGTGAACTACTAACTGCAATTTTTGCAGGTTGCTTCAAATTGAAAATACTGTTTTCTGCTCTGTTCCAATTTGTTCTGTGATATACATGTAAACTGCTAATTAATCAACAGTAAAAAAAAAATTTGTTGTTAAAAATAAAAATTGATTAGACGTTTGCATATTAGGCACGTGTCTTTTCAATTCCTTTATTTTTACTGTTGAAGAGTGCTGGAGCAAGGTACGTACGCATTGCATGTAGAATAGAACTCATCTCTTGGTTGATTTTCTGCTTTGAGTGAATCTTATCTACTTATCTTGTACACTTGCACTAATTCATCTTAAGGGCATAACCCATTATTAAGATAAGGTGGGGATTTCATCACCCTTCCTTAACCCAAAAATCATATCCCAAGCACTCACTAACCAAGCCTAACTTAAAAATTAGTAGACGTTGGCCCTAGGGACATCTCGGACTCAATAGGAGATTATCCTAAGGGGGAACAGTGCTGGAAATTGACTCTTGTCAAATCAGTGTCTAGGAAAGGGATTGAGGGCCGAAAGCCCGAAGATTGGTGGTTATTTAATTAAGGAACGTCTTTGACGGAAAACCTCCCACCACTCTTGCCCTGACCTGGCTGATTAACTTGTGGTCAAAGTCTGCACCCTACCTCCCGTGGACAGTCTAACCAGTTAGGAGTCGTCTAGGTCATAGGTCTACCCTAACTTAGGTTAGAATTTTTCTTTTTGTTTTTTTATTTATTTGTTTTCTTTGTTTGTGTTTGTGTGATATGGCATATAATAATTTTTCCAATTTTAATTCATATTACACACCTAACTATTATTCGGATATTACCAACCCGGCATATCATAACTCTGACCAATCTAGTGTGCCGGAATGATCTTATCCGAATGAATATAACCCACACCCTTCATCTTATGACTATAATTTTCATAATAATTTCAACTCATCACAGAGTTCATGGAGTTTCGAGTCCCCCGAGTCTAATTATCAACCAAATTGTCCTTCATATCCATCTAGTTTACACTCTTTCAATGATTCATACTCAGATCCCCTTATTCAGAATAGATTACCATCTATCGGGGAAATGATAAGTATGCATGAGTCCAAGCAACAATCACCATCAATCTTAGATAGGATGATGTGTGGGTCCACCGACTCACCACATCATCACGATTTCACTCTCTTTTCAATCACAGCATGAAAAGAAGCTTGCTGCCATGACTCAGGCTAAATTAGCCCGTGATCATGATATAGATATGATGGTTCAATCTTTACGTTCTCACAGTTCGGCCATTTCTGCTTTCGCTGACCAATCACTTAGAGCCGACGAACCAAGTTGCTTTGGACAACAAGATTCTATTTCAGTGCCATCATTAGAACTTGCCGAAACTCCAATTCTTGATAATTTGGCAAGTTTTTCCTTTCCTGAAATAGAACTTGAGGATGAATATGATCATGATCCCCAACTTGATGATTCAATTTTATTTCCTGATCCAATTATGACTCCAGTGTCTTCACCTGATTTCACTTTTCCCGAGTCAACATTGGACCCTATTCCAATTCATCATGAAATTGAATCACCCATTTTTGATGATCATATTGAACTTGACCAATTGTGTAATTTTGAAAGTCCTATGGATAAATTGGCAAGTTCTGATTTTTATATCATTGAACCCAATGAGATATGTGACCTAGATTCTCAAATCTATGATCAAGTTCAAATTCCTGAATCATTATTGACTCCTATTCTGTTACCTGAATTAGGTAATATTTTAGAGTCAGTTTTGATTTCCACACCTATCATTGCTGAACTTGAATCACCAACATTGAGTCACATTCCATTGTGGGAAGATGATTGTGGACTTGAGCTTAAACTTATTGATTTGGACCCACTTCCTGAACTTAGCCCGACTCCTGAGCCCTTACTTGATTTGAGCTTCTTCCCTGAGTCGGTATTCGTTCCCGCACCTATAATGTCCAAGTCAATAATTCCATCTTTCCATACTCCATTTTGGGACAAGGAGGTTGACAAAATTGACTCTGAAATTTATTATGAAATTTGGAAATTTGATGGGGTGGAAATTCTTAAAAATGATTATACATATATTTTAGTGGGTTATGAAAGGAAAATTTCTAGTGGGTTCCACCAACTATTATATTATCTTGATTGGGTAGCAACGCTTGGCCCAATTAGACCACCTCCGGAACCACCACCTTAAGGTAACTTCTGCCTTCCCTTCTTTTGTTTATGCATATATGCATTCATTCATACATTGAGGACAATGCATGAGATAAGTGTGGGGGTGGGCTTTACTAACATACTAACATAGTTAAAAACTAACAAAAATCTGCTAATAAAAAAAATCTGAAAAAAAATTTATTATAAAAAGGACAATATTTCAAAATTTTTGATTGAGATTTTACCTGCACATAAAATATAAAATATTAGATCTGAGAATTAAAGGTGTGCAAGTGCTCAATTCGAATCCGCGGTAGCAGTGGCTATGCGGGTCGTGATCCTCAGGGAGGGACTAGCGATGGAAGCGTTTGTAAGATTCTCTAAAATTTTATTTATTTTATTAGTTATGATGGTATTTACAAGGAAGTGTGGTGAAAAGAATTTGAGAGAGATAGAGATAGAAATCTAAACTAAAGAAAGAAAGAAAGAAAGAAACACATACCTCTTCAGTCTGCTTACCTTTTGAACCGTTGCGATGATTTACCTTTTCTTGAAGGCGTACAAGCATGGCGTATAGGATCGTCCGCTTTCTTAATCTACATTATGAAATAAAAGACAACTATGAAGACCTGTTCATCGCCATAGGCCATCAAGGGCTCTTCTTCGGCTAGGTAGTCTCGAAGCAGTTGGTTCTCATGGTGGGCAAGACATTAGAGAGAAAATAGAAGAAAGCAAATACTGAGATACACAAGATTAAACAAGAACAAAAAAAAACAAAAATAATAAAAGAACAAAAACAAACCTCGATTCGATTATTAAACAATGGTGGAAAAATAAAACTTACACCGACTGTCACCATCAGTACAAGTAGATCCCTTCCTCCATGAGAACATCATCTCCTCTCAGTTTTTACAAAAAGGAAAAAAATAAAAATTACAATGGAGGAAAGAAAATCTAAACTACAAGAAGAAAACCTAAACCCTAGATTTGGCCCTCTGGCTCTGCCTCTGGACTTTAGATCTGTGTTGCACTGCAGGGGGTATTTATAGGCGCAGAAGGAGTTAGAGTCCGAACACAAGTCGTACACAAAAGCCGTTGCCCTGGCTTATCTGAATTGCCGTGGAAATGCGGCATTTGCCGTGGAATTGCGGCATTTTGGTGGCAGATTGCCACGCGCTTTGGCGCGTGGCTTCTCCTGGTCCGTCCATCGGGGCGTTTGCTTCTGGAAGCTGCATCTTGACTCTTTATCATGGGATTTGGATATAACTTGGGAATCAAGTTATCTACATTTCAAATCTCCCAATATCTTTATCCACGAATTTTCTTATCTTTGCACTCTTATCTTTGGCTTTTATCCTCATCCTGCAAGTGTTTAGGGTTGGATAGAGTCTATCCTTTCCTCTTCTTTGATAATTGCAACTTTAGCCCTTGTGTATTTGCACTTTGACAATTGATATTTGCACTTTTGCACTTGGGCTTCAAATGTGGGCTTTTGGGCTCTTTTTAAGCTTTAATTCTTTCTTTTTATTATTTCGAGGCCTGCACACAATAAATCACAAAATATTAATAAATGTGCAGAATTAAATGAATAAATATGAAAATGTGATGGTAAATGTTATGATAAAAATGCACTTTTCACTACCAATCACACCCCCACACTTATCTTTTTGCTCGTCCTCGAGTAAAAACAAAGAAAAGAAAAATTAATCTAACCTAACTCACTTTCGTAGGAATCACGGTTGCACTTAGCATGTGCAACAAGCCGTTAAACCTCTAGGTTACCCTAGAGGACGAGTGTTGTCTCGTGAGGGTTTTCAGCGGATTACACCCACAAAATCCATAAAAAGAAAAATATTTGAATTATATTTGAAGAGACTAAGTAGTCTATAAGTTTTAAGATTATCATTTTTATTCATTCTTTAAACTTAGTCTTAATAAAGTGAATTGTTATTCATTTTAGGTAAGGATTAAAATTGAATTTCTAATATAGTCTTTTTCGTTACCAAAAATCATATGCATCCTTATGAATTTATACTAGGAATTCCTTAACTTGGACTCTCATGCCTCTTTATTATATAAGTATTATCATATATATATATATATATATTATTTTTTTTGATATGTATAATCATCTAATTTTCTTTCGTGTAAGTATCAAGGCTTCTTGAGGCCCTAATACCTAACTAATTGATTATTAGATGTGTTAGTACATATAAGTAATTTTTCTTAGTTTAGGCTTTTTAATCCACCTATGTAGCGAACTTAAAGTCAGTGACTCCCAAACCGGTCGGCTTTAGGGCACCAGGTGAGAAAACACCCCGCGGACTCAAATTCGAATGAACTAAGCCACAAAACTAAGGTTTTATTATTATTATTATTTTTTTTTACACTCACCTTTAGGCGTGAATACTTATGCTTCTTGAGGCACATGTATCCAGCTTAATTAGTGATTTTCCTCTTTTTTTTTTAAGGATTTTTTTTTTTAATGTATGAGGCACAAAGGTCTTTGTCTTAGAATCCTAGATATGCATTAGGTATACACATTTCATTAAGGTAAAAAATCAAGACTAATTACTTATTCAATTTCTCCTCCTATACCTAAAATTTAAACAATTTATTTATTTTGACCAAGTTTTTAGAAATCCAAATCATGATTTTCCTAATCCTTAAAACTAACTTAGATTTCTTTGAAAAAATATAAGTCAAAATATTTCCTTTTTATAACATTTTTTTTAATTTTTTTTATTAGCAAAATTTTGTTAGTTTTTAACTATGTTAGTATGTTAGTAAAGCCCAAGAGAGTAACAATAGAATAACACATAATTTTTGATTGAGATTTTACCTGCACATAAAATATAAAATATTAGATCTGAGAATTAAAGGTGTGCAAGTGCTCAATTCGAATCCGCGGTAGCAGTGGCTATGCGGGTCGTGATCCTCAGGGAGGGACTAGCGATGGAAGCGTTTGTAAGATTCTCTAAAATTTTTATTTATTTTATTAGTTATGATGGTATTTATAAGGAAGTGTGGTGAAAAGAATTTGAGAGAGATAGAGATAGAAATCTAAACTAAAGAAAGAAAGAAAGAAAGAAACACATACCTCTTCAGTCTGCTTACCTTTTGAACCGTTGCGATGATTTACCTTTTCTTGGAAGGCGTACAAGCATGGCGTATAGGATCGTCCGCCTTCTTAATCTACACTATGAAATAAAAGACAACTATAAAGACCTGTTCATCGCCATAGGCCATCAAGGGCTCTTCTTCGGCTAGGTAGTCTCGAAGCAGTTGGTTCTCATGGTGGGCAAGACATTAGAGAGAAAATAGAAGAAAGCAAATACTGAGATACACAAGATTAAACAAGAACAAAAAAAAACAAAAATAATAAAAGAACAAAAACAAACCTCGATTCGATTATTAAACAATGGTGGAAAAATAAAACTTACACCGACTGTCACCATCAGTACAAGTAGATCCCTTCCTCCATGAGAACATCATCTCCTCTCAGTTTTTACAAAAAGGAAAAAAAATAAAAATTACAATGGAGGAAAGAAAATCTAAACTACAAGAAGAAAACCTAACCCTAGATTTGGCCCTCTGGCTCTGCCTCTGGACTTTAGATCTGTGTTGCACTGCAGGGGGTATTTATAGGCGCAGAAGGAGTTAGAGTCCGAACACAAGTCGTACACAAAAGCCGTTGCCCTGGCTTATCTGAATTGCCGTGGAAATGCGGCATTTGCCGTGGAATTGCGGCATTTTGGTGGCAGATTGCCACGCGTTTTGGCGCGTGGCTTCTCCTGGTCCGTCCATCTGGGCGTTTGCTTCTGGAAGCTGCATCCTGCTCTTTATCATGGGATTTGGATATAACTTGGGAATCAAGTTATCTAGATTTCAAATCTCCTAATATCTTTATCCACGAATTTCCTTACTTTGCACTCTTATCTTTGGCTTTTATCCTCATCCTGCAAGTGTTTAGGGTTGGATAGAAGTCTATCCTTTCCTCTTCTTTGATAATTGCAACTTTAGCCCTTGTGTATTTGCACTTTGACAATTGATATTTGCACTTTTGCACTTGGGCTTCAAATGTGGGCTTTTGGGCTCTTTTTAAGCTTTAATTCTTTCTTTTTATTATTTCGAGGCCTGCACACAATAAATCACAAAATATTAATAAATGTGCAGAATTAAATGAATAAATATGAAAATGTGATGGTAAATGTTATGATAAAAATGCACTTTTCACTACCAATCAACAACATTCGATCCAAATCCAAATGATCCGTTATCTCCTTAAACTCTTCAAAACAGATAGAGCAGTATCCTTCCTCTTCTCCAACACCAACACCGTCCATGCTCTCTTACTTGCAATCGCCGTCTCCAAACCTCGCTTTGTGTTAGTTTCTTCCTCCTCGTTATCATTAGAAGCAGTAGTAAAGACAGGCTCTTCATCAGTTACCTTCCCTCTAACAGTAGTATTAGTGGTCCTTTGTTGTCGTGTTCGGGCAGCATGCAAGAAAAGATGTACATAAAATTTGACATCTAAGACATTGTGCTCTCATATAGTCTGATGGTAGTAGCGAGAGAGATGAAATTGCAAGGTCACAAAGGAAGAGGATCATAGATGCAAGCCCAGTCCCACAGACTAGATAGCATGAGGCCAACCATCTCAAGATGAGGGAAATATTCGAGTAAACTGGCCTGGTAAGAACTCAAGGAGATACACACTGGAACACTATAAGGTGTCTTTCTTATGATAAATATGATGCAAGAAATGCCATCTTCTGCCATTAGCACTGCTTCGCTGTTGACTGTTATGTTTGAGAGCTTCAATGGAGGTGCGCGACAAGAATTGCTCCATGGCTGCACAAAGAGTGAGTGTGAGCGTGGGGGAGGTTGGAAGCAAAACACAAGTTAAGATTAGGTATCCAGAGATAGTGCATGATTAGAATATGGTAATGGTCTTTTATATAGTCTGCTTCTATTTCAGATTGCAACAAGGATTATGATTAGGACTGGATTAAACTTTTCAATCTGGGACTAGTACAGGTAATCAGTGGCTGAAAAGTTTTCAAAATTGGAGTCAGAAATCTTGTAGGACTCTGATTTACAAATTGTATAAAGCCAACTATTCTGAAAAATCTACTTTCTAAACTCATACTTTTAGTAAGATTCAGTTGGGACTCGAGAGTCTAATATGTGTTAGGGTTTTTATAACCTAGATATAACTCAATTATTATTTGATCTAGTTGAACCATAACAATTATATACAACATGAATGAACTGCACCTAACAAAACATCATAAAAGTGGTTCAATTAAGAAATCTAAATATTTTTTATCATAGCTGTTCTAGCATCTTCATTGGTGGAGCACAAAATTCATGGAAAGATTTTGTGCATTGTCAAGGTTCGCAATATTTTTTATGTATTGTCCAAAATGTTAGAATATGTGTCTCATATCCAGTCGAAGTGTCAATCCTAGTCTAACTAGAATATGAGTTCTCTGGCGGGGTTTGATAATCTGAGAGTGATGTTAAAAGTGTGAAAGTGACTTTTTTAACAAGTGTGAAAATACTTTCTCATCAGCGAACTAATAAAACAAAGTGTTTATTTGCATACAAGAAAAATTTGAGACCAACAAAAAAGATCACATGGCAATAATAATATATTGGTTATTAGCGAATACCATGTCCACTTTTTCTTTCAGTAGCCACTTTGGACCTTTTAGAGACGAAATAAGAAGTGTAAGATATCCTATGTGTGGATGCAAAACAAACACTTTAACACTTTCAATCATAGGGAAGGAAAAAGAAAGTGGGGGCTCCTAGGACAAATGTTATCTTTCTAATGTTTGGTTACACATAAGTTTCTTTAAGAAAATTATGGAGCCCACACTAAAAGATGCCTTAAATGACCCGCCAACTCAATATTTTCTCCTTTCCCCAATACCAAACTAAAACTCAAAATTGACTTAAACAAGAGTGAAAAATGCGACAACTCAAAATTAATGACCTTAGAAAAGAAAATTTTTCTTTCCTTTTCTAAGACAAAACAAGCCCTTAAACAAACCCCAAAAGAAATTGAAAGAGTTCACTTTAACGCGTTCACTCTCACTCTCAAATTGTCAAACACCTCCGAAAGGAAAGAGGTGTGAGATTAGTCCCAAATCAAGTAGGAAGGTAATTGGATAAAGGTTTAAATAAGATCTGATCTAAGATTTTATTAAGAGTTTCCTTTTTGGGTCAGACTGGAATTCAATATTATTAACCAATCTTTTTTCTTAGTATACACCTTTGTAAGTACACCTAGAGGGGGGGTGAATAGGTGTACTGCTAATCTAATGAACAAAATGCGGAAATATAAAAACTAATTTGCAACACACTTTATGTAACCAACTAGTGTAGCTGAATTCCTGGTGAAGGGCTCTGGACTAACTCCTCTTGATTCCTCTGAATAAGAGTTGAGGTGCTATATGAAGCTCAAGTAGTTAAACACAAGTGAGACGCACACAAACAAGCCAAGCATATAATATAAGAATGAGCAATATGAAATGATGCAAGGCACAATAGTAAAAGAGAGAGAGAGTGAGAGTCAATGGATCAAACGCAAACACCGAGATTTGTTTCGAGGTTCGAGCACCCAGCTCTACGTCCCCGCCTTCACACAGAAAGATTTCCACTAACTTGTCCACACAGGACCACACAGGGAACCTCCACTGAGGATTTGGGGCAATTACAACCAAGAGTACACAACTCCTCCCTCAACCGAATACAACCTCTCACTAGAGGCAATGCACAACCAACACAAAAACCACCTCACACAAGAGGGGTAGGCACTTAGGCGATACAAATCAATCACCTCACACTTGAGGGATTCCAACACAAACTCTACCTCTCACTAGAGGGAACTAAACACAACCTCCACCTCTCACTAGAGGGAGCCAACCATAACTTTCACAATCACCTCACAATAGAGGGATACCAAATCAATCACTTCTCACTAGAGGGATATCACAAAGAAGGAAGTTTACAACTTGGTGGTCTATCTCAACTACAAACCAATTTTTCCCACAAAATAAAGATCCTTATAGATAGGATAGTAGATAAGCTCAAGTATGGAAAATAAAGAGTTTGGAAATAAAAACACAAAGAGAAATACTTGGGAAAACAACTAGAATAAGATTGAAATGAAGATCAAAAGCAATATCCCAAATATCCAATTTTTCTTTGATTTTTCCAACCCTTTAAAACAAAATAAAGATCAAAGCTTTAAAGCTCTAAAACTCTTTTTGAAACTTGAAATAAAACACTTGAAAATGGGAGAATTTTGCTCTTGGAAGTCTTAACAAAAACCAACCTACAATGGGGTATAAATAGCCCCCATAAAATTCTGCCCGTTGGCAGCTAACAAGGTCAAAATTGACCTTCCGGTCGACCGGCCGGTCGATGGTCAACGGTCAAAAAAATGACCGTTGATCCTGCCGGTCGACCGCCCGATCGACGGCGCCCAGAACCAGAGAGCAACGGCTCTCTGGCCGGTCGACCGCCCGGTCGACTGGGGCAACCCGAGAGTGGGTTGCCTTGAGTCGGTCGATCGCTCGGTCGACCGACCCAAGGGGCTGGCCTGCGTGCACGTTCTTGTGCACGTCGGTCGACCAATCCGGTCGACCGACTCTGGGTCCGGTCGACCGCCAGAGCCTGGCAGGGCTGTTTAAAGGATTTGAAAACTAGGTATTTAATTACCAAATAAATCCCATAAAATCTCTAAAAATCAACAAAAATAGTTTCAGTATAATACTTTAATATACAAACATGTGTGGAAAAATTCAACACATATTTCAAACTATTTGAAGCATTTTTGTGTTATGGAAATTTTACCGAAAATCAAAATCCGTATTTTTCAAAACTTGAATTTTTGAATTGAAAATTCGTTTTGTCCAAAACTTATCCAAATACAAAAACATGATATGAAATAACATTTAGGTATGTAGTATATGGATATAATCCAATATACATGAAAGATATATATATCAATGTTTTTGACATTAAATTCGAAAATACGTTTTGTTAAAATACCAAAACTCCAAACTCATGAAATAGACTATCAAACTAAGTTTGTATAAATAGTAGAAGCATAGATGCATATAGAACAAATCTAATATACATTAAATCTCATATTACTTGCCACCCATTTTATGCACATGTTTAAAAGAATTTTCAGTAATAAGCATATAAGTCATGGTCTTCCAACCAACCGCCCTTTGATGGGTAGGGGTTTTCAAAAATAGGTTTGAAAATATAGTATGTTTGAAAAACTCTACCATATGAAGAATACCGCAACTATTATATGAAAAATTTGTAAACTAGTACGAAATCCTTCAAGTAAGGAATAAAATAAACATATTTCATGAAAAACATCTAGATCACATGATCACCAAACAGTCAAAATCTATAAAGCACAAATTGTATTCATGAAAACAAAATCATGAGAAAATATTAAATAAAGTGAGTGTATAAGTGTTATGTGAAACACATTATCATGAAACTAGGCAATCGAGCACAAAATGAAATTCCTTAAAACATGAAACACAAGAAAATCATCAAAACTATAATCCTTCAAGGTATATGTATGTCATGTACAAACTAAAGTACACATACATATCCAAACATAACGAGTCCACAAAAATATATGCATGAAGGCAAGTGGCTCAAGGATGTATATGTATAAATAATAGTTTAGACAAGATGGACATATACATGAAGTTAAAACATCAATATGAAAAACATGTACAAAATGGGAATACAAGTCAAAATGTCTGAATCATCAAAACTAGACTATACTAGTACATCAAATAAGTACAAATGAGCTTTCAAGTACAAACATATAATGATCTATTTGTAGCTCACTAGTTGTACAAGTACATATCCAAGTTTTAATGAAAACTAACGTTCAAACAAGTAATCAAAATATGAAGCATAGAAATCAAAACATGAAGTGCAAATGTTTAAACAAAACTCATATGATCATTATGTAAATGCACATGAATTAGAAGTATGATATATATAATAGCTAAACTATGGAGAGAACACAAAATATGAGTCCATATAAACATGTATGATCTCAAAAGCTAATCATGCATGTCATAGGACTAATAAACATGGCATATGACATAATGAATATTAAAACAAAACATGCTATAAATGAATGATCTAAAAGCATGCAAACATAAATAAGGAGTAAGAGATCGTTACCAAAACCATGAGGGCAACTCTCCATGTCTCCAAACCAAGGTGGTCCTCCCACCAAACTCTCGTTGAAAGTGATGCATCCAAATTGTTCTCTTTAAGCTCGGAACGCATCCACCTCAAGGTACCATCGCTCTCACGTCATGCGAGAGCCACACCTACATCAAATAGCATAGGGGTGGTCTTTGGTACCCAAACTCTTTTGGGTCCATGGGGGTTAGCTCCTTTCCTAACTCAAACAAATTTAGTTGCTAAATTTACATCATGTATCTTATCATAGCAAAATTTAGTAAGGTGGCCCTTACGTCCACAATGTGTACAAGTGTATACATGAGCATACATGGTGTTATGGGAGTGAACGTGGGAAGCATATATATGCCGTGGTTTGTGTGCATGCATAGAAGGAACTTGTTTCTTTCGAAACAAAGATTCCAAACGTGAGTGGTTCAAAGCACAATGGCTTAAAGTGGAGCCCAAATAATTCACACTCTTCTTAAGCATACAAATATCATTTTCAATCATGGAAGAAGAGGTGCATGCAATAGGAGAGCTAGAATGTGAAGCTACACTAGCATGGCAAACATGTGAATCTATATCATTTTTAAAACAACGTTCTTCTTAGAAACCAACTCTAATTCTTTTGAAATTGAAATATTTTTTATTTTCAAAAAATCATTCTCTTTTACAACAAAATCAAGTTTTGAAGTTAAAGACTCATTTTTCTTCAAAACTTCATTGCAATCATTTTTATTTTTTAAAATTTCATTCTCCTTTAAGGCAAGGTCAAGTTTGGATTTCAATAAATCCCTTTCATTAGAAATCTCCACTTTCTCTTGCAAAATCAAATCTAGTTTTGAGCACAAATTCTTATTTTCTTCTTTTAGTTTAAAACTCTTCTTTTTCAAAAGATTATATTTTTTTAATAATTTTTCACAAACAATGGATAGTTCTTCATTCAAGGCATTGGCATCAATATATTCATTACTAGAAGAACTAGCATCATCATCATCTAATTGAGATTCTGAATATGCCTCAAGGGAGTCATTCCCTTGGACCATGTAGCATTGTTGCTCGGATTCTCCACTAGATTCATCCTCCATTTGGATTGACAATTGAAGCTTGTAGGAGGTCAACGTGTTCCACACTGCAAAGACGGAATCACAGTTAGAAACTAAGCACAAATATTCTTTGTTAAGCGTGCTTCTAAGTGCCTCAAGGGCTTGTGCATTGGCCTTTATATGCTTGCTATCACCAAGATAGGATTTCTTGATAGCGGCAAGGAAAACATGCAAGCCTAAGGTTTTTAAGTACATGGACATCCTAAATTTTCACATATCAATGTTGAAAACATCAAACATGGGAGGTGTCATGCAATCCATAAGTGTGTGTAAGCAATATACGTGTGCAAATGCAAACGCAAATGATAGATTAGCAAAATCAAGATCACACTCCTAGGTGGTTAAACCTAATATCAGGAGCGTAGGCTCTGATACCAATTGTAAGTACACCTAGGTGGGGTGAATAGGTGTACGGCTAATCTAATGAACAAGCGAAAATATAAAAACTAATTTGCAGCACACTTTATGTAACCACGAGTGTAGCCGAATTCCCAGTGAAGGGCTCTGGACTAACTCCTCTTGATTCCTCTGAATAAGAGTTGAGGTGCTATATGAAGCTCTCGTGGTTAAACACAAGTGAGACACACACAAATAAGCCAAACATATAATATAAGAATGAGCAATATGAAATGATGCAAGGCACAATAGTATAAGAGAGAGAGTGAGAGTCAATGGATCAAACACAAACACCGAGATTTGGTTCGAGGTTCAAGCACCCAGCTCTACGTCCCCGCCTTCACACAGAAGGATTTCCACTAACTTGTCCACACAGGACTCCCACACAGGGAACCTCAACTGAGGATTTGGGGCAATTACAACCGGGAGTACACAACTCCTCCCTCAACCGAATACAACCTCTCACTAGAGGCAATGCACAACAAACACAAAAATCACCTCACGCAAGAGGGGTAGGCACTTAGCCAATACAAATCAATCACCTCACATTTGAGGGATTCCAACACAAACTCCACCTCTCACTAGAGGGAGCTAAACACAACCTCCACCTCTCACTAGAGGGAGACAACCCATAACTTCCATAATCACCTCACAATAGAGGGATACCAAATCAATCACTTCTCACTAGAGGGATATCACAAAGAAGGAAGTTTACAACTTGGTGGTCTATCTCAACCACAAACCAATTTTTCCACAAAATAAAGATCCTAATAGATAGGATAGTAGATAAGCTCAAGTGTGGAAAATAAAGAGTATGAAAATAAAAACACAAAGAGAAATACTTGAGAAAACAACTAGAATAAGATTGAAATGAAGATCAAAAGAAATATCCTAAATATCCAATTTTTCTTTGATTTTTTCAACCCTTTAAATCAAAATAAAGATCAAATATTTAAAGCTCTAAAACTCTTTTTGAAACTTGAAATAAAACACTAGAGAATGGGAAAATTTTGCTCTTGGAAGTCTTAACAAAAACCAACCTCAAATGGGGTATAAATAGCCCCCATAAAAATTTTGCCCGTTGGCAGCTGACAAGGTCAAAATTGACCTTCCGGTCAACCGGCCGGTCGACCGGTCAACGATCAAAAACATGATCGTTGAGCCTGCTGGTCGACCGCCTGGTCGACCACGCCCAGAACCAAAGATCAACGGCTCTCTAGCCAGTCGACCGGGGCAACCCGAGAGTGGGTTGCCTTCAGTCTTTCAACCGCTCGATCGATCGGCCCAAGGGGCTGGCCTGCGTGCACGTTCTTGTGCACGTCGGTTGACCAATCCGGTCGACCGACTCTGGGTCTGGTCGACCGGTCCGGTCGACCGCCAGAGCCTGGCAGGGCTGTTTAAAGGATTTGAAAACTAGGTATTTAATTACCAAATAAATTCCATAAAATCTTTAAAAATTCACAAAAGTAGTTTCAGTATAATACTTTGATATACAAACATGTGTGAAAAAATTCAACACTTATTTCAAACTATTTGAAGCATTTTTGTGTTATGAAAATTTTGTCGAAAACCAAAATCCGTATTTTCCAAAACTTGGATTTTTGAATTGAAAATTCGTTTTGTCCAAAACTCATCCAAATACAAAAATATGATATGAAACAACATTTAGGCATGTAGTATATGGATATAATCCAATATACATGAAAGATATATATATATATATCAATGTTTTTGACATTAAATTCGAAAATACGTTTTGTTAAAATACTAAAACTCTAAACTCATGAAATAGACTATCAAACTAAGTTTGTATAAATAGTTGAAGCATAGATGTATATAGAACAAATCTAATATACATTAAACTATGTAAACTTATTAATTCTATCTATTCATGAAAATCAAGATCGGTTAAATCAAAAACCGAAAACCAAAACATGAAACTTAAACAAGTGTGTGTTGTGAACTTGAGCATATAATGTTATCTAATCTTTAACAATGGATCTAAACTATAAACTAAACAAAGTACCGAAGTCTTCTTGTAGAGCTCTATCTCCAAGTCGACTCGATCCAAACGTGATCCACCGAGCTTGACTCCAAAGAGTGCTAGATATGAACTTTGACGCTCGGGCTCTTGAATCACCATGTGAAAGCTTCAAAACTCCTTTGTTGAAGCTAATTACCTACTAATATCTTGGTTAGAGATCTGAAACTAAACATCACAATATTATTAGTAAACATAACTACATGAGTTAATCATCATCAAAATTAGAGTGGAAGGCCTCTAGGCCAACAACTTTTCAGGATGGGCCTTAACAAAGTTTCAAACAATAAATGATGAACTATACTAGGTTGTAACATCAATTTTTTCTTAATATATTAAAGCACATGGAAATTTTCTTTCGTTGATGCTCTCTCTCTCATATTTTTATTTTAACTTTTATTGTCCTAAAACAATTAGAGTTCCCAAATTTTGAAATTTCTCTCCCTTCTCTTTCTTTCTATACTTCTCTGGTGGAGATTATCCGCCACGAACTATTGGGTGGTTGATCCACACCACAAGCGAGAGATATAATAAAGTGATATTTGTGAGTGTGAGAATAACACACAGCACAGATAGAGACACAGGTTGCGTTTGTGTTTCCCTTTTTCCTTGCTTGCATTAATAAGCTATACATTACATGTGTTGTGGTACTTACATTAGTGAAGATAGAAATCAAAGTTTGTAAGATACTTGAAATGGTTTCTTAATTTGTGTTGTGAACAAAAAGAGATAGGGTTGAATAATGTCATATCCCACTTCCCAAAATATGTTGGAGTGGAGACGCGATGAGAGTCGACAACGCTTATGCGCAAGAAAAATACCCCACGTATACGCCCTAAGCCTTAAGTAACATGAACATGCTATATAAATCTACTATGGTAAATCACGATCACTGCAACAATACCTACAAATGTTCACAGATGATAACGAATGAATAAAGGAGTGGAATAAATACTTAGTCTGATAAATGAGAATCAAGAAAATAATAGGAATACAAGAGTGTCGTTAATCAAGAAGAGAGAAACACCGGCCCCTTGCAATGCTTATGATCTCATCAAACACCTGGTCAATAGAATAAAACAACCCCTATACTTGAGTGGGCGAATCTAAGGCCTCAAAAAGTGACCTAATGAGTGTGTAAAATGAGGGAGGGTGCTTGTTCATAAACAGTGTGTATATATCACTATATTAATTTGAAACTGCTGAAGAAATAATAATATGTATGAAAATATAAATAAAAGATAACTAACTAATAACATGAATAAAGCTATAAAATAGAGAGAACTTGTCACTGTAAAACAAACAACTGATGTTAAAGATGTGTAACCCAGCATCTGTCTCTAATTTGTTGATTATTATTAACCTAACTAATGTGCTACTTAACTGCGTCCCATACCACAACTGTTTTCCCTCATATCAAACAATGATATCATTGGTATAACTGCCTACCAATATAGTTCATGTATTTTGGAAGGGTACCGTGCATGCCCAGTACCACAGTCTAAGATTCCTGACGCTGAATTAGGACATGCCACAAAGCCCTAATAACTGAGACCACAACCCCACACAAAAAGACAAATGTTGTGGCGTCATAGTCCAGACATAACCCTGACAACTGACAACTGAACAACAAGGTAGTCAGTACTACCTTGTTTCCCATAGTGAAAACCAAAACTTGGTTAACCATCATAAGTCCTTCAAAAGACACGACATACATTATCGGGCAATTACCCCTTTCCCTGGGTTATGATATCTTTTATTAACATGCAAAAAGTATATATTATTATTAAACGAATTAATAACTGAATATCTCCAACAACTGCTGATGTCAATAATAGTTGATAACTGACAACTGATAACCAATAACTAGTAACTGATATCTGATGAAGAATACTAGAGATATATAGTCACTAATATCAATTATGTCTCTAATCATAGATAACTGATAAATGATATAAAACTGAGAAGATGTAAAGTCACTGATATCTAAAAGATTATTGTCAGAGTAATCCTGCCTTTGTAATCGAATAACTGAATATCATCAATCAATATGAAATCTAAAATATCTTTACATCAAATCCTCGTTATCAATTAAAAATCATCAATAGTCTGTTAACTAACAAGTGAGTAGGTCCGAAAACACTTACAACCAATAATCTATAATCAGCTCATAGTATTCATTAAAATTAAGGTAAGATTTTACTCGTATAATCAAAATCTATCTATCATCAATCTCATCTAAATACTAATCAAGATCCGATAAGATAATATAAGTCCCAGATTAACTCTAACTCTATATAAGTCTATATACAGACCCAAGTATCAGGAAAATCAGTTTCTTGATAAAGTAAGATCATATTTAATCAATCCTCAATAACCAAATTAATTTCCTGTCTGATTTATCACTAAATATAAATCACCTAGAGGGGGGGTGAATAGGTGATGGCTATCTAAAGGGCAAATAATGCGGAATTAAAATTTAATTGCTAGCAACCTAGCGAATACCAATCACAACTCAAAAAATACTAGCAAATAAGTAAACAATATACGTATGCAAGTAAGTAAAGTGAGAGTAGAGTGAAGAGAGAAAGAGTAAGCAATCGCAAACACGATGATATATTCTGAGGTTCGAGCCATTGCTTTATGTCCCCGCCTACAACACAATGAAGGATTTTCACTTTGATCGATCTCACTAGATCGTCAACCGTTACAAGTTCTCACTAAACTCAATGGACTCACAAGTCCTCTCTCACAGTGCCGCAATACCAACACGGAGCTCACTAGCTTACTTGAGGCTGCAACCTCTACAACCTCACAATAGAAGAAAATTAGTAATCTTCACTGTTTTCTATTGATTTGCGAAAGGGAAAACTTACAATAAAAAGGTGTCGAGGAGTGAAATTATGAGTACTTCTTTAAAAAAAAGAAAATTACAAGTATATCTCCTCCGAGATTTCTAAAAAAGTGTGCCGGTAGGAATCTGATCAGCGTGCAATCACTTTATCCCCTTGACGATGCGATCAGTCAGACGATCGAACTGCCGCCTGATAAGACTCCCTTCTCGCCTGGTTCGGGGAATCAGAGAACAGAGGGTCGGTAGAGCTCTCTAGTTAGAAAACCTGCTTCTGGAGCAATCTCCTCTCTATGCTTGCCCGTCTCTCCTCTTTTTCAGCCCTCTTTTCTCTGTGTGCCTCTGGTAGGCTATTTATAAGGAGGAATAGGGGTACAATTGCCTTGAAAATCTAGAAACAGATTGAGTCAATCTATTTTACATCTAGAAAGTAGCCTCGTCACGAGGCTAGAGACAGCTTTCGTGAAACTAGGAATAGCAAGTAGCGCTGATCTCTTGATCTGCTCTCCTAAATGAGGGATACTCCCTTGATTCTTTCTAAATAACTGAAAGATCTCCCCTGATCTTCTCACCTGATTGGGAGAGTCAAAAGATTATGGCAAGCAACTGCCAAATTTGATCTCAATTAGATTAGATTTCAATTAGATTTGATCTCATCTGGAGATTTGATTGGTCAAAGGAGAGCATAAAAGACCTGTAGCGGAGTCGTTGCGTTGAGCTCATGGCGGAGCTGGGAGAAGCATCTGGCAAAGTTAAAAGAAAGCTCTCAGCGGAGCTGGATAAGACTTGTGGTGAAGCCACCAGTCAACCTTTTGCGCAGCTACATGGAGCTTCGAGCGAAGTTAACTTTCTGCGAAGTTAACTGAGCATTTCCGGGCTAGGCTATAAGTTAACTCACAGCGAGGCTATGAAGGAGCTTCCTGCGATGCTAAACAACTTTGGTTTCTCATGCGAGACTTATCTCGTGGGCTCGTGCGAGAATAAGTGTTGAGCTAACTTAGTGTCCCTGAACCTGCTTGAGCCTTTTCACGGGCTTTTTAAGGACGACCCCGGCTTACTATCTGCTTCACTGGATCAGTAGAGTCCAAGTTACTGATTCGTCCCTTTGAGATGGGTGAAGACTGGTCGTCGGCTTGTCTGCCACTTGTCTTTTGTAGATGTCAACAAGTTAGACATTGTTCAGGCCAGTTAGGAATCTTGTCTTTTTTAGAGTGTCAACAAGACCCCCTTCAAAGTTTTTGTGAATCTGAAATGGAATGGTTTAGATTTTGAAATACTTTGCACTGCTTTAATGGTGTGTGGGTATGAACATCGCCTTTGAGGTTGAGTTCAACTTCGCCTTTAGCCCCCACTTTCAAGCTGGAGTAGGTTCGCCATGGAATTGCACCCGCTTCCATGTAGCTTCGCATTTCTGGGTAGCGTTGCGCTTATGGGTAGCTTCGCGCTTAGGTCTCCCGGAGCGGCTTCGCTTCGAATCAGGCTGGAACGACGTTCCTTTCCCGAGGCTAACTGCTTTCTGCGAGTTACGAGAAGGGTTGCTCCCTTTTTCGAGGTTAGAATAACTTCTTTTATATTTAACGAGGGAGATTATTCCCTTTCTCGAGGCTAAGCATTTAAATGCTTTAACTTCACCCACACTCCTAAGCTTGAAGCATCAGCAGCGTGGTCGGGCCATGAGGCCTATAAATAGGACACTTGAAGTCCTTTTCAGAGAAACATACTTTTCTCTTTCTGAAAAGTCTGCTCATGACATCTCCTCGTTGCCCAGGAAAGGCAACTGAAATAGTGGGGGCACCCACTCTGGTCACTAACCAGCCAAGAGCTGGTGAGTCTCGGTCATCCAGAGACTTTACCAATGGACTAGTGACTTTAGGGAGTTTATCTCCGTTAATTTTCTTAGCTTTACCGGCTATTACAGGGATTGACTTCCCTTAGTCTTTGCATTTGGCTGACTTTTAGAAAAGGGTTTCAGCCCTATTTTCCAGCTTCTCGACAAAGCTAGCATTTTCGCTCTTTTCATGCAGGGTCGCTGCCTTGATCTGTCTGCCTGTTAAATCTGCCATATTGGCAAGGCTTAGGACTTGATTCTTTTAAGGTTGAGCCAGTCTTGCCATATAGGTGGGGTCAAGACTGTGTCCCTCTGGGCCAGTCTGTCCTAACCATATAGGCAAGGCTAGGACTTGGTCTTTTTTGAGGCTTCTCCAGCCTAACTGCCTTGGGTGGGGCTAAGACATAGCTTATGCTAAGCTAGTCTATCATTACTGTGCAAGCGAGGCTATTCTCTGCTTAGTTGAAATCCGTTTTTGAAGGAACAACTGGATAACTTCGCCCAAAGAATTTTAACGTAGCATTCCACCCTCTTTTCGATTTAATGCTAACTTGCGTCCTGTTTGTGTTGCAGTGAACTATGCTCGCCAGTCTTTCGTCTTGATAAAAGAGACCAGAAACTTGCCTCTTGATCTTCAAGTTGAAACTTTGATCCTAAGCAGGAGGAACATACTGGAGCAACTAATGCGTGCTCCAAGAAGAGGTTGGCAGTTGCTTATCCGAGATGATCCACTTCGGGAAGGGCTGGTAGTCGCTTTTTCGAGATGATCCACTTCGGAAAGGCAGACGTCGCTAGTAAGGTCTTGGATCCTTTCTTTGCCAATTTTATTTTAGGAAGATTCAGCTTTCTGGTGGTAACCAGTCCCCTGCCAATTTTGATTACGGAAGATCCAGCTTCCTTTGCCAATTTTCATCAAAGAAGATCCAGCTTCTTGATGGCAAATCCTGCCATTAAGCGAAGGATTACGGCCATATGCAGGAGGAAGACCTTTCTCGTCCAGTTGGGATGGTTCATCCCTGAAAGTAGATAGGATGATTCTATTGTATGAAAGACAATCTTGATGTAGCATCAATGTATCTTCCCTTTTGAATCAATAAAAATGTTTATTTTCTGCTTGTCTACTTTGTTTCCCTCCTTTTTGATTCAAGAACACCTGGAGTAGACTAGCCTAGGTAAGTATTTACCTTGGAAGGAAATAAAAACTCTTAGCGAAGCTAGAGACAGACTTCCAACTAAGTCAGGAACAAGTTTCTGGTGAAGGCACGGAATTTCCGCGAAGCTAGAGATGTGCTCTTAGCGGAGCTAAGGCACGTTTCTCGGTGAAGTTACTCAACCGTTGCGCGAGATCAATACTGAACTCACTGCAGAGTTAGCCCTTAGCGGGGCTGAAGCAACGCTTCTCGGGAAAGCGCTCAGGCGCCGTTTCAAATTAATTTAAAACGACCACCTGCGTTCCTTTTGAGGAGGCAAATTTAGGCAGTCTTAAGCCTATAAAAGCCCGATTGGGTTGAAAGAGAAAGAATTACTTCTCTTCGAATTTTCAGAGAAAACAAATCTCTTTTTCTTCCTTCTTATTCGTTTGATATTTTAAGTACTTTTTCAGTTCTTCCATGGCTCCCAAAAGATGAGCAGGCAAAGAGACAACAACCTCTGCGACGAAGGAACCTTCTCCTCCTCCGGTCATTGAGCGCCCCATTGCGGGTAGGAATTTTTCCCTTTTAATCAGATATTTTCATCACTTTTCGAAGCCAATTTTGGCTATTTCTAGAATGCTTCATTGTGATCCAGTGATCTCAGGGAGTTCAACTCCCTTCTAGAAATTTAGAAGCCGAATGGTTTCTTCTCCAAGCTTCTGTGCAAAGCTAACCCTTAGGTAGTTCACATCCTGTCGAATAACAGGATGTGAAGCCAGTCTTAGAAGCATAGCTAGAAAAAGACTTTAAGGTCCTTGGAATAACTTTAGGCACTAGTGCCTTTATGGCGAAGGTAGCTCTTGAGGGCTTCTTCACATCCTGTTCGACGATAGAATGCTAGGCGAAGCTTCCAGAACGAAGCTAACACTTGGATATTTTCTACATTTTGCCCTCGTGCAGAGTGTGGAGCTAAGCTGTAGTTGCGAAGCTGAGCGAAGCTAATGCTAGGCTAGCTTCGCTCGGAGAGCGAAGCAATGCCTTAGCAAAAATTTTATTCTTGCTTTAGCTTTCTTTCAACAAATGAACTAATCATAGTTTCTTCTTGTTTCTGTAGTGCACTATACTCCTGGTCCTCTGAACAATCTCTTTGGAAAAGCCAGGGGCCTGGACGACAATGTTAGCCAGCAGTTCCAAGGGCAGGCTTCATTATTTAGCGAGCGGAGTGCTCCCGGTCAGGACACCCTTATATACGCCGGAGATCAGCGTACTATGAGGAGCATCTTAACTACTGTTCCCCTTGAGAATTCTTATCGAAAAATCTATCAAAAGCCTGGCTTTATGTTTGGAGATGCAGCGCCAGATACTGATCATTAGCTGCTAGCCGGAGAAGGGCAGTGGTTTTTCAATCTGGATGGCGAGAAGCATTATCTCCTATCTAGCAAGCGTCATTTTTCACTGTCTTTCTTCCAATGCGTGACGAGGGCTCGAAAGATGCAGTGGCAAGTGAATCGGACTACCCACTCCATTCACGTGGGGAAATTGATAGCTTCGTCTCCTGGTTATACAAGGGCGGGTCCTCCTCGCTGCATATTGGGTCTCCACCCTGGGAACGTTCTTCCGGACATCCCAGTGGGAGAAAATCCCGTGGTGGCTCAGACTTTTGGAAATCAGTTCTTCAAGGCTCGTGGCAATTATCCAGCCACTGATTTCAGGACGCCTGGGTGGATCCACCCCCCAAGGCCTAGTGGAGGGAGTTGACCCTATATATCTTAGCCCATTTTGACAAGGATATGGAGAGACTAGGACTCTACGAGGCCGTCAGGGCGACCTGTTATGGCATCCAGATGAGCGTAGCAAACTCTACGCCATTTTTGAGTTATGATGTCCAGCTACAGGGACTTTCTTCACCCCTGTAGGCAAATTGGGTATGGCTTTACACGAGATGTGGGAAATCTCTACTTTGCCCTTGGGATCACTCCCATATGAAGAATATTTCCGTGCGAGGCGGAATTGGCACTTCTGGAGAAGCAGGAGCCCGCTTTGTTTGAGACTTACTGGAAGTTGATGTGCCACCTTTACATTTGCTCGAGTATACATAGGAGCCATAAGGGAGCTTGATGCAGTTCGAAGAGCCGGGGGAATTATTTGTTCCCCAACCTTGAAGATGCTCCTGAGATAGCTCACTGCGGGATTGCAGATGAGGACATTTTTTGAAGGATGCAGGAACACTCCCAAGGGGATATCATTTTGGAAGAGGATGATGGACCCTATGAGAAAGGTGATATTCTTTAGAGTTCCCATCACCAGGCTCGCCGACCGATATCTCGAAAGGCACTTTTGGCCGATTTTTCTATCGGTTTGGTTGAAGAGGTGTGTGGTTCCCTCTCCCTCCAGCGACATCATCCTTCCGACTGTCGTATTGTCGGCTGTTCGTCTGGTTCACGGTCATTCTCTTGGACTTCTCTCGGCAATGGTATGTTGCATTCAGCGGGGCCTTCGTGCATTGATGGAGGCTTTCTATAGGCCACCAGTAATGAAGAGGGGGCAAAGGCACTATCCTGCCTTGCCACGAATCAAACCCCAGGATCGGTTTGCCATACACTTATTTGATGGCATGGTTCGCCTTTCACTGCCCTTCCATTATCCAAGCTGGTGAGGAGCCTCTAGAAGGTGTCCGAATGGCGCTTCTCCATCGATTTGAGGGATGTTAATGGTTGTTGACTTATGTGGCCACGGTTCACAAGCTGCTGTGCCGGTATGATATTTACAGTCTTTTTTGCTGCTTTCCCTACATTCGCGATGCAGGCTACGACGAGGAATTTAAGGATGTAGGAGATGGGTACACGTCGCTAAGCCAGGGAGTCTTCGAATGGCTGGTTAGCATCCGACCATCCACCTGGTGTACAGGAGCGGGGATACCTGCTACTTGAAACCCTATGTCTCGAGTCAGTTTGCTCGCCAGTTTGGGTATGACCAACTGTACGTAGGTAATCCGAACACCAACCTGGCCTTTATGGGGAGCCTCATTGATGGTGCTCATGCCTGGCGGTTCTGCATCACTGGCTGTACTGAGGCACGGCTGTGCATACTGCTGAGGACTATGAATCTTCAGACAACTTTGGGGTTCTGCTAGTGGAACAAAACTTTGAACTCCACACCAACTAGGTTTTCTATTAACTCTTTTGGCGTGAAGTTAATCTCTCGGCGGCTGAAGCGAAAAGTCACCGAGAGAGGCGAAGGCAGAAGGGTCCGTGTGCCAGGCCTCGGGGAGCTCGAAGCTCCTGCCGATAGTGAGGCTTCAGACGCAAAAAGTCCCCGTTTTGAGGGAGACACAGGTGCTGAGGCTCTGCCAGATGCTCCTGGTGGGGTAGGCACGGCCCCCATGGAACATGTAGAGGTAGAAGAAGTGGAGGAAGAAAATCCCGACGTCCACTTCAAACGAAAGCGACAAGGTGGATCTCGCAGGAGGAGGGTAGTGAAGAAGCTTCATCGCTACACTCCCACCATTGTTGCGGAGAGTGAGTCAATCGTGGTGCCTCCTGCTCCATTAGTCATTAAGCTGTCGACTTCGAGACAGACCGTTGGTAAAGCTGTTCCTGACCTGAGTAAGCTATTTTCGCAACACATACTTATATATTTCATACAGCTCATTGTTTCTTCTATGATTCAGGAACCGAGACGACAAGAGACCCAGGAGTCAAGGCCGTAGGAGAACAGGGAGATTACTATGATCCCCTGTTCACTTATAAAGAAGATGCGAGGCTAGCTACTTTGTCGTCTCAGAAGAATCCGGAGGTGACGTGGCTGACGTCGGTCCTTCGGGTGCTGGGAGCTCAAAAGGAAGCCCCATGGCCTCTAGCTCTATAGGATGGACCACTGAGGGTTCGGCGAGTGAAGGTTAGCCGACCGTCCATGTAGACTCTGCTAAAAACTTTCCTATGGAGCTTGAGGGGATTAATGCTGCTGTCGAGAAAGTTCAGAGAGAGACTGCGGCTAAGGCAGTTAAGGCGATACCACCTCTTGGTAACATTTTGATCATTCGTGAGTAATTTTCCCCTGATATTCATTATACCTTGCTCAAACAGAGTCTTGCCACAGGTGTCCCGCCTTTGGGTGCATCGACTTCGAGAGAGCCAGCCAATTTTCCTAAGGGAGTCAGGGGTGAAGCAAGTACTTCGACCGTGGCGAACGCTACTGAGTTGGATGCCTTGTATCACGACTTGCCCACTTATCAACCTGAGCCGGCCGGTAGAAAAGAGGCTAAGGGAACAGTGGTTACGGAACCAATCTCACTTCCAACCACGTCGGTAGGTGAAATGCCAGTGGTTTCGCTAACGTTGCCTATACTGGAACCACAGAGCTGAAGGTAATTACCAATCCCTCATCTCCGACAATGGTCGTCGAGCCAGCTTTCCTGAAAATAGTCACCAGCCCTACTTCGGTCATGGCTAGTGTACTGGTTTCAATGAGAACTCCTCCGAGATCACCGGCGATCTCTCATATTGCTCTGGCCAGTGCTTCTGTCATCCCTTTTACAGTTGTGTCAGTGAAACCGGTGGAAGCTTTGCCTTCAGGGGCCATTCGTTCACTGGGAGTAGTTGAAGCTGAGAATGAATTTGTGGCTGAGCTAGTCGACAGCTTTATAAGGGCTTGAAGTGATCCATTATTTTGTTCTTGAAGGGCTCGACTACCTCGTTTTCTGCTTTGAAGGTGGTCCTCTCTCGAAGTATTGCAGCATTCGAGACTTTGGAGGGGATGACCAAGCTGCCACATTAGAGCTTCTGGTGGAGTGGCTTGAGAGGGATGTAGACGAATGGCGCCGTCTCAGCCATTCAGATTTGGACTCCTCAGTTAATGAATAGTTTGAACACCTTGCTGCTCAATGTGTGAAGCTCACCTTGCGGCTCAGGAAGCAGCTAAGGCAATTTCTTCAGATTTGAAATCCTTGGAGACAAGGAAAGTAAAAATCCGGGATGCCATAGATGCTTCTAATAATGCTCTTCTGGATGCTGAGGATAAGATTGTAAAGGCCAAGGAAATGATCAAGAAAGCCAATCTTCTTTTGTCCAAGGCTGAACCGGTGCGTCTTGAGAAGATTGCTTTGCTAGAGCAGCTTAAGGCTCAGAATGATGAAGTCCTACAATAAGAGCTAACACAGAGGGCAACTTTGGTTGAAATTGAGGCTCGCCTGTCCCAGACAGCGAGCTTTAACGAGGCCGAGTTGAGGTCGTATGCACTTATCGGTGCTGCTGAGGAGAGGAAGAATAGGCTGGCCACTCTTGAAGAACAGATCAAGTCCTATGAAGTACCCTCGTAGCTTGTAATCCGTGTATCCATGTATCCTTCTTTTTGAATCAATAAAACGTAATTTTATTTGACTCCTCTGTTGCATTTCCATCCTGTTTTATTTTCTGAATTTTCAATTCTTACTTTCAAGTTGTATTACAATCCTCAAAAGGAAAGGGAATAATGGTATAACTAATCTAATTGGAGGTGATAACTGATAGGGTTAGTTACACATTTGAGAAATTATTTGACAAAGAAAGATGAGCCTAGATATTTATAGGTTCAGAGGTGACAAATTGACATAACCGATTAGAAATTACCAAACTCAGAATGTTTACTGTTCAGAGGTGATGAACTGGACATAACAGTAAACCAAAAGGGAGACTTGGCTATCTGTCAGTTCAGAGGCGATGAACTGAACATGACCGATTGAGAAGCCACCAAGCTAGAAACTTTGTCATTTAGAGGTGACGAACTGGACATGATGACAAAGAAATAGTCCCTACTAGGCTGAAAGATGAAACTTGGTTATCTGTGGTTCAGAGGTAACATGAATATAACCGATTGAGAAGCCACCAAGCTAGAAATTTTATCATTCAGAGGTGACGAACTGGACATGATGACAAAGAAATAGTCCCACTGGACTGAAAGATGAGACTTAGTTATTTGTCAGTTCAGAGGTAACATGGACATAACCGATTGAGAAGCCACCAAGCTTAAAATTTTGTCATTCAGAGGTGACGAACTGGATGTTGGCCCAAAGGCCTTCCACTCTAGTTTTGATGATGATTAACTCATGTAGTTATGTGTACTAATAATCTTGCAATGTTTAAGTTTCAGATATTTAACAAGATATTAGTTGGTGAAAGCTTCCACACATCTTTCACAAGGTGATTCAAGAGCCTAAGCATCAAAGATGTCATCTAGCACTCATTGGAGTCAAGCTTGGTGAATCACGGTTTGGACCGAGTCAACTTGGAGACGGCGCTCTACAAGAAGACTTAGGTATCCCTAGTTTAGTTTGTGTTTAGATCTAAATTGTAAAGATTAGAATAGTATGATAATGCTCAAGTTCACAACACACACGTTTCATGTTTTGAATATTGGTTTTTGGTTTTTCGGTTTTAGGTTTAACCGATCTTGGTTTTCATGAATGGATAGATCAAAACAAGTTTACATGGTTTAATGTATATATGATTTATTCTATATACATGCATGCTTTAATTTCCTAGACAAACTTAGTTTTGACTCCCTTATTCATGTGTTATATGTTTTGGTATTTTTGACAAAACATATTTTGGAATTAACGACAAAAATTATGATATATATTTGTTTCATGTATATTGGATTTCTATCCATATGCATCATGCCTAAATGTGTTTAAGTATCATGTTTTTGTACTTGGAAGAGTTTTGGACAAAATGTATTTTCTATTCAAAATCCAAGTTTTAGAAAATACAGTGTTTGGTTTTGACAAAATTTCTATAACACAAAAATAGTTCATATTGATTGATATTTGAGCTAAACTTTTTACCACATGTTTATATATCAATGCAAAATGATAAAACTATTTTTGGTGATTTTTAGAAAAGATAAAAGAATTTTTTAAATATATTTCTAATTGAATTTTCTGTTCCAGGCTTAACCAAGTCGACTAGTAACCTGACTAGTCGACTAGGGCTGAGGTCGGTCGACCGGGACGGTCGACCGACGTGTACAGATCTGTGCACGTTTGGAGACACTGGGACGGTCGACCGGACCGGTCGACCGGACTGAGAGCAGTCTGCTCTCTGTTTGTTTCGGTCGACCGGGCGGTCGACCGGTAGCTGACAACGGTCAAAAATTGACCATTGGATGGTCGACCGGGCGGTCGACCGGCAGGGTATTTCTGGCAGTTCTGCTGCCAACGGCTATTTTCTGGATTAGCCTATAAATACCCCATTTGTAAGAGTTTTTCTCTAAGAATTTTTGTGCAAATTTTTACATACTCTCTGGTGTTTTTACAGCATTAAAAAGAAGTTTTTGAGCTTGATTTAAACAATCTTTTTGGTGTTTTTATTAGGGTTTGAAAAACCAAAGAAAAGGGATTTTGGGAAAGTTTTTGTTTGAATTTCACTATCTTCATTTTCTATTATTTCTCAAAGATTTTCTTTGAGTTGCTGGTTTCAAATCCCTTGGTTTTCTCCACACTTGAGCTAAAATCTACTATCTTTTCTATAGGATTTTGTGTGGGAAAAAGAGATTGTTTTGTGGTTGTTGTTTGAAACCACTAAGTTGTAAACCCTATCTTTAGCTTGGCTTTGTGCCTTTCCCTCATTGTGTTGAGGAAGTTTGACTATTGGGTTGTATCACTCAAGGTTGTGAGGTGATCCTTGTATTGGTTTTGAGTTTGGAAATCCCTCAAGTTGTGAGGAGATTGTTGGCTTGGAGTTGTGCCTCAAGGAGGAGGTTGTGATTGTAAAGAGAGGAGTTGGGTACTCCTTGTGAGAGTTCTTGGTGAACTAGCTAGTGGATTAGAAATCCTTCGTGTGTCGAAGGCGGGGATGTAGAGCTGGGTGCTCGAACCTCGATAACATATCTCTGTGTTTGCGTTTGATCCATTGACTCTCTCTATCTCTCTCTTTACTTTGTGTATTGTGCAAATTGCTATATCTCATACTTGCTTGTGTGTGTGCATCATTGTTGTAATTGCAATTAGTTTTTAAATTCCGTATTAAGTTCACTAGATTAGCATCGTCACCTATTCACCCCCCCTCTAGGTGACTTTTCAATTGGTATCAGAGCTAGCGCTCCTGATATTTAGGTTTAACCACCTAGGAGTGAGATCTTGGTTTGCTAATCTTCATTTGCATTTTTATTTGCACACATTTAGTTTGCACTTATGGCTAGCCCTCCTATGTTTGATCATTTTAGACTTGATGCTTGGAAGGCTAATATGACTAAACATTTAAAAGACCTAGGACATCTAGTTTATCAAGCCATTACCATAGAATCCCTCCCAAATAGTAGCAAGCATAAGAAGGCCAATGCATTAGCACTTAGGGCACTTAGAGCATCTCTAAATGAACATTTATTACATGTTTTTGATCGTTATGATTCGGCTTTTGCAGTTTGGAGCATCTTGACTTCTCCCTAGCTTCCAAGGATTATCAACAAGATGAGGAGATCTAAGAGAGAAAAGTCCGAAGAGCAATGCCTCATGGTCCAAGGGAAGAACTCCCTTGAGGTACAATCGGATTCTCAAATAGATGATAGCTCTAGTTCCTATTGTCATGGATGTTTTGAAGTTCAAACTTTAAATATGGAACTTGTTCAAAAGCTTGAGAATTTGTTAGAAAAACATGATTTGTTGAAAGATGATAATCTTGTTTTGAAAAATGAATTAAAGGATTTATGCTCTAATTTTGAATTGATGTTGCAAGAGAAGGAAGAGATTGCAAGTGAATGTGACTCACTTAAATCTCAACTCGAACTTGCTTTAAAGGAAAATGAATTTTTGAAAAACAAAAATGATTGTGATGATGTTGTAAAGCACAATGAGATCTTATCTTCAAAATTAGATTTTACTTTTAAAGAAAATCTCACTTTGAAAATGATATTGATGCAATTACAAAAGAATTGGATTTGGTTTTGATTAAAAATAAATCCTTGCTAAAAGAGATTGATGTTTGCCATGCTAGTGTAGCTTCTTGTTCTAGCACACCTATAGCATGCTCCACTTTGTCTTCTAACATAGAAAATGATATAAATAATTTGAAGAAAAGTGTTGATTGTTTGGGCTCCACTTTGAGCCAATGTGCTTTAAATCACACTCATTTGGAATCCTTGGTTCGCAAGAAACAAGCTCCAACCTTGCATGCACACCCATCACGGCATACACATGCTTTTCATGATCATCACCATCATATGTATGCTCACGTGTACACATGTACACATTGTGGTCGAAAAGGCCACCTTGCTAGATTTTGTTATGATCGCATTTATCATGAAAATTTAGCAACTAATTTTGTTTGGGTTAGAAAAGATACTAACCCCCGTGGACCCACAAAGAAATGGGTACCAAAGACCACCTCTATACTTTTTGATGTAGGTGGGAGCTCTCGCAAAACGTGAGAGTGTTGGTGCCTTGGAGTGGATGCGTTCCGTGCCTAAAGAGAACCATTTGGATGATTCACTCTCAAGGAGATTTGGTGGGAGGACCACCGTGGTTTGGAGAATTAGAGATGCACCTTCATCGGTTTTGGTATCATTCTCTAACTCCCATTTTTAATTGCATGCTTTTCATGTTCATCTATTTATAGCATGCCATGGTTTATTGTTCATTATGCTTATGCCATGCTCTTTAGAATAGTGTTATACATGTTTAGTTACTTGAGCACCTATGTCTTATATGGATCTATATTTAGTGTTCTCACATTGTTTAAACTAACATGTATGCCCTAGATCTAATGCACATGCATATGCATTATGACCACTTGGATGTTTATGATTTTTGTTCTTATTGAATCATGTTTCATTATTTCATGATTAGTATGATATTTGCCATGTTTATTAGACTTATGCTTTACATGATTAGTTATTGAGACACCCATGTTTAGTATGTTTTATCTTGAAAAATCATCTAAAACTTAAACATGAATGGGTGGTAGTTGATATGAGTCATACACTTGATCTTATTCTTGTTTCAATTGGTATCATTGAATTCTTTCAATTGGTATCAATCTTGACATCCTTTTGTATACTCATATATGTTTTGTTTTATATATGTATGCTTACACTTCATATAGTATCAATTTCAATTGGTATCTATTTCTTACATACATATATAGATGATTTATTTGTGCTTATTATATCCCTATATCTTGAAGCACACATTTTGGTTATGTTAAGCTTGAGTTTTTCAATTGGTATCCATATACAAGCTTTATCATAATTTTAAGATTGCTAAGCTTGAATTTTTAATGAATATCATATTTCAATTGATTTAATTTTCAATTGGTATCTTATTTCAAGCCTATGCATATTTTCTTTTGGTATTTCATAAAGGGGGAGAAAACTCGTATTTTATATTTCAATTGGTATTTGGTTTACCATTGTTTTGTTTCCCACTCCCTAACTTTATGATATTAAAGTAATTGGTATCATATGCTTATAATGAAAAATATCTTCTTTTGGTATCAAGATGCTATTTGTTTCCTTAAAATTGGTATCATTTTTTATTATCTATTGGTATCAAGTTTACATTACTTGTTTTCATTTTTGATATAAAATGTTATTTTGTTTCAATGCCTTGTTTTATTTCAAATAGGATTTGGCATTTCTCAAAGTTTGTTATTTTCAATTGATATCATATTGACTTTGTTTTTACCCCTTGGAATAATTTATTGCTTCTTTGTTTTGAAGATTTAGGGGGAGAAGTATTTGTTTTCATTATGTTTGTTTTTACCCCTTTGTTGATGATTGACAAAAAGGGGGAGAAGAATTTGTAGTTTATATGCATGGTTGATTTATGCATATGTTTTAGTTGGTTTTCATTAGTAATAATATGTTGGTTTCAATATTATTGTTTTATTGGTATCAAGAGCATGTTTCATTGTTTGTGTTTTATTTTAATTGGTATCCAGAACATGTTTATATGTGTTTAAGAACATTCATTGCATATCTTATATGTTTTATTGTTATGCATGAGTTAAGGGGAGCTTCTTTGAAGCTTTACTTTAATCCATGCATATATAACTCTATGAGTTTTGTCATCATCAAAAAGGGGGAGATTGTTGGCCCAAAGGCCTTCCACTCTAGTTTTGATGATGATTAACTCATGTAGTTATGTGTACTAATAATCTTGCAATGTTTAAGTTTCAGATATTTAACAAGATATTAGTTGGTGAAAGCTTCCACATGATTAGTATCCAATATTGCATATTTTACATCATAACTCCCATGCATATTACAAATAAATATGTGATTTTTACTCCTCTTCTCTACATATTTGCAGGTACATACTTAAAGGAGAGATTTCCAAATAATCACTTAATTAACACTAATTAAGTGATTAATCCATGATTAAGATAAAGCCAAATTCAAATCCAGATCCAGAAAGATCCGCCCAACAAACGAAGATTCTAGATATACCACGTGGCTAACAACCTTGTAACTGATCTTCAACAGAAAGATCTGGATCAACGGCCCAGATCGTGCCGCGATTTCCCGCCAAAACGCGGCAATCTTGGGGTTGTTGAGATCCGGATTTTGTGGCAACAAACTAGGCTCTCGAAGGTTCTCTCCCATGCTATAAATACTCCACCTTCACCTGCGAGCAAAGAGTGATCAGAGAAGAGAGAGAGATTAGTGAATAGCTTGTAATTTTGCTAGGTTTTGTTTAGGATTTTTTAGCTCTCTATGATCTTCTCCTCCCTAGATTTCATTGCAAGAGAGAATTGTAAGAGAGAGAGAGAGCTTGTATCATCAAGAAGTGACACTTGGAGCTATACAAGGATTGATCCATTCTCTACTTCTCTACTTGAGCTTGATTCTAGTTTACTTGCTTTATTACTTGCTTTGTTTACTTCTTGCAATTTACTTCAAGCTTTGTTTTGCTTTTGTAATGGCTTTTAGCTAATTTCTTCTCCATGTACTAGGTTACCACTAGTCTTGCTACTTTCACTAACTCATGGGTGATTGCTTTTGTTCATCTTGCAAGTTGTATGATCTTCTCTTCTCCGATGGTTAAACCACCATCTTGCAAGTGAGAAAGTAATTAGGTCAACACGCGAGACAAATCCTACGCTAATGGAGTGACAACATTAGGCAAGCATTCGCTATCAAGGAGTCTAGTAAGTCTTGGCAAGCTAGCAAGGTAAGCTAGTCATGGATTGCTTTCTTTAAGTTTTCTTTCTTTTTCTTGTGAACACCACATCCACTTCTTGACTTCTTTTCCACTTCCACCATGAACATATCCATCCTTCCTTTTAGTTTCTTTTGCATTTGATTCATTAAGTTTATAAGCAAGAGAAGAATACTCATTTGTTCACTTCACTACCACACGTAAAGCTTCCATCGCGAGCTCTCCCTGAGAATCGACTCGGTATAGCCCTATGCTATAGCGGAGACAAGAAAGGGTACATCAAATACATTTTTATACACATAATAAGTACACCTTCTTAGTCTAATCAAAATGGCGCCGTTGCCGGGGAGAGCAACGTATTTTTTTGGTTTAAAGTGAAGTACTAAACGATTATTCTTCTCTGTTGCAGGTTACAGGTTGAAGAAATAGAAAATATGCATAGCAGTGACATACAAGTGGACCTGGGCCTCTGCTCAAGAAAGCAGAGCCCAGGATCCCTCCAGATTGCCGCGGATCCACGGCAATGTGCCGTGGGAACGCGGCAATAAGGAGTTCACTACTTACAGATTTTCTGCAGGGCCTCTGGTTCTGCAAAATACTGCTGTTGATATACCTGAAATTCTGTATTCTTCACCATATACCTGCTTAATTAAAAAACAGTAAAAAGTTGGTTGAAATTGTTAAAAATTGTTTAGACGCTTGCATTTTAGGCACGTGTCTTTTCAATCTCTACTTTTACTGTTGAAGAGTGCTGGAGGCAAGGTACGTGTTTGCATTGCATATTAGACTAGGACAAACTCTTGCTTGATTTTCTTGCTTTGAGTGTATCCTAGCTATATTTCTTGTACACTTGCACAATTCAAATTTAAGGGCATAACCCGTAAATAAGATAAGGTGGGGGAGGTCATTACCCTTTCCTTAGCCCGAAAACCATTTACCCAAGCACTCACTAACCCAAGCCTAATTTAATAAAAAAAGTAGACGTTGGCCCTAGGGACATCTCGGACTCACTTAGGAGATTTCCTAAGGGGAAAAGTGTTGGAATTTAACTCTTGCAAAATCAGTGTCTAGGAAAGGGGTTGAGGGCCGAAAGCCCGAAGGTTGCTGGTTACTTAATTAAGGAACGTCTCCGGACGGAAAACCTCCCACCAACCTTACCCTTCCCTGGCTGATTAGCTTGTGGTTAGAGTCTACACTAAACCTCCCGTGGACAGTCTATCAGTTAGGAGTCGTCTAGGTCTAAGTCTACACTTACTTAGGTTAGAATATTTCTTTCTTTGTTTGTTTGTTGTTTGTTTGTTTTTGTTTGTGATTGTGTGATATGGCCTTCAAAAATTCTTTCAATAATAATCCATATTTCACACCATCTCCTTATTCGGATAATTCCAACCCGGTGTTTTACAATATGCACCAACCAAATACACCGGGTTGGCCTTATCCGAATCAATATGACCCATACCCCCCATCTAATAATTATAATGTCCAAAATAATTTCAACTCTTCATCGAGTCATTGGGGATTCCAGTCCTCCGAGTTTAATTATCAACCTCCTTGTCCACCATTTCCACCAAGTCCACAATATTCACAAGATTCATTTCCCGATTCTGCTTCATATACTCCTTTTTCTGAACCAGTTGAAGAAAAATCTGATTTACTAAGGAGTTTAGAAGCTAACTTACAGAGAGCTGAGCAAACACTTCCTGAATTATTTCCCTCTCCAATTCCACAGTATTTTCAAGAATCTTACTCAGTTCCACCCTTTCAGTATGAACAACCATTTGTCATGGAACCGAGTAATGATTTCTTGTGTGAGTCCACTTTTCCATCATCACACACTTTTGACTCACAATTTCACCATCACTTCAAGACAACACTTCATCTTTTCGTCCAAATAATGAAGTCATCAATTTTGAAAAGATGCTCGAAGACATGACCCATGCTCAAAATACTCGTGCCCGTGACTTAGATTTGCTGATCCAAACTCTTCATTCTCATCCTATTTCTAAGGTCACTAGCCACTCTGTTAAAACCAAAGAGTCATGTAGTCTTGGAAGTTCAGATTCAATTTCAGCACATTCACCTGAACTTGTCCACACTTCTGAAAATCCAATTGATATATTGGCAAGTTTTCCATTTCCTGAAATTGAACTTGCACATGATCCTGAACTTCCACTTGATGATTCAATTTTCCTTCCTGATTCAATCATGACTTCCATATCCTTACCTGATTTCAATCCATTTCCCAAGTCAGAATTGGATCCATTTCCTATCCATTGTGAAAATGAATCACCAATCTTTTATGATGATCACATAGAACTTGGCCAATTCCATACTTCTGAAAATCCCATTGATAAATTGGCAAGTTCTCCACATTTAATTGAACTACATGAGGAATGTGATCTTGAACCCCAACTTTGTGATTCAATTCTTTTCCTGATTCAGTAATGACTCCGGTATCTTTACCTCACTTCAATCCTTTTCCGGAGCCGACATTGAATCCAGTCCCAATTCACAATGAAATTGAATCACCCATCTTTAAGGATCATGTCGAACTTGCCCAATTCTACACTTCTGAAGATTCAATTGACATTTTGGCAAGTTCTCCATCTTGTGGAATTGAACTCAATGAGAAATGTGACCTTGATTTTCTCGATCTCTTTACTTCTGAAACTGATTGTACAATTCTATCAGAAGACTTTGACTTAAGTTTTGAAGAATTGTACGGTGATGAGCTTGAATATTCTTAATATTGGAAGTAAAGAGATATCACCCATATTAGGTCACATCCCATTGTTGGACAATGATTGTGGACTTGAGTTTTCATTTCTTGACTTGGACCCAATTTTTGAACTCACTTCGACTCCTGCACCATCACTGACTTAATTCACTTCCCTGAGTCGGTGTTAGTTCCTGTTCATTCCGAGTCCACAGTCGACCATTCTATCATTTCATAATCCATTCTGGGACAAGGACCTTGATAAATTTAACTCAGAAATTATTTTAAGAATTTGGAAATTAGATGGGGGCATGTACATAATAATCTTAAATGCACACATCATTTTTGTGGGTCATATTATTGAGATTTCTGGTGGGTTCCTGAAAACCCAAAGAAAAGATGATTGGGCCATGTTTCGTGGACCAATCCGACCACCACCGGAACCACCACCTAAGGTAATTTGTTCCTTCCCTTTCCATTTTGTTTCATGCATACATATATCATAATGCATTGAGGACAATGCATGAAATAAGTGTGGGGAGGGTTTACTAACTTAGAGTTTTAGAATTTCTTTCTTTTACACTTCTTTTAGAGTTTTTTTTAGATTTTCTTAGATTTTCTTTCTTTTACACTTCTTTTAATAAATAAAAAAATAAAAAAATAAAAATATAAAAAAATAAAAACTTTTTGAAATAAGAGACAAAGTTTTGTTCTATTTTTAAGAAAATTAAGATGTATCTTAGAGATTAAGAAAGCCTTAATTATGACATCTTAAGCCTAGTTGAAGTAATAGATCTTGTTTAAAATTATAGGCTAAGTAAGAAAAATTGGTGAGATATTTTTATCTTGAATTTTTTTGCCTTAGATAATATGCACTTTACACTTACACATTTCTTGGATGGAGACAAAGACCAAAAATGCCATATATAAAAAAAAAAAAGAAATATATATATAAATAAAAGATCACTTATTAAGCTGGATAACTATGCCTCAAGAAGCATGGTTACTCACGCCTAACGGTGATCTCACTTATTAAGCTGGATAATTGTGCCTCAAGAAGCATGATTATTCACGCCTAACGGTGATTATAAATAATCCCCTTTAGTTTTGTGGCCTTTTTCACTCGAGTCCTTTAACTCGAGGGATGTTTTCTCATTTGGTGCCCTAAAACCATCTGGTTTGGGAGTCATCGGTTATAGGCTCGCTACATGGGTGAACTAGAAAGCCTAAGAAAACTAAGGGAAGAAAAGAAAAAAAAAGAAAAATAAATATATATAAATAAATGGCTTAATGGTTAGAGTTGAAATCCCAGAAATCTTCACTTACACGGTGTGCATACTATCTAGGTTTTATGAAGGATAAAAATATTCAATCCAATTTTGAATTCTTACCTTAATTAAAAACAAGATCTTGCATGGATACTAAGTTTAAGGAAGAATAATTATAGGTGGACTTATGACCTAGGATCACTTATATTTTGCAAAAATAGTTTAAAAACTTGTCTCTTATTCAAAATGCGTTTTCAAAATACTAACATTTGTCTTCTTTCTTTATGGATTTTGTGGGTGTAATCCGCTGAAAACCCTCAGGAGACAACACTCCTCCTCTAGGGTAACCTAGAGGTTTAACGGCTTGTTGCACATGCTCAGTGCAATCGCGTCACCTGCGAAAGTGGTGTAATAAATTGTTAGTCTAGATTTTCTTTTTCTTTGTTTTGCTCGGGACGAGCAAAAGAATAAGTGTGGGGGTGTGATTAGTATCCAATATTGCATATTTTACATCATAACTCCCATGCATATTACAAATAAATATGTGATTTTACTCCTCTTCTCTACATATTTGCAGGTACATACTTAAAGGAGAGATTTCCAAATAATCACTTAATTAACACTAATTAAGTGATTAATCCATGATTAAGATAAAGCCAAATTCAAATCCAGATCCAGAAAGATCCGCCCAACAAACGAAGATTCTAGATATACCACGTGGCTAACAACCTTGTAACTGATCTTCAACAGAAAGATCTGGATCAACGGCCCAGATCGTGCCGCGATTTCCCGCCAAAACGCGGCAATCTTGGGGTTGTTGAGATCCGGATTTTGTGGCAACAAACTAGGCTCTCGAAGGTTCTCTCCCATGCTATAAATACTCCACCTTCACCTGCGAGCAAAGAGTGATCAGAGAAGAGAGAGAGATTAGTGAATAGCTTGTAATTTTGCTAGGTTTTGTTTAGGATTTTTTAGCTCTCTATGATCTTCTCCTCCCTAGATTTCATTGCAAGAGAGAGTTGTAAGAGAGAGAGAGCTTGTATCATCAAGAAGTGACACTTGGAGCTATACAAGGATTGATCCATTCTCTACTTCTCTACTTGAGCTTGATTCTAGTTTACTTGCTTTATTACTTACTTTGTTTACTTCTTGCAATTTACTTCAAGCTTTGTTTTGCTTTTGTAATGGCTTTTAGCTAATTTCTTCTCCATGTACTAGGTTACCACTAGTCTTGCTACTTCACTAACTCATGGGTGATTGCTTTTGTTCATCTTGCAAGTTGTATGATCTTCTCTTCTCCGATGGTTAAACCACCATCTTGCAAGTGAGAAAGTAATTAGGTCAACACGCGAGACAAATCCTACGCTAATGGAGTGACAACATTAGGCAAGCATTCGCTATCAAGGAGTCTAGTAAGTCTTGGCAAGCTAGCAAGGTAAGCTAGTCATGGATTGCTTTCTTTAAGTTTTCTTTCTTTTTCTTGTGAACACCACATCCACTTCGTGACTTCTTTTCCACTTCCACCATGAACATATCCATCCTTCCTTTTAGTTTCTTTTGCATTTGATTCATTAAGTTTATAAGCAAGAGAAGAATACTCGTTTGTTCACTTCACTACCACACGTAAAGCTTCCATCGCGAGCTCTCCCTGAGAATCGACTCGGTATAGCCCTATGCTATAGCGGAGACAAGAAAGGGTACATCAAATACATTTTTATACACATAATAAGTACACCTTCTTAGTCTAATCACCACACATCTTTCACAAGGTGATTCAAGAGCCTAAGCATCAAAGATGTCATCTAGCACTCATTGGAGTCAAGCTTGGTGAATCACGGTCTGGACCGAGTCAACTTGGAGACGGCGCTCTACAAGAAGACTTAGGTATCCCTAGTTTAGTTTGTGTTTAGATCTAAATTGTAAAGATTAGAATAGTATGATAATGCTCAAGTTCACAACACACACGTTTCATGTTTTGAATATTGGTTTTGGTTTTTCGGTTTTAGGTTTAACCGATCTTGGTTTTCATGAATGGATAGATCAAAACAAGTTTACATGGTTTAATGTATATATGATTTATTCTATATACATGCATGCTTTAATTTCCTAGACAAACTTAGTTTTGACTCCCTTATTCATGTGTTATATGTTTTGGTATTTTTGACAAAACATATTTTGGAATTAACGACAAAAATTATGATATATATTTGTTTCATGTATATTGGATTTCTATCCATATGCATCATGCCTAAATGTGTTTAAGTATCATGTTTTTGTACTTGGAAGATTTTGGACAGAATGTATTTTCTATTCAAAATCCAAGTTTTAGAAAATACAGTTTTTGGTTTTGACAAAATTTCTATAACACAAAAATAGTTCATATTGATTGATATTTGAGCTAAACTTTTTACCACATGTTTATATATCAATGCAAAATGATAAAACTATTTTTGGTGATTTTTAGAAAAGATAAAAGAATTTTTTAAACATATTTCTAATTGAATTTTCTGTTCCAGGCTTCAACCAAGTCGACTAGTAACCTGACTAGTCGACTAGGGCTGAGGTCGGTCGACCGGGACGGTCGACCGACGTGCACAGATCTGTGCACGTTTGGAGACACTGGGACGATCGACCGGACCGGTCGACCGGACTGAGAGCAGTCTGCTCTCTGTTTGTTTCGGTCGACCGGGCGGTCGACCGGTAGCTGACAACGGTCAAAAATTGACCGTTGGACGGTCGACCGGGCGGTCGACCGGCAGGGTATTTCTGGCAGTTCTGCTGCCAACGGCTATTTTTTGGATTAGCCTATAAATACCCCATTTATAAGAGTTTTTCTCTAAGAATTTTTGTGCAAATTTTTACATACTCTCTGGTGTTTTTACAGCATTAAAAAGAAGTTTTTGAGCTTGATTTGAACAATCTTTTGGTGTTTTTATTAGGGTTTGAAAAACCAAAGAAAAGGGATTTTGGGAAAGGTTTTTGTTTGAATTTCACTATCTTCATTTTCTATTATTTCCCAAAGATTTTCTTTGAGTTGCTGGTTTCAAATCCCTTTTCTCCACACTTGAGCTAAAATCTACTATCTTTTTTATAGGATTTTGTGTGGGAAAAAGAGATTGTTTTGTGGTTGTTGTTTGAAATCACTAAGTTGTAAACCCTATCTTTAGCTTGGCTTTGTGCCTTTCCCTCATTGTGTTGAGGAAGTTTGGCTATTGGGTTGTATCCCTCAAGGTTGTGAGGTGATCCTTGTATTGGTTTTGAGTTTGGAAATCCCTCAAGTTGTGAGGAGATTGTTGGCTTGGAGTTGTGCCTCAAGGAGGAGGTTGTGATTGTAAAGAGAGGAGTTGGGTACTCCTTGTGAGAGTTCTTGTTGAACTAGCTAGTGGATTAGAAATCCTTCGTGTGTCGAAGGCGGGGATGTAGAGCTGGGTGCTCGAACCTCGATAACATATCTCTGTGTTTGCGTTTGATCCATTGACTCTCTCTCTATCTCTCTCTTTACTTTGTGTATTGTGCAAATTGCTATATCTCATACTTGCTTGTGTGTGTGCATCATTGTTGTAATTGCAATTAGTTTTTAAATTTCGCATTAAGTTCACTAGATTAGCATCGTCACCTATTCACCCCCCTCTAGGTGACTTTTCACTAGACATGATGACAAAGAAATAGTCCCTACTGGACTGAAATATAAGACTTGGTTATCTGTCGGTTCAGAGATAACATGGACATAACCGATTGAGAAGCCACCAAGCTCAAAATTTTGTCATTCAGAGGTGACGATCTGGACATGATGACAAAGAAATAGTCCTCACTGGACTGAAAGATGAAACTTGTATGATCTCGTTTAGTGAAAGAGAGGAGCGCTCCTTCTGCATATCTTGGATCTGAAGGGCTTGATCAGGAGTGTCATGTTAACTTGATCATGAGAAGGATCCTATCAAGGATAATACTTCTTTAAGAACCTGTCGTTGATCGGCATCATAAGTAAATCACCATCTGAAGTCATAAGGTGATATGCTCCGTTTGAATAGACTGTTTTTATCACAAACGGTCCTTCCCATTTGGGCTTAAATTTGCCTTTGGTTTTGTGCATCATGATCATCGATCGTCTGACGGCTAAAACCAAATCTCCTTTATAGAAGATTCTTTGCTTAACCTTCTTATTGAAGGCTTTTGAGATTCAGACTTGATACAACTCAATGTGTTGCTGAGCTTGTAACCGCTTCTCATCTAGGGCTTTGAGCTCTTGGAGTTGCAACCGATCGTTGCCCTCCATTGTCATCTTAGTCATCAAAGTGACTCATAATGACAGCATCTGAATTTTAACGGTATGACTGCTTCGCACCTGTATACCAGGGAAAAAGGTGTATTATTACCTGTCGGGGTCCGAACTGTGGTTCGGTAGGCCCAAAGACATTCACTAAGCTTCTCATTCCAGTCTCGCTTATTTGATGAAACGAATTTTTTGAGTAGCTTAATGATTATCTTGTTGAATACCTCCGCTAAGCCATTAACGGTAAGGTTATAAGCAGTTGATGCTACATTCTGAATCCAGTATCTATCACAGAACCGATAGAATACCTGGCTTGCAAATTGGGGACCGTTATCATGGATGATCCGCCTAGGGACACCAAGTCGATGGATAATATGGTGTTTAATGAAATTAATCACGTTAGAAGTTTTAACTTCAACCAGTGGTATAGTTTCTGCCCACTTTGAAAAGTAATCAGTTATTGCTAAGATAAATCGGTGACCTTTCATTGAGGAGGGGCTGATTGGCCCTACGACAGCGATTCCCCACGCTTCAAATGGCCACGAAGCAACAGTTGGATGGAGCAACTCTGGAGGCTGATGTATGAAGTCTGCATGGATTTGGCAGGCCTTACACCTTTATGCATATTGGATGGCATCGACTATCATGGTTGGCCAATAATAGCTAAGTCTGTGTAATCGGTCCTTGAGTTTGGACCTGGCTGATGAGCTCTGCGTATGCCGTCGTGCGCTTCTTTGAGCACTTCCTGTGCCTCTAAATTAGAAAGGCAACGGAGGAGGATACCGTCGTATGAACGACAGTAGAGTATCTTCAGTGTTGGATCATAGTAAAACGGAGAGACCTTCGTCTGATAGATGTCGCTTCTTTAGGGTCGTCCGACAGTAAATCATGCAAAGCATAGTCGATGAGGATAAATCGCCAATCTCTTGGTTCAAGATCCGTCGAGATGTTATAGACCTCTTTGGTTCTTAACATATATTTAGAGCAAACAAGGTGTCGAGTCGCCACTGTAAGGTGATACTTAGTGTCGACTGGTAAGGCTAACGTTGTTGCTAGTGCAGGCAGGGCATCGGCCCTAGTATTCTGTGATCGAGACACGTGCCCGATGTAAAAGTCATCAAATAAATTAGCTATTTTGATGACTGCGTGATGATAAGGTACCAAGTCTTCGTGACGGACCTTATATTCGCCTTTAACCTGATTGACAATCAGTTTTGACTCCCATAAACTTCAAGGTAGCGTACCCCTATTTTGTGAGCGAGCTGAAGACCAATGAGTAGAGCATTGTATTCTGCCACATTGTTGAAGCATGATTCCATCAGAGAAATTGCCCTAGGAAGGACATGGTTTTGTGGTGAGATAAACACAACCCCCATACCGACAATGATCTTGCCTTTAGGGCCTATTCGTGTGCTCCATTGAAGAACATCTACCAAACTTCATCCTCTGAAGTTATATTAGATTCGAAGACTTCATCTGAAATGCCTTCATGAAGTTTTGAGCTTTCCGGAACCAGATGAGCAGCCAAGAACTCTGCAAGTGCCTGGCCTTTAACCGCCTTCTGAGGGACAAAGAGCATGTCGTACTGAGACAAAAGGTTGTGTCTCCAGAACTATGAAATCGACAGGGTAAATAAACTCCCCTACCCGGATCAGGACATCATTAATCTCTCCTTTTGGAACTTTTACTGAACGGTCAGCCAGTTGGATGGTGACTCAAGTTGGACTAAGATCGCCCAACCCGAGTTGTTGATAAACTGAGAATGGAAGCAAGTTGATACTTGCCCCCAAGTCAAGAAGTGCACGACTAATCTCGGCTTGTCCTATTGTGCATGCAATGGTGGACTACCTAGATCCTTGTACTTGACAGGGATCGGACCCGATAGTAGCTCACTAATGTTAGTGGCTAAGAAGACCTTTTTTGGTACATTAGTCTTTCTCTTCTTGGTGCACATGTCCTTAAGAAACTTAGCATAGGAAGGGACTTGTTGGATGGCATCAAGAAGTGGCACATTTATCTTCACTTGATTAAATATCTCAATTATCTTGTCCATGTGTGGATTTTGCTTGTTATTTATCAGCCTATTAGGAAATGGTACTATAGGCTGGTGCACCTGACTGGTTGACTTATCTTTCTCAGATTCATCAGAATTGGAAGGATTTGGATTAGATGAGGTGGATGCTTGATTGTGGTTATGCTGAATGGGATTTATTGGCGTTGACACTTGATTATCAACTCTCTTTCCTGACCTCAATGTATGAACTGCATTACATTGATTTAATGAATTATCCTCAGCCAAATGAGCTTGTTGAGAATTCCTCGGATTGGTTATTGGCTGACTAGGCAGGGTACCATTTTGTCTCTCATTCTGTGGAGTGGCTAGTTGGCTCATTTGAACCTCTAACCTCTGTATAGTTTTCATGAGAGAATCTTGATTTTTCATATATCTTTCCATGTTTCTTTCAAAGTCAGTCATTCTCCTTTATAGTTGAGGATTCTGGAAGGAGGATTGTGAAGCTTAGTTGGGAAAGTTCTGTTGACAGTTTGAAAAGTAGGTGAATGGTTGGGAGAATTATTATGAAAATTTGAAAAGTTGGGTTGATGATTGGAAGAATTATTACCATGATGGAAGTGGCTAGCATGATTTGATCGTGAATGGTCAGTGTTATTTTGGCTCCATGAGAAATTAGGGTGATTCTCCAGCCAGGATTATACGTTGGTGTGTAGGATTATTGTTCGGCCTTAAAAAGGCCGCATTCATCGGTTCATGGTATTGTTGCTGAGCCTGAAACACAGGTCACTCCTCGAACACATGATTCATGGCTTGACAGTAAGTGCAGCCCGGAGTTGGAAATTGGTTTAGGCTGACTTGATTGACTGAACTTGGTTCCTTCGTTTCTAGAGCTTTCAGTCTTCTAGCTAGGTTAGCTAACTTAGCCTCATAGCGATGGATGATTCGATAGAATGGAGACCTCCTTTTGAAGAGTTGGAGTTAGAATTCCTAGAGGTCTCACTAGCAGGTTCCAATTGGATGGTCTTTTCAGTTAGGCTTTCATACAAATCTCATCCTTCATTTTCATCCTTCTGCAAGAATCTCCCTTGGCACATACTTTCTAAGAGGGTTTTGGTAGAATAGTCTAAACCGTCATAAAGAATTTGGCATTGTCGCCATTTCTCTATTCCATGATGTGGACATTGGACAAGGAGGTCATTAAAGCGTTCAAAGTACCTCCAGAACGGTTCACTCGGTTCTTGCTTGAATTGCATGATTGTCTTCCTAATGAGAGCGGTCTTATGAATTAGATAGAATTTCTTCAAGAAGACCTTGATGAAACCATCCCAAGATGTGATAGAACTGGCAGCTAAGCTGTAAAGCCACTTCTTTGCTAGGCCTTAAGTGCGAAAGGGACAAATCTCAACCTAATAGCATCGTCTACAAGGTGTGAGATTTTCATCATTAGACATACTTCCTCAAATTCTCTTATGAAGAAGTAGGCATCTTCGGACTCTAAGCCATGAAACTTGGGGAGTGTGTTGATGAATTGAGGCTTGAGCTCAAAATTATATTCACCAACCGATGGAAGTAGAATGCAAGATGGAAGTGAGGTTCTAATGGGGTAGAACATATCCTGTAATGATGTTGATTGAGCCATTACCGGATCTGGTCTTGGTTCAAACTTGGGTGGTGATGTATTTTTAGTCAACCTAGATGAATTAGGGTCTCTTGACCACACTTGCATACACAAACACAATCACAATCACAAACAAGTTTACCAGTAGTCAACAAGAGTAATCAACCAAGCCTAATCTACCTCGACCTAGACAACTCCTAACTGGTTGATTGTCCACATGAGGTATAATGTAGACTTTGACCACAAGCTAATCAGCCAGGTCAGGGCAAGATTGGTGGGAGGTTATCCGTCAAAGACGTTCCTTAATTAAGTAACCACCAACCTTCGGGCTTTCGGCCCTCAATCCCTTCCTAGACACTGATTTGGCAGGAGTCAAATTCCAACACCTTCCCCCTTAGGATAATCTCCTAGTGAGTTCGAGATGTCCCTAAGGCCAACGTCTATCAGATTTTACTTAGGCTTAGGTTGTTCGTGCTCGGAGATGGTTTGTGGGCTAAGGAAGGGTAATGACTTCCCCACCTTATCTTGAATTTGGTTTTGCCCTTAGAGTTAATTGTGCAAAGTGTGCAAGATACAGAAAAGTAACATTCAAAAGCAAATATCACCCAAGAATATTTCCTAAACTATATGCTATGCATACGTACCTTGTCTCCAGCTCTCTTCAACAGTAATTGTAAAGTAAACATAATTAGATAAATGCCTAGAATGCAAGTCTAAACATTTTTTAAGCAATTAACAATCACTCAAATTACTGTTAGATTAAAACAGGGATGGTGGATAGCAGATATAGCAAGTATATAACATGCAAAAACTTAATTTTTTTGCGAGCAATATGTCCTGCGAAAAAGAGTTTAGTAGTCCAATGGAATTTTCAGTTTTTGCAACGCAATTTCTTAAAATTCTGTTTCCTACTTTCGAGAGTAGGGGCACAGAATTTGCAAGTCTTCTCTTGCAAAGCTTGAATGCTAGATCTGAATCCTCAAGTCCCTAAAATAAAACACAAAACTTGTTAAAAAACAAATACACCGTTCCCTCCCCGGCAACGGCGCCAAAAATTGATTGCTAAAATGAAAGAACAATTGAAGTGTTAAGAATTTACCGTGTAGCTTGTGGCTAGCAGATCGTGTCCACGAGGAGGAATGCGATGAAATTTGTTCGGTGATTCATTTAATAACAAAGAATTGTGCTCGTTTTTTAGTGAAAAGAGAATGGAAAGAAGGAGATGATTAAAGGAGAAATTGCAACTTTAGAGAAGGCTTTGGAGAAGGTGATTTGAAAGCTCGAAAATTGTTTTGTTGATTATAATAAGGAAGAAAATCTGGGCTCACTATCTCACTACTCAACCATTCATTCTTCTATTGAAATCCTAAATGCCTCAACTTGATCGTAGGTAAAACTTAAGATTGACTTTAGAAAGTTTGAAGTAAAGCACATAAGATGATTGGAAGAATTCACTCTTTTTTTAAGAAATCATTTTGAATCGGATGTTAAATCATCAAGCGCGAAGAAGCAAGTATGAAATAAAAATAGTTCAAGAAACGTTCTTAAAAGAAGTACGAGTTTAAAAATCCAAGCCCATCCTCATGGCCTTCAAGAAAACTTTCAAGAAGAAAGGCTTTAAGTAAGGCATGTAAATGATTCATTGGGTCTTTTTCATTAAAATTAGAGGAGAAGAAGAATTGAAGAGAGGTACCATAGTGAGCCCAGAAAATCGATCTAGCTACTCATGGAAAACAAAGAAGAAAGCAAGTAAATAATGCATGACAAACCGTAATAAGAGTGGAAGAAAATGTGGCTCGACTCTTGTATTGATGTCACTTCAATCTTCAAGTACAAGCACTCAATTCCTCTCTCTCACAAGTATTTGTACTGGACTATAAATTAAAAAATAAAAATATAACTTTTGTACTATCCAACAAAGAGCCTAAATCCTTAGAAAATAAACAAAAATTCTAATCCTAGTCTTCGCTCCTTTTCCTCTGTTGAAACTGGTATTTATAGTGAAAAACCCGATGGGGGGAGATCCCGGGAAGATTGGGGAAGCAAACTCTCCCCTAACAGATTTCAACAAGCTGCGAAAACGCGGCTAGGGCCTCATTTTCGTGGCCCTGGTGTGGCCATGTGGCCACACCAAATTGGTGGAGATCACTGGTTTGATGATTTGCCTATATCTTCTGCTGGTTTTCTCATTTCAGCTTCATGATTTTGACGAAACAGCATTTGATTGTTGGCTTAACCGCTTGATTCAGGGAGGATTCTTCTCAACCAGTTTTCAACCTCTCTTATATGCCAAGATTTTGCCCTGATTCCTTGATTTCGAATTTATTCTGAATTAAGTCAGAATTTGGTGGGCTTTTGGGCTTGTTTCTCTTTCCTTTCTCTTAGCAATTGGGCCTATATTTAACAAAGAAAAAGAAGACTTATTAATAGGATTTATTAGTTAAAAAGTATGGTAAGGTGACAATATATTGCAATATATGTGACTAGTCACTTGCAGAGAGCCTTATCTGTCTCAACAGAGACTTGCTTCGAAGAATTAGCCAGGTAGGGGCTCTGGCTACGCCGACCTCCTTTGCTTGCGCATACGTAGGGGACTTTTGCTACCCCTAGGAAGAAGTGATTTGAACTTCTCTTAACCAGAGCGAATGACCGGCGTCTCATCAATAGACCCAAAGGTCTCTTCGTCGCATTGCGACACTTGATTCTCAGCAGTGGAGAATGACATCCCCAGCGGGGTCGCCATCTTGTTTTCCATTAATTTGAAAAAGGGAAAACTTATAAAAAAAAGGTGTCGAGGAGCGAAATTATGAGTACTTCTTTAAAAAAGAAAATTACAAGTAGATCTCCTCTGAGATTTCTGAGAAAGTGTGCCGGTAGGAATCTGATCAGTGCGCTATTACTTTATCCCTTTGACGATGCGATCGGTCAGACGATCGGACTGTCGCCTGATAAGACTCACTTCTCGCTTGGTTCGGGAAATCGGAGAATAGAGGGTCGGTAGAGCCCTCTAGTTAGAAAGCCTGCTTCTGGAGCAATCTCCTCTCTATGCTTGCCCGTCTCTCCTCTTTTCAGCCCTCTTTCTCTGTGTGCCTCTGGTAGGCTATTTGTAAGGAGGAATAGGGGTACAATTGCCCTAAAAATTTGAAAACAGATTGAGTCAATCTATTTTACATCTGGCAAGTAGCCTCGCCGCGAGGCTAGAGATAGCTTTCGTGAAGCTAGGAATAGCAAGTAGCGCTGATCTCTTAATCCGCTCTGCTAAATGAGGGATACTCCCTTGATTCTTTCCAAATAACTGAAAGATCTCCCCTGATCTTCTCACCTAATTAGGAGAGTCAAAAGATTATAGAAAGCAACTGCCAAATTTGATCTCAATTAGATTTGATCTCACTTAGATTTCATCTCATCTGGAGATTTGATTGGTCAAAGGTGACCATAAAAGACCCACAGCGGAGTCGTTGTGTTGAGCTCATGGCGGAGCTGGAAGAAGCATCTGGTGAAGTTAAAAGAAAGCTCTCAACGGAGCTGGATAAGACTTGTGGCAAAGCTACCAGTCAACCTTTTGTGTAGCTGCATGGAGCTTCGAGCGAAATTAACTTTCTGCAGAGTTAACTGAGCATTTTCGGGCGAGGCTATGAGTTAGCTCGCAGCGAGGCTGTGAAGGAGCTTCCTGCGATGCTGAGCAACTTTAGTTTCTCATGCGAGACTTATCTCGTGGGCTCATACCAGACTAAGTGTTGAGCTAACTTAGTGTCCCTAGAGCTGCTTGGGCCTTCTCACGGGCTTTTTAAGGACGATCTCGGCTTACTGTCTGCTTCATTGGATCAGTAGAGTTTAAGTTACTGATTCGTCCCTTTGAGATGGGTGAAGAACTGGTCGTCGGCTTGTCTGCCACTTGTCTTTTGTAGATGTCAACAAGTTAGACATTGTTCAGGCCAGTTAGGAATCTTTTCTTTTTAGAGTGTCAACATTCACTTGATCACAAAAGGCTCACAAGTACAATCCTATAACCAAGATGAGAAGGTGAAACTCTTTGAGATTGTGTAGTGGAAATAGCTTGTAAAGATGTAGAGGGAAGGCTCAAGCTAAAAATCAAAAATATGCATTTTGGCTCAAAAGGAAATCTTTTAAGAAAAAGCTAAATCTTGATGTAAACTTGTAAAAACTCGATATAAACTTTAGAAATCTTTTTAGATGCTTTTTCTAAAGTCCCACTAATTATAGTGGATAAAATTATGAGTATAAAACCCAAAAGAGTCATTGGGAAAAGACCCAAAACCCGTTGGGAGAAATCAAGAAGAAAACTCTTCTGTCGGTCGAATGGTCGGCCGACTGCCAACGGTCGGATTTCTGACCGTTGGGTATAGCGGTCGACCGGTCGGTCGATCGTTGTTCCTAACTAGAGAGCTAAACTCTCTGTCGGTCGACCGTCCAAGTTGACCGGACCCAACTGAGAGCAAAGATCTTGCAGTCGATCGACCGCCCGGTCGACTGAAGTGAACAAATGCACTTTGGTGCATGTCGGTTGACTGCTCGGTCGACCGACAGAGTAATTTTGCTCTGCCTACGGTCGACCAGTCGGTCACCGACTAAGGCCCAAAGGCAAGACATTGAAAACTTTTTGAAACCAATCTTTTTTTTGACAAAATATTTGTTGATCTTTAAACACATAATAGAGTTCTAGAGACTTGTAGAACTAGTGTGTGATCATGGATCAACACAAAACAAAGTTAGAATTATATTTTGTAAAAACACTTTTCTAAATCGAAAACCTGATTTTTTCGAAACATATTTTTCTGAAACTCAATTTTAAAAATGATAAAGAGAATAGTTATGAACTTTTTTTAAAAAGCACATAGGAGCATGAAATATGTGTGTGTGTGTTATGAACTCTTTTAAAAACACATAAGAGCATGAAATATGTGTGTGTGTGTGTGTGTGTGTGTCAATCCCAAAAGCTATCAACCTATATCGTCTTGATTTTAACAAATGACTATAAATCCTATCTAAAATATAAAATATAAAAATACAAATCTTGATATAGTCTTCTCTAGTATACTTGATCCTTGAACTTTTCTATGTGCTTAGGCTTTGGGATCTACATTTTCTTGCCTTTCAAATGTGTAAGTCTTGTGATGGAGCTGAAATGCAACAAATAGTTAATCTGAAATTTGTTAAACAAAATTATTAAAAACATAACTACATATTTTTTGTTATAATCAAAACTAAGGTTAATGCCCTTTTAGCCAACAATCTCTCCTTTTTTGATGATGATAAAACACATGGAGTTATCACAAATAATTTGGGAAGAGATTTCAAGCGAAGCTCCCCCTAAAGCCAAGCATATATCAAAATGTGACATATAAGTTAGATGCATCAATAAAAGTATATGAATAAGATATATCAATCAAACTCTATGCAACCCATCTATGCATACCAAGAATACAAAATTACAACTGTGTATGCACAAACAGTTTCTTCCAACCAACTAATAACCTCCAACCTCTAAAATAAATGGTAGATGGTTGGTCACAAAGGATACATAAAAATACAAACATACCATATACCACACACAAAAGATGTGCATCAAATATATCAATAGAAAGAAAGAGATACATAATTCCCAAAGACAATAGTGATATCATAAAATAAATTTGTCCATACAGAGGTTCATGCCAATCTCAAAACTAGTTTTATACCGCAAAATAAATGCTACAATGTAAAAACACACGTCCACAAATAAAAAAAATACATAAAAAAAACTCAAATAAAAACTCCCAAGATAACTCCGTAGAATCTCTCTCCCCCTTTTGTCATCTAGAAAATGGGTCACTCTTTCTGAAAGTCTGGATCTTCTGGAGGATCTGGTGCCTCAGAAGGAGCTGAGGAGCTACCTAAGTGTCATACAGAGGACCCGATGTAGGAAGGGGCTGCGAGTGGCCTCTCGAAAGTGGAACAGGCCAAGCGTTCCTACTGTAGGTCTCATTGACACAAGTCTGGAGATAGCAAATAGAAGCACAGATATACTGCGGTCAGGGGAAAATCGTGCACGAAAAGTGTATGTTTGAAATCAATAGTTAAAAGTGCGTGCTTTGGTTTCCTTGATACTTCCGTTATAGCATAGAGGTTAAACGGGTTGAATCCATAGGGACGGGAAGTGATAGAAGCTTTATCGAAATGTTCACGTGTTTGTTAAAGTTTCTTCAATGTTTTAAAGAATCAAAAAAAAGAAAACAAAGAATGGAAAGAGAAGAGTACGATGAAACACGAAGAAGTGAGAAACATAGAAGGAATAGTTTTTGTGATTTTTGTTTGTATATCTAAAATAAAGTAAAAAAGATAAAGAAAACCCATAGTTACTAACTACTAATGGCTCCACTAACTATGTTAACCTCTTAGTGATAGTTGCCTCACATGTATCCTTGGCCATCACTAGTCCTTGGTTCAAGAACGTTTCAAAGCATGACCTATAAGATAACTTTTATATTCAAACTCAACAAAAGAAATGAAAGCTACACTTGAGTAAGCATGGAATAAACTAATAGTAGCATGTTAGAGAGTTAGGATGTTAGAGTGCTAGAATCGATCATCATGAGCCATCAATGGCTCTTGCAAGAGCAAGGTCAAGTAGAGGCTATTTGATTCATGTGGATTATCAAGTAAGAAGTTAGCAAGTTAGTGGTTAGTAGTTAGTTGCCAAGAGAGAAAATTAGCTAATGTAAAAGGAGTTAGAGAGAAGAAAATAAAAAGAGGTAAAGAGAGAACCTTTCATAGTCACCTTCTATTATATGTACTCTTACTTCTCAACCATGTACCACTCTCTCTTTTATTACAAGATCTACAAGAAATAGGAAATACAAAGGAGGAAGAAGAAGAACAACTAACCTAAACTAGCCTAAACTACAACATGGAGAAGAAAATTACCCTAACTCTCTGGATCTCTCCTTCTGAAGAACCCCAAGGGGGTATTTATAAGCATCAGGAGAAAAGGGGCCGAGGGGACAAACCCTAGCCCAAAGCACTAGCACGGCCAGAGCCGCGTTTTCGTGGCTGTACCAGAGCGGCACGCGCCGCGCCCCTGCTGTACGCTGTCGCGTCGGTCCCCTGTCGGTTGGATTTCTGATTTGAACCCCTTGGTCTGACAGAATCACCTCCTAGTCAATGGCTACTTTGTAGGTCTTTAATCACCCATTAAATGGTAATTTAGGGTCTTCTTCTTCATACTATGCCATGGACCTAGAACATGCAAGAGAGGTGTTATTAACAGAATTTAATATTAAATAAATGTGAAGATGTGGTATGAAATATGCAATTTTCGAGACTAGTCATACTGCAGGTCATTATCAACTATGTGCTCCATCCTTTGAAAATTTGCGGTCATCTTCAGATCATGTTCTCGAAGATAAGCAGAGAGAGATGAGTATGAATCAAAAGAGGCCGAAGAGTCTGAAGAGGATCCAGGGACAACAGCAGGAATGATATGAGGGGGCTGAGGAGCAGGAGGATGCTCCCTAGCACACATCCTTTTTAGGTGAGTGTTAATGATATCAACAGACGATTCGGTGGTCCGTTCAGCAGAAGGATCAAATTTTAGTTATTTGAGGAGGCGGATAATGAGCATCCCAAATGGCAAGCATCGATTTGGGATCAGGAGGTGCTCAGAAGCCATGTAACCAATGATGAGCTTAGAAATATTAACTTTAATGCCTTTCAGAAGGCAATAGATCAAGAGGTGATCAGAACCCCATGCATGACTATATTCTCCTAATTTTGGCAGGAGATTATAGAACACGATTTTGGTAAGGACTTGGGTGGTGAGTGTATAATACTTCACCTCCTCATTCCTAAATAAATCGGGGTTGTCATCATCATGTAGAAGATGAGATGCGGTGAGGGCAGATTCACCATCAAGATATTTAAAATCATGGAGATCAACATTGTAAATATCTACACCCTCACAGGAGAAGTGTAGCAGATGGCAAATCGATCTAGAGAAATGTTAATGTCCTTACCCAGACCCTAGATCGGATGTGATTGTTTTAGAAAGTCAGGTTAGAGTAAAAATAGTGCACAAGCTTAGGATAAATGGGTTCCTTAATGGCAACGAGATATTCAAGGGAGTTTGTGTTTAAAATGCTTCTAGATTCAGGTGCTCAAAATTAGCGAGCACAATAGTTCTACCAGAAATAACATGCTCATTATGAATCACTGAAAATCTATGAGAAGCATTCTAAAAAATAAAAGGGTTAGAAGTTGGTTCAGGTGGTTTACCCTTCTCAGATCTAGCCCTTTTTGACATGGTGAAGATGATAAATAAGGATTTGGCACGAAATATAGAAAGATTTCTAGAAAAAGAACTATGAAATCAAGAAAATTTTGAGATATTATACCTTGAAGAACCCAAAAAATCTCCTGAAATCAAGCAGATTTGAGGTTTTGAGGAGATATCCCACCAATTTGAAGGTTCAATTTAAGATATGAGGTGATTTGAAAGAATTAGAGGGAAGGAGAATGAAGAAAAATAGGGAGGAGAAAGAGAGAGACGGTGGAGAAAGAGAAGAATGAGGAAAAAAAGGATTTTAGGGTTTTTAAATGGGTAAAACACAGCCATACCTAACTCACGGTCGACCGCCTGGTCGACCGGGGTCTAACCGAGAGCAACTCGATTATAGTCGATCGACTGTCTTTAGGTCAATATATTTTATTTTTTTATATCAGGTTACTTCGGTCGACCGCCCGGTCGACCGGACCTATTTCAGGTCAATTTGGTCGATTGGTCGGTCGATCCAAAAAACAGTTCTAAAAAATAAGATTTTAGGTTTTAAAAAAATTTTACGATGGGTATTTTTATACATAAAAATAGATAAATAACATAAAATATCTTATAGGCATAAAAAAACACATAAAAATGATATAAAAACATATTTATCTTTTTATTTTATTATTATTATATTAACAATATATTTTTCAATAATTAAATCATATATTAAGCAATTTAAAAAGATATTGCAGCCAAATATCCTTAATGGGTTCTTAACTTCTCCTCGTTATTCCTCTAGATAAGAGTTGAGGCGTGCAATTTCTATCTTAATTTATTGCTTAAATATGATTTAAATACAATACCCATTCACAAGATAGATATATCGACAAAAAATATATATATATATATACATGTATATGAGCAAATAAATTAACCTATGTACACATACATGCAAAGATATCTATTAATCAAGTGAGCATAAAAAAATACTATAAACATGGGCAAACAATTCATGGGCTAGTAAAGAACAAAAGCAATGTTAACGAACTAGCTTAAATATAGGCAAGCCATAAAAAATAAACATGTATTCACAACTAAAGCATATTAACACAAAAGAAAAGGTAGCTAATTCTACACATGTATGGATCTAGCTAGAAATGAAATTTTAAGTGAAAAAGTTACCAAAGGATGGGCAATCTCCAAAATAGATGCCTCTTGATAGCGATGCAATGTGACGGTTGATCCTTTGAGCTTCGATGCATCCACCACCAAGGCACCATCTCCCCCTATGTCTTGGAGGAGGAGGACACACCTACATCAATCAAGTTTGGTGTGTTCTTTGATACCCAAGTTATTTTATATCCTATAAGGTTAGTACTTTCTCGAATACAAACATTTTTATTAACATGTTTAACTTAGCATAACAAAATTTTATTAAATGGCCTTTACGGCCACAATGTGCACATATGTACACTTTACCATACATGAAAGCATACTTATGTTGATGTGTATATGCATGTTGTGCATGTTTTTCATGGTGTGTGTTAGATGAATGAGGTGTTTGTTTCTTTGAGTTTTTCTCTTTGGAAACATAAATAAATTTGTTCATGTCAAATGCATACTTTTTCAAAGTGGTATCAAAAACATCAATACGTTTTTTTAATATCCAAAAATTCATTTTGTTAAAAGCAATATTAGGGCTTTTACCCTTACAAATAAGTTAATATTTATCAAAATCCTTTTTCGTTTTCTCAAAAGAAATAGATAAGTCATTTTTCACTTTAAAAACAATTTCTACCTTATTCTTTAGAAAGTCATTTTCCTTTTTTAATTTTTTACTTTGTGCAAGAGAAATTTCATATATATTTTCTAATTCTTCAAAAAATTATGAAAGTTCATCCATAGTTAAATCATTATCTTCTAAAGAGGTTTCGAGATTTATCATAGAAGCTTCCTCTCCATTTGCCATGAAGCAAATGTGCGTGGCATCAATCTCCTCTTCGGAATCTGTTTTTGAATCATTCCAAGTGGCTATCATTGTCTTCTTCTTCTTATGCACGTTCTTGAAGGTAGTGACTTGAAGTGAGGGGCAATTCACAATTAGATGGCCCGTCTTCTTGCAATAAAAGTAAGGACTTATCTTCTCCTTCTTTTCAAATCTCCCTTGATGTCTTTCTCTTCAGAAGTTACTTTGTCTTCCCTTTTTATAAAACATCTTGCCCACTTTCCTAATGAGCATGGCAAAGTTCTCATCACCGTCTTTCGATGATTCTTCTTCATCAAAAGATGATGGAGTAGCCTTGAAAGCTATCGCTTTCTTCTTTGGAGTCTCCCTTTCTTCTCTCACCTTCATTTTTATCTCATGGGTTTAAAGATTTCTAACGAAACCGGAGAAGTCCATCTCCTCTATCGTTGAGCTCCTTGAGTGTTATAGTCTTGACTTCCCAAGCTTTGAGGAGAACTCTAATGACCTTGTGAATCTTTTAGTTATTGTCAATGGTGCCACCTAGAGAAGATAATCCATTAGTAATCTTGGTGAACCGAGCAAGCATCTCATCGATACTTTCATTTTTGAGCATATAAAAATTCTCATATTGAGATCGAAGCAAGTCAACTTTAGATCTCTTGACTTGCGATGTTCCCTCATGAGTAATGATAAGATCATTCCAAACCTCATAAGCGGATTTGTAATTAATTACACAGGAAAGATCATCATCATTTAATGCTTGTGTAAGTGCATATTGGGCTTTAGCATTAGCCTCGTAATTCTTAGCGGTTACTTCGGATCATGTATCCTCATCACCATGAGGTTCAATAAATTCTTTGGTAATGCCCTTGGCAACTCTAACTCCTAGAAATTTAAGGAATAGGTTCATCTTGACCTTCCAAATGGGAAAGTTCAACCCATCAAATTTGGGTGAGGACTTGATGCTAAAGAAGTCGTGTGATGCTATAAAAACAAGTATAAGTGCACAGATAAATAATAAATGCAACAAATGAATATAGCCAAATGAAAGGACCTCCCTAAGGTGGTTAAACAAAAACTAAAGTTAGGCTCTGATACCAATTGTAAATCACCTAGAGGGGGTGAATAGGTGATGGGTATACTAGATAGCAAATAATGCGCAATTAAATTTACTTGCTAGCAACCTAGCAAATATCAATCATAACTCAAGAAATACTTGAAAAATAAGTAAACAATATAAGTGTGCAAGTAAGTAAAGAGAGTAGAGGGAAGAGAGAAAGAGTAAGCAATTGTAAAACGATGATATATTCCAAGGTTCGATCCACTGCTCTACGTCTCCACCTTCAACACTATGAAAATTTTTCACTATGATCGATCTCATTAGATCATCAACCGTTACTAGTTCTCACTAGAACTCAATGGACTCACAAGTCCTCTCTCACGGTGCCGCAACACCAATACGGAGCTCACTAACTCACTTGAGGCCACAACCTCTACAACTTCACAGTAGAAGAAAATAGGTGATCTTCACTTGATCACAAGAGGCTCACAAGCACAATCCTATAACCAAAATGAGGAGTTGAAACTCTTTGGGATTGCGTAGCGAAAATAGCTTGTAAAAATGTACAGGGACGGCTCAGGCTAAAAATCAAGAATATAGAATTTTGGCTCAAAAGAAAATCTTTTAAGAAAAAGCTAAATCTTGATGTAAACTTGTAAAAACTTGATCTAAACTTTAGAAATCTTGTTAAAGGGTTTTTCTACAGTTCCACTATTTATAGAGGATGAAAAATGAGTAGAAAACCAAAAAAGTCGTTGGAAAAGATCCAGAAAAAGACAAAACAGAATATAGCCGTTGGAAAAAATGCAGAAGAAAATTCTTCTGTCGGTCGACCGGCCGATCGACCGCCAACGGTCAGATTTCTGATAGTCGGAGATAGCAGTCGACTGGGGCAGTCGACCGGACCCAACCGAGAGTAAAGCTCTTACAGTCGGTCAAACCGCCTAATCGATCGAAGTGCACAAATACACTTTGGTGCATGTCGGTCGAACGCTCAGTCGACCGACAGAGCAATTTTGCTCTGCTTATGGTCGAACGGTCGGTCCACCGACTAAAGGCCAAAGGTAAGATATTGAAATCTTTTTGAAACCAATCTTTTTCTGACAAAATAACTTTTGGTTTTTTAACACAAAATACAGTTCTAGGGACTTGTAGAACCAGTGTGTGATCATGAATCAACACAAAACAGTTAGAACTATATTTTGTAAAAATACTTTTCTAAATCGAACATCTGATTTTTTCGAAACTCATTTTTCTGAAACTAAATTTTGAAAACGATAAAGGGAATAGTTATTAACTCTTTTTAAAAACACATAGGAGTATATAAATATGTGTGTGTGTCAATCCCAAAAAGCTATTAACCTATATCATCTTGGTTTTAACGAACGACTATTAATTTCATCTAAAATATAAAAAGTAAAAATACAAATCTTGATATACTCTTCTCTAGTATACTTGATCCTTAAGCTCTTCTATGTGCTTAGGCTCTGAGATCTACATCTTCTTGACTTTAAAATGTGTGAGTCATATGATGGAGCCAAAATATAACAAATAGTTAACCTGAAACTTTGCTAATTAAATTTTTAAAAACATAACTACATACGTTTTGTTATCATCAAACTAGGGCTAATGGCCTTTGGGCCAACAATATCTTATAATTAATACACATGAAATCTACCGTTTATCATAAAAAATGAGCTAAATCAAACTCAAAATCCAAACAAATTACTGTCTAAATTCATCATGTCTAAATTCGAATGAAGTGATATACAACTAGATATAAACCGATAAAAGTACTCACATATCTGTAACTAGACCTAGGGCTCGTACACATTTAACATCAAGTGTCTATCTAATTTATCATCACCAAAATATTCAACTATCGTTCATTATAATAATCAGTGACTAATAATTAGCCACATATATATGAAATCCACCATTCACAATAATCTGATCTACTTTTCAACTTGTGATTGAACACCACTCTAACTTAGTCTACTAACAGATCCAAAATAGTATGATCTCATATATTCTTAAACTCTGGCTCCCAATCCGTTAATAACTCGAACACCCAGTGTTATAAAAATCCTCAACTAAACTTCCAGGATCCATAAATGATTTAATAGCTAATGCTAAGCCAATAGGTCACGAAATGATCATATCATCAACAATAAATGTACTCTATTTAAAGATAATCTAAAACACTCACAGAGCTATTTAATTTATATTAAATATACATGATCGTATACAATAATCATCTTGTGCAAACAATATCTTAACGTGATAATAATAAAACATAAAATGTAATTTAATGGAAATAAAAAAACACTCACATGAAATGACGTGGATCCGGGTCTGAATCACCATCGGGTCTGCACTGTACAAACTGATATGGATCTCTGAATCATCTCGCATGTCAGGTCTTCGAATCGCCTAGCGAATCGGTACTCTGCGAATACAAATCTGAATTTTTTGTTATTGGGTTTGATTCTTATAAATGGATTCAGATCGACACATCTGCAACACACAATATACACACATAGATATAGAGAGAGAGACTCAGAGATACAAACAAAGAAAGGGAGATGGTGAGGGAAGCTCACTCACACATGCATACACACGTTCATACACACATGCGCCTCACACACACACTAACATAAATAGACACGCGTTCACACACATGCATACGTATACACACAACCCTACATACTGATTGAGCTTGAACCTGCACACAAATACAGAATTTCAGAACTTTTAAAATAAAAGAGTGCAAGTTACTCAATTCTACCGCAATAGCAAGTGGCTATGCGGGTCGTGATCCACAAGGAGGGACTAGCGATGGAAGCTTTTTAGTAAGTTCTCTTTTAGGCTACAAACTATGGTTAAAGTTCTTCAGTTCTTAAAAAGAAAATGAAAAAGAGTTAAAGTCAAGTTAGGAAGAAAGTGGTAGAATGAGAAGGTGGAGAAAAATAGAAAATAGACATATACAAAGAAATCAAAATGAGTGATGAAAGAGTTGGGTGTTATTGGTATTGGTGATCTAAACTAAAGAAATAAAATAAAAGAAAGAAAAGATTAAAGAAATACTTACCTTCTTTGGTTGATGACTTACCTGGAACCCTTGCATGTTCTACCATGCTTCGGAGGCATTCAACGCATAAGCCATAAGATCGAGCTCAGTCCCCATTCGTATTACATCATCAAGACGAACAGGAATGAAATGATACGTAGTCTTGAGGAGGAGAACATCATCATGAAATATTGTTGGCACTTACACAAACATTGTTATACTGATGCTTCTACATTCACTTGAATTCTCGTCATAACAAAAAGAGGAAAAGTAGAAAGAAGAAGAAGGAAACAAAAGTAAAGACAAACATAAAAAAAAAGTTATCTTTTATTGCTTGTAGAAACGACAGAAGAAAGGAGGAGGTACATCGGTGTTACTCTCAACATAAGCTTCTCTCTCTTACTTGCATGAATCTCAGTCTAAGCTATACTTACAAAGAAAAAAATACATGAAATGAAAACAAAAAACTACACTACAAAGAATGAAAAACTGGACTAAATCCTATCTCTGCATGGTCATTGTCATTTACAGTGAAAAACCTGCATTTTATAGGCAAAAACCTAGAGGGGGTAGGCGTGAGAAGATAAGGGGAGCAAATGCTCCCCTTATCTCGATCAAAGAGCCGCGGATCTGCGGCTCTGGCCGCAGATCCACGGCCTTGCTGTGGTCAGGTGGCCACAGCAGGGGGTACAGCTCCACGTTTCCAGATTCAGCTTTATCTGGTTCTGGATTTCCCATTGCAGCTTCTGATTTTGATAAAACGGCCTTTTAACTCCAGCTTTAAACCGATTGATTTGTAAAGATCCATTTTAACCGATGTTCAACCGATTACATCCCCTCTGATCTGCCTCGATCTGCCCTGATCTTCTAATTTCGAATTAATTCTGAATTAAATCAGAATTTTGATGGGCTTTGGGGCTTGTTTCTCTTCCCTCTTCTTTAGAACTGGGCCTGCAAATAAATTAAACAATAATTAAGAAAATAGCAGAGTTTACTCTATAATAGATATGATAATATGATAATAAATGTGCAATATTAGCGACCGATCACACCCTCATACCTATCTTTTGCTCGTCTTCGAGCAAAAATAACTAAACTATACTAAAGATTATTAGACCACTTTCGTAGGTCACGCGATTGCACTGAGCATGTGCAACAAGCCGTTAAACCTCTAGGTCCCCTAGAGGACGAGTTTTGTCTCGTGAGGGTTTTCAGTGGATTACACCCACAAATTCCATAAAGAAAGAGAAACAAAAGTTAGTATTTTTGAAAAGCATTTTGAAAGAGAAAAATATTTGAAATATAATTGTAAGATTTAAGTAATCTATAAGTTACAGGAAAACTGAATTTTTCATTCCTAAACTTAGTCTCTATTTAAAAATTTGTTATCAATCAAAGTAAGGAGTTAAATTGTACTTCTCATCTAGTCTATTACTTTACCCTAAGTCATATGCACCTTGTGACCGTGAAATTTTTGACTAAGGATTTTTAACTCTAACTCTTATGCCTTAAATATATATATATATATAATATATATATTATATATATATATATATATATATATATTGGTGGTATTATTCCTTAGTTCTATTAGGCTTTCTAATCTATCCATGTAACGAGCCTTTAATCGATGACTCCCAAACCAAACGGTCTTAGGGCACTGGGTGAGAAAACACCCCAAGGACTTAAGGACTCGAGCAAAAAAGGCCACAAAACTAAGGATTTTATTATATAAATCACTTTTAGGCGTGAATACTTATGCTTTATTAGGCACAAATACCCAGCTTAATCAGAGGATATATATATATATATTTCAAACTTATCTAATAATCTTTCACATAAATACCAAGGCTTGCTTAGACCAAAGCACCTAGCTAATCAATAATTAGATTTGTTTAACTTTCACACACACACACACACACACACACACATATATTTTATAAGGCATAAGAATCTTTGTTTTTGAACTCTAAGTGTGTAAGTGTATGAAGTTTGCATATTTCATTAAGGTAAAGATCAAGACTAAATTACTTTGACAAATTATCTTCCTAACCCTTAAAATCAAACAAATAATCTTATTTTGACCAAGTTTAAGAAATCCTAATTTTGATTTTCCTATTCCTTAAAATTGACTTAATTTCTTACAAAAAATATATCAAAATATTGTTTCTATTTTCAAAAAGTTTTTAAAAGTAAAGAAAATGTTAAAAAAAATTTAATAAAAAGAAAAACCTAAGTTATGTTAGAACCCTCCCCCACACCTATCTCATGCATTGTCCTTAATGTATGAATTAATGCATAGATGCATGAAAAAGAAAACAGGGAAGGAAAATACTACCTTAAGGTGGTGGTTCCGGTGGTGGTCTGATTGGTCCACGAAATGCGGCCCAATCGACTTTGCATGGAGTTCGGAGGAACCCACCAGAAATCTCTCTAATATAACCCGCTAAAATTATGTATACATGAAGGATTTTTCATTAAAAATTTGACCCCATCTAATTTTCAAATTCTATAATTAATTTCGGAGTCAATTTTGTCAACCACCTTGTCCCAAAATGGAGTGTGAAAAGATGGAATGATTGACTTGGACTTAGGAAGTACGGAAACTAATACCGACTCAGGAAAGTGACTTAAATCAAGTAAAGGTTCAGGAGTCGAGATTGGTTAAGTCCAAATCAAGAAGTTGAGACTCAAGTCCATATTCATTTTCCCATAATGGAATGTGACTTAATATTGGTGATTCAAGTTCAAGAATGACAGGTGTGGGAATCAAAACTGACTCTAAAATATTACTCAAATCGGGTAACAAAATAGGAATCAATATTGATTTGAGAATTTGAACTGGATCACAAATTTGAAAATCTAGGTCCCATTTCTCATTGAGTTCAATTTCATAAAAATGAGAACTTGTCAATTTGTCAATGGAAATTTAAAAGTATGAAATTGATCAAGTTCAATAAAATGATCATCAAATATGGGCGATTCAATTTCATTATGAATTGGCACAGGATCCAATGTTGACTCGGGAAAAAATTGAAATCAAGTGAAGATACTGGAGTCATAATTAAATCAGGAAGTAGAATTGAATCACTAAGTTGAGATTCATGATCATATTCATTCTCAAGTTCAATTTCAGGAAAGGAATAACTTGCCAAACTATCAATGTCACTTTTAAAATTTAGAGTTTGGGCAAGTTCAAATGATTGTGCTAAAATGGAACCTTGTGTTCCAAAACAACATGACTCTTCGGCTCTAACAGAATGGTTAGCGACATCAGAACTGGCCAAACGGTGAGAATGTAGAGTTTGGACCATCATATCTATGTCATGATTACGAGCGTTTTGAGCTTGAGTCATGGCTTCAAGCATCTTTTCATAGATGATTAGTTCATCGTTTTGTTAAAAAGATGAAGTGTTGTTTTGGAATTGGTGGTGAAATTGTGAGTCCATCAGATTTTGTGATTTTTGTTTGGACTCACGCATACTCATTTCCATAATTGATGGTTATCTATTTTGGACTTGTGGAACTGAGTATGAATCTTGGAAATATTATGGACAAGGTGGATAAGGAGGACAAGTTGGTTGAAAATTGGACTCGGGGGAGGGGAATCCCCACTGACTCTGTGAAGAGTTGAAATTATTCTGAAAATTATGGTTATAAGATTAGGGGCATGGGTTATATTGATTCGGATAAGACCAATCTGGCACACTAGGTTGGTTAAAGTTATGATATGCCGGGTTGGTAATATCCGAAAAAGAGGTTGGTGTGTAATATAGATTACCATTAAAATTGAAAAAAATGTTGTTATAAGCCATATCACACAATAAAACACAAACAAAGAAAAAAAACAAACAAATAAGCAAACAAAAAAAAATTCTAACCTAATTTAGCGTAGACCTTTGACCTAGATGACTCCTAACTGGTTAGACTGTCCATAGGAGGTATAATGCAGACTTTGACCACAGGCTAATCAGCCAGGTCAGGGCAAGATTGGTGGGAGGTTATCCGTCAAAGACGTTCCTTAATTAAGTAACCACCAACCTTCGGGCTTTCGGCCCTTAATCCCCTTCCTAAACACTGATTTTGCAGGAGTCAAATTCCAACACCTTTCCCCTTAGGATAATCTCCTAATTGAGTCCGAGATGTCCCTAGGGCCAACGTCTACTCATTTTTAGTTAGGCTTGGGTTAGTGAGTGAGGAGATTGTTTGTAGGCTAAGGGTGGGTAATGACTTCCCCACCTTATCTTATTTATAGGACAAGCCCTTAAATCAATTTAGTACAGTGTACAAGTATATAGAAAAAAGTAACACTCAAGCAATATTTCATACAAGAATGATCCTTATACTAAATGCTATGCACACATACCTTAGCTCCAGCACTCTTCTGTTGGCCCAAAGGCCCATCACTCTAGTTTTGATGATGATCAACTCATGTAGTTATGTTTACTAATGATCTTGTGTTTAATTAGTGACAGATTTGTTATCAAGATCTTAGTAGGTGTGGAGCTTCAACAAAGGATTTAAAGACATATTTTGGAGCTAGCACCGGTTGATTCAAGAGCTTGTGCATCAAGATCACATCAAGTACTCAAGAGGAGTCTAGCTCTATGGATCGTGTTGGACCAAGTCAAGAAGATGAGAAGGCTTCAAGTGAAGACTTCAAGAAGATGAAGAGTTGTGTCTAGGTTTGTTTAGTAAGATTTTGTTTTTAGATAAAATGTAAAGGATAGAGTAGTTGGTGGATTGCTCAAGTATATATCACACACACACTCTTGATAGTTTGTTTTCACAAAAGATTTTTCATTTTGGAAAATACATGTTTGGATTTTGGTTTTCATGTTTACATATCTTTTAACCAAAATCAAGTTTAGAGCTTAATGTCAAAAACTTAGATATTTCATCTTATTTGTGTAATGGATCATATCCATACACACTATGCTTTAATGAGTTCAAAATATCTAGTTTTTATTTAAAGGAGTTTTGGAAAAATAAGTTTTTAGGAAAATACAAGTTTTCAATTGAGCCAATATTTCCATATTACAAAAATAGTCCAAATCATTTATAACATGCCTTGATTTTGTGCAAGCATCTTTGTTTATCAAAGAATATTGGTAAAACTATTTTTGTAGATTTTTAAGTATTTTATGGGATTTTATTTGAGCCAAAAAGACAAACTTTTTAATCCAGAAAAACTGTTTTCAGGCTTCAGCTAGTCGACTTACTACTTTGCTAGTCGACTAACTCTGAAGTCGGTCGACCGGCTCGGTCGACCGACGTGCACGGACGTGCACGCCTTGGCCTGGTAGATGGCCGGTCTGCCGACCCTGTCGACCGGAACTGAGAGCAGTGCTCTCTGTTCTTTTGGGTCGACCGGGCGGTCGACCGGAGGCTTCAACGGTCTGATTTTTGACCGTTGGCGGTCGACCGGGCGGTCGACCGACAGGTCTGACAGACCCAAACGGCTAGTTTTTGACAGCCTATAAATTTGGGGGTTTGGTCATTATTTTTAACCAAGATTTTAGGAGAGCTTTGAGCCAGTTTTTCCCATTCTTTTAAAAGAGTTTTCTCCACATATTTGAGAGCAAATATTTCCTATCTAAAGGGAAGATTTTATCAAGAGTGTTTTAAATGATTCTTTGAGTTTTCCTCCACCATCTCTTTCCTAGTTTTTCTCACACAAACACTTGAGCTTTCCATTGCTATATCTACCTATAGGGTTTTGTTGTGAGAGTTTGTATTGGTGATCAAAGTGTTTAGATCACCAAGAGATCTTTTCTTGTTTCTTGAGGAGGCGGACGAGTGCGTTCGCGATTGTTTCGAGTTCGTGTGTGAACTCCGTGTTTGAGGTGCGGCCTCAGCGAGCCGGTGGGCTTGCGGTGTGTACGGACTAGGGAGTCTGAGAGTTGTAGGTGTTGCGGCACCGGGTGATCCATTGGGATCGATCATAGTGGAAATCCTTCGTGTGTCGAAGGCGGGGATGTAGAGCAAGGGTGCTCGAACCTCGAAACAAATCCCTTGTGTTTGTGATTGCTCACTCTCTCTCTCTCTTTGTCTCTTGTTTATATCTTACATGCTATTACTTGTCTTATCTTTACATGCTTGATATATTGTGTGCTCATTGATATACTTGCTTGGGTTTGTTTGCTAACACTTGTATTCAACCAAGAGAGCCAACGCGGCACCTCAACCCATTCAAGGGGAATCTAGAGGAGTTTGTCCAGAGCCCTTCACGGGAAATTCGGCAACACTCTTGTGTTATACGTGGTGTTTAGTTTAAATAGTTTGTTTAGGTCATAATTGCTTTTAGCTTCCGCATTATTTGGCATTAAGTGACCATTAGATTAGCCATCACCTATTCACCCCCCCTCTAGGTGAACCTTCAATTGGTATCAGAGCTTGGTACTCTGATTTGGGTCTAACAACCTAGAGTTAAAGATCCTCATTTTTAGGCTAATCACATTATTTGTACACACACCATGGACTTCATGTCACCACCCACCTTTGGCATTCTTAACATCCAAATTGGAAGGTTAAGATATCTATGTACCTCAAGGCCTTAGGCATTCATGTTTATCTTGCTACAATTAAAGATTCTTATATTAATGATAGCAAGAATTTTGAGGCTAATGCAAAAGCCCTTCATGCTTTAAAGTCAACCCTAAATGATGATTATTTATCTAGGGTTTCTAATGTTGATTCGGCTTTTGTAGTTTGGAACACCCTCATCTCCCTTGGCGAAAAGGAACAATACTATGCGGGGAGCGATTCGGATGTTGGAAGCGACACCTCCAACAAGTGCTATATGGTCCAAGGGGATAACCCCCTTGAGGTAACTACCGAATCCGAGGATGAGGACATGTCATATGATGAGCTTACTACATTTTGTCAATTATTGCTTGAAAAATATGACATGACTAAAAAGGAAAATAAAATTTTGAAAAAGAAATTTGATTGCATGCATATAGAACAAGATTCATTTAAATCTAAGATTGCATGCTTAGAAAAGGAAAAAGAAGATTTGAAAAATGAAAATGTTTCCCTTATGACTAAATTGAATGATTTGTGTGAAGGAAACAATACTTTGAAAATAAAATTGATTGGTGGAAAAACAAAAGGAAGTTATTTTTCAAGAAAACTCTTGTTTAAAAAGAAAATTTGTGAAAAAGAAAAGGATTTTGTTTCGAAAAAGAAAAAGAAAAATGATTCTTTATCTCATCATGCTTTACATGCCACCACCTCTATTGATCAAAATGAGATTAAAGATTTGAAAAATAAAATGGAATGTTTGAGTTCAACTTTGAACTCTTGTGCATTTAACCATACTAGATTGGAGTCTATGTTTTCAAAGAAACAAGCTCCACATTCTCATGCATATCATCATGCATATGCTTATGTTGAACGCCAAGATCACACTCACACACATAAGCATCCTAAGGTGTACACATGTACACATTGTGGCCGCAAAGGCCATTTAGCAAAATTTTGTTATGACAAGTTGCATGTTTTAAATTTTGGTAATAAAAATTTTTGGGTTCCTTACAAGACTAACCCCAAAGGACCCAAGAAAAAATGGGTACCAAAATCCCCACCCCATGTTTTTGATGTAGGTGAGGGCTCTCACAAGACGTGAGAGATTTGGTGCCTTGGTGGTGGTTGCACGTGGACTTGAAGGACATATATTTGATGCACCGCTATCAAGGAGTTTTGGTGGGAAAGACCACCATGATTGGAGCTTTGGAGTTGGTAACAATCTCTAAACTCCCATTTTATTTATGTTCATGCTTGCTCATTCATGATATTTTTAGCATGATCATGTTTTATTTGTTTTATGTGCTTCATGTGGTAAAAACATGCTTAGATGTAGTTTTTATCAAAACTTGTATTATACATGTACAAATAGTGAGTTACACGTGATTTATATATATGTTTGCACTTCATGCTCATTTGTACCCACTATATGCACATGTATAGCCTAGTTTTGATGATTTCCTCATTTATACTTGTTTTGCCAATTTTCATGTTTTACTTCATGTATATGTATCTTTTATTCAAATCTAATAAATATACATGTATATCCATTTTGAGTCTCTTGCCTTCATGCAAATACTATTAATAGACTCTTTTATGTTTGGGATATGTATGTGTATTGTTAGGATTGGATAAATCATACATATACCTAGAAGTGTGCTTTGTTTTTATGAAAAAATGAATTTTTATGATTTAAAAATGATACTCACACTTTTTGAGCTTCAATGTCTATTTTCATGAAAATGCTATTTACATGACTTTTGAACACTCACACTTTATTTCTTCTGTCATGACTTTAATCATGAACATATTTTTGAGCTTCATAGATCGAGTGTCAATTCTTGTATTTGGTATGATTCATGAAATACATATGCTTTGATTTCATGTTTTGAAGGATCTTTAACTAGTTTTTAAAAATTATTTTAACTAGTTATTGTTCTTCATTTGGTAGTGATTTTCAATGCTAAAATATTTTCAAATCTATTTTTTTGAAAACCCCTACCATTTATGGGAGGATGGATGGGAGATCATGTTCATGTATACTTTAAAATAAAAATCATTTAAAAACTTGAACCATGATTGGGTGGTGTTATATGAGATATACACTTGATCTTATTGTTATGTCAATTGGTATCATTGGATCTTTTCAATTGGTATCTAAATTGATTGATTTTTATATATACTCATATTTTGTTTTTTTATATATGTATGTATCAATGTCAATTGGTATACTCATTTCATACATATATATGATTTTCATGTGCTTAACTTACAATTGGTTCACATTTTAAAAGCACAAAGTTTATGATGAAAAATAAAAATTTTTGATCATTATGTTTACTATTGGTATCAATATGTTTCAACTTCATATTTGTTAAATTTCAATTGGTATCAATATGATTTACAATAATGATTATTTTCAATTTGGTATCTTAAAATTTGTTTGTTTTACAAAAGCTCTGATACCTTTAAAAATTTTGTTAAGAAAAATTAAAAAAAAACATTTTTTAGTTGGTTTGCCTATATGCAAGGAGAGCTTAACATCTCTTCTACATATAGATTCATGTTGAGTGTATTGTATATTGAGGAGCTTGATAACTCTTCTTTATGTAATACACGTGTGTAGGGGGAGCTTCACATCTCCTCTTATGCATTACATAATATGTGTTATGTGAATTGGGGTTTGTCATCCCTTCTTCATGTAATGCATATGTGTAGGGAAGCTAACTTAACGTCTTCCTCTTCATGAATGTATATCGCATATAACCTTTTATTGATATATTTGATTTGACCCCTTATTGATCTCTTTGTTTATGACAAAAAGGGGGAGAAAGATTTGATGATTTTGTTTTTACCTTAAACCCTTTGTTGATGATTGACAAAAAGGGGGAGAGGTATTTGCTATATATGCATGTTTTTATTAAAGGATTTATGTTTATGCATATATGTTTTGTTTTGCAAATAGGAGAAAAAGAATTTGATTTTGTTTTATCTCCTTGATTTGCATACATGTCATGTGCTTCATTTCCATATTATATTGTTTATTTGTTATGCATGAGTTAAGGGGGAGCTTCTTTGAAGCTTTACTTTAATCCATGCATATATAACTTCATGAGTTTTGTCATCATCAAAAAGGGGGAGATTGTTGGCCCAAAGGCCCATCACTCTAGTTTTGATGATGATCAACTCATGTAGTTATATTTACTAATGATCTTGTGTTTAATTAGTGACAGATTTGTTATCAAGATCTTAGTAGGTGTGGAGCTTCAACAAAGGATTTAAAGACATATTTTGGAGCTAGCACCGGTTGATTCAAGAGCTTGTGCATCAAGATCACATCGAGTACTCAAGAGTCTAGCTCTATGGATCGTGTTTGGACCAAGTCAAGAAGATGAGAAGGCTTCAAGTGAAGACTTCAAGAAGATGAAGAGTTGTGTCTAGGTTTGTTTAGTAAGATTTTGTTTTTAGATAAAATGTAAAGGATAGAGTAGTTGGTGGATTGCTCAAGTATATATCACACACACACTCTTGATAGTTTTGGTTTTACAAAAGATTTTTCATTTGGAAAATACATGTTTGGATTTTGGTTTTCATGTTTACATATCTTTTAACCAAAATCAAGTTTAGAGCTTAATGTCAAAAACTTAGATATTTCATCTTATTTGTGTAATGGATCATATCCATACACGCTATGCTTTAATGAGTTCAAAATATCTAGTTTTTATTTAAAGGAGTTTTGAAAAATAAGTTTTTAGGAAAATACAAGTTTTCAATTGAGCCAATATTTCCATATTACAAAAATAGTCCAAATCATTTATAACATGCCTTGATTTTGTGCAAGCATGTTTGTTTATCAAAGAATATTGGTAAAACTATTTTTGTAGATTTTTAAGTATTTTATGGGATTTTATTTGAGCCAAAAAGACAAACTTTTTAATCCCAGAAAAATTGTTTTCAGGCTTCAGCTAGTCGACTTACTACCTTTCTAGTCGACTAACTCTGAAGTCGGTCGACCGGCTCGGTCGACCGACGTGCACGGACGTGCACGCCTTGGCCTGGCAGATGGCCGGTCTGCCGACCCTGTCGACCGGAACTGAGAGCAGTGCTCTCTGTTCTTTTGGGTCGACCGGGCGGTCGACCGGAGGCTTCAACGGTCTGATTTTTGACCATTGGCGGTCGACCGACAGGTCTGACAGACCCCAACGGCTAGTTTTTGACAGCCTATAAATTTGGGGGTTTGGTCATTGTTTTTAACCAAGATTTTAGGAGAGCTTTGAGCCAGTTTTTCCCATCTTTTAAAAGAGTTTTCTCCACATATTTGAGAGCAAATATTTCCTATCTAAAGGGAAGATTTTATCAAGAGTGTTTTAAGTGATTCTTTGAGTTTTCCTCCACCATCTCTTTCCTAGTTTTTCTCACACAAACACTTGAGCTTTCCATTGCTATATCTACCTATAGGGTTTTGTTGTGAGAGTTTGTATTGCTGATCAAAGTATTTTGATCACCAAGAGATCTTTTCTTGTTTCTTGAGGAGGCGGACGAGTGCGTTCGCGATTATTTTGAGTTCGTGTGTGAACTCCGTGTTTGAGGTGCGGCCTCGGCGAGCCGGTGGGCTTGCGGTGTGTACGGACTAGGGAGTCCGAGAGTTGTAGGTGTTGCGGCACCGGGTGATCCATGGGATCGATCATAGTGGAAATCCTTCGTGTGTCGAAGGCGGGGATGTAGAGCAAGGGTGCTCGAACCTCGAAACAAATCCCTTGTGTTTGCGATTGCTCACTCTCTCTCTCTTTGTCTCTTGTTTATATCTTGCATGCTATTACTTGTCTTATCTTTACATGCTTGATATATTGTGTGCTCATTGATATACTTGCTTGGGTTTGTTTGCTAACACTTGTATTCAACCAAGTGAGCCAACGCGGCACCTCAACCCATTCAAGGGGAATCTAGAGGAGTTTGTCCAGAGCCCTTCACGGGGAATTCGGCAACACTCTTGTGTTATACGTGGTGTTTAGTTTAAATAGTTTGTTTAGGTCATAATTGCTTTTAGCTTCCGCATTATTTGGCATTAAGTGACCATTAGATTATCCATCACCTATTCACCCCCTCTAGGTGAACCTTCATCTTCAACAGTAAATAGAAAATGTAATGAAATAGACACGTGCCTAAATGCAAAGTCTAAATCATTTTTCAGCATTAACAATCAACTTTTTACTGTTGTGTTAGAAATATATATACAATGAGTCAAAAAAGAAAATAAATGCTATAGATATTTAAACTACGCAATTCAGTCAACCTGCAGAAAATACAGGTTAGTAGTTCACTAGTTTACCAAAGGACTGTAGCAAATCTGAGGGCTTCTTCGCTCTGCTTTCTTGAGCAGAGTCTAAGGCCACTTATGTGTCCACTGCAGAAGAATTCCTTATTGTTAAATCTGTACAAAAAAACAAAGAAGAAAGTTAACCAAAAATGTAAACTTAAAGAAAAGAAAATTACTTACCGTCCCTCCCCGGCAACAGCGCCAAAATTGATTAAGATTGAACCTGCACACAAATACAGAATTTCAGAACTTTAAAATTAAAAAGTGCAAGTTACTCAATTCTACCGCAATAGCAAGTGGCTATGCGAGTCGTGATGCACAAGAAGGAACTAGCGATATAAGCTTTTTAGTAAGTCTCTTTTAGGCTACAAAGTATGGTTAAAGTTCTTCAGTTCTTAAAAAGAAAATGAAAAAGAGTTAAAGTCAAGTTAGGAAGAAAGTGGTAGAATGAGAAGGTGGAGAAAAACAGAAAATAGACATATACAAAGTAATCGAAATGAGTGACTGAAAGAGTTGGGTGTTATTGGTGCTGGTGATATAAACTAAAGAAATAAAATAAAAGAAAGAAAAGATTAAAGAAATACTTACCTCCTTTGGTTGATGACTTAACTGGAACCCTTGCATGTTCTACCTTGCTTCGGAGGCATTCAACACATAAGCCATAAGATCGAGCTCAGTCCCCATTCGCATTACATCATCAAGACAAACAAGAAAGAAATGATACGGAGTCTTGAGGAGGAGAACATCATCATGAAATATCGTTGGCACTCACACAAACATTGTTATACTAATGCTTCTACATTCACTTGAATTCTCATCATAACCGAAACAGGAAAAGTAGAAGGAAGAAGGAAACAAAAGTAAAGACAAACATAAAAAAAAGTTACCTTTTATTGCTTGCAGAAATGATGGAAGAAAGGAGGAGGTACATCGGTGTCACTCTCAACATAAGCTTCTCTCTCTTACTTACATGAATCTCAGTCTAAACTATACTTACAAAGAAATAAAAATTACATGAAAAGAAAACAAAAATCTACACTATAAAGAATGAAAAACTGGACTAAATCCTATCTCTGAATGGTCATCGTCATTTACGGGAAAAAACCTGCCTTTTATAGGCAAAAACCCAGAGGGGGAGGTGTGAGAAGATAAAGGGAGCAAACGCTCCCCTTATCTCGATCAAAGAGCCGTGGATCCGCGGCCTGGCTATGGCCAGGTGGCCACAGCAGGGGTACAGCTCCACATTTCTAGATTCAGCTTTATCTGGTTCTGGATTTCCCATTGCAGCTTCTGATTTTGATAAAACGACCTTTTAACTCTAGCTTTAAACCGATTGATTTGTAAAGATCCATTTTAACCGATGTTTAACCGATTATATCCCTCTGATCTGCCTCGATCTGCCCTGATCTTCTAATTTCAAATTAATTCTGAATTAAATCAGAATTTTGATGAGCTTTGGGGCTTGTTTCTCCTTCTTCTTTAGAACTGGGCCTACAAATAAATTAAACAATAATTAGGAAAATAGCAGAGTTTATTCTATAATAGATATGAGAATATGATAATAAATGTGCAATATTAGCGACCGATCACATACAATGCACACAAACACACACACACGCACACACTTACAGAATACACAAAACAAACAAAGAGAGACATAGAGAGAGAGATATATACGGAAAGAAAAGAGGCAGAGAATGATATAGAGGGAGAGGGTAACACTCTCATATACACATACATAGTGAGAGGAGGAAGAAGAGCTCACGGCTTCGGCTCAGATGGCATGATTGCATGCTGCCGGGGAGGGGGAGTCGTGGTGATAGGGCAGCAGTGGTGATGGGGCTCAGGATGGTCTGTGAGCAGCCTAGGGGAGCGGTTGGTGCGTGCGTGGAAGGCTAGGTGATGGGGCCCATGGAGGAGGCCTCGTGGTGATGTAGATTTACAGGCCATGGGGGATGAAAGTGAAGGTGGCCTCGGTTGCACGAAGAAGGAGGAGGAGAGCGGCTTGGTTGGTTGCAGATAACGGTGGTACTGCTCGATTCTAGGTGTCGTCTAGAAGAGATGGGGAGGGCACGGCTGCAGAGGGGAGGGGGCGTCGTGGTGGTGCACGACGGAGAAGACGCATGAGCTCAATGTGAGCTCATGCAGGTGGGCGTATAGTGGAGGCCGAGTTGGAAGAGAGAGTGATGGAAATGGCCATGGAGGGTGGCAGAGCATGGTTCAGTAAGGAAGGAGGGGAGAGCATCGTGATAGGTGGAAGAGGCATCGGCAATGAGTTTGATGCTCACGACAACGTTCGAGAAGAAAGGAAGAAGATGCACGAGGAAGGTACAGGTGGTGATGGATCACGGGGCTGTGGGTTACGGGCGGCTGTGCTATTGTGATGGAAGAAGATGGAGATCAAGAGGGGGTGGAGGAGGAGGATGGGAGATTAGGTTTAGTTAGGGTTATGGTTAGAGATAATGAAAGAGTATATAGGGGACAAATAATAGGTTGGGTTAGGGATTTGGGCTTAATAGGCTTGGTCACGGGCTCATGGGCTAAAAAAATAAAAAGGAAAAAAGAAGAAAATAAGTGGAGTGGGCTGTGTGTGGATTTGTGAGAAAATAGAAGGAAAAAAGGAAGGAAAAGAAGGTGGGCTTGGCTATAATAACACACATAATAAATAAAAATAAATAAATAATAATTAAAATGATATTGATTGTTAGTAACAATTTAAATAGCAACCAACACAAAATAATAGTGAATTTCTAAACAAAAGATATTTATATATTAAAATGATATTATTATTAAATCATGCATTACAAACTGGAGATATTACAAATGAGGGCCAGTAGTGTTGCTATTAGTTTGGACCAGTATGGGCCTTTTTGTGGGGAGAGAGTGTAAAACTTGTTAGTAGAGTTTTTAAACTCATCGAAGAAAGATAGCATAGAGATCAGAGTTCAAAGGTTCAAGGTAGAAGACCTAACGCAGTCGAAGACAGAGGGCTGATCGACGACCATCACAAAATCATGCACAAGAAGAAAGGAGGGTAGCAATCGACCACCCAGAGGAATTGCTCACCAATAGTAGGCCGGTCGACCGGTCAGAATGGACAAACTGGCTATGCATAAAGTGCGATCAATCGCCCTGGTCGATTGCACAGAGCGCAGTTTTAACACTACATAGAGCGCAGTCGACCGCCTGGTCGATCACGCATTGGGTCTGGGCAGCTTTCTATTGTGATTTTGACTTCATTTCTGATTCAATTTCAGATCTGTTGGTTTCTTTTCTTTAGAGACTCTCTGAATATACATAGAGGGTATTGTCACTATGAATTGTATCCTGTAATTGATTGATTAATAAGATCTCTCTTCTTTTGCCCTGAAGACGTGGGCAATTGCCGAACCTCGTTAAATCTTTGTGTTCTCACTTGGTTCCCTTTGTTCATTTTTCTGCAATTAGTGACTAGTCTCTGGTGTTGCTGCAATCCTCTATTGCTTCGGTTCCTTGATTCTCAATAAAAACTTTTCGAGTTTTGGCGGGACTTTCTATCGGGTAGAGCAAATCACTTGAGACTGTCTATAGTTTTGTTTGGAGGTTAAGATCTGAGCTTTCCTAGTTAGATTTATTTTCACTAATCATTTTCTATTTTGCTTTGAGGATTCTACTGAGGAGATGGCCGAAGATAGTCAATCATTGGTAAAATTCATGAGTCATCTTCTGACAAAGGTTGATGTCGTAAAGTTTGATAGCATGAACAATTTCGATATGTGAAAGTGTGAGATAATGGATCTACTGACTACACCAAACCTCAAAGACTCTCTACATCTGAAAGAAAATCTAGAGGAGACTCTTGAAAAAAGATTTGGGACAAGATGAATCAGACGACGTGTGGTATTATCAGGTGTTGTTTGACATAAGACATCAAGTATCATGTATTATATGAGACTTTAGCAATGTAGATTTAGGAGATCCTTGAAAGAATGTATCTTATGAAGAGTATCGAGACTCGATTGCATCTGAAGAGGAAGTTTAACTGCTTTCAATTAAAGAGAGACTCTCCATTGATGATCACATGAAGAACTACACCAAACTTCTTGCAGACCTAGTTATTGTGGATGTGGCGATCGAAGTAGAGGACTGGGTGTTGATTCTTTTGAATTCTCTTCCCGATAAAGAGTATGAGACTTTCGTCCTAACCTTGATCAATGGTAAATAATCACGTAACTATAGTGATGTGTCAGTTGCTCTTATAATTATGATGTGAGGAGGAAAGACAAGCCATTTTCTTCCAGTAGCATAAGAGCATAAGTGATGACTACAAGAGGGATGGATTACAATCATCGTAAGGGCAAGGGAGAGGTTGAAAAATTCAAAACTGGTAGTCATTAAGATCTGAAGAAGAACCAGTATGTTTTCTGCAGAGAAGAAGGATACTGAAAGATTGATTGTCTAAAGATCAAACTGAAGAAAAAAGATCTAAATCATAGGCTAACATCGTACAGGCGCATGGTAATGATTCTAACTCATCTGGTTATTCACTTTCTATCACCCTCATTGGTTGCAGTTCAAAAGAATCGGAGTGAATTTTGGATTCGGATGCTACCTATCACATTTGTCCCATATGGGAGTGGTTTGCTAGTTTTGGAAGACTAGATGGAGGCTTGGTGTCATTCGGTAATGGACACACATGCCATATTGAAGGGATATATACAGTGCATATCAAGTTGTTTGATAGGATGATAAGAGAGCTAAAAGATGTGAGTTACATACCTCAGTTGTACAAGATTTTGATTTTGGTTGGAGTTTGGAGGCACTGGCCTCAGAGGGACTCTTGAGTGGCTCATTGGTAGTTTTGAAGGACATTCAATGTAACAACTTATACTACTTGATGTGTAGTGCAGCTTCTAAAAATTTGACAGCTTTAGAACAATTGGAAGATGATCTACCAGGTTATAATAGATGAGGTTCTGACAAAATGATTTGAACTCCTTGGAAGCGTTTGCAAAGTAAGGATTATTGGAAGGTGAATCTACTTGTAAATTGAAAATTGGTGGACATGGTGCTCTGGATAAGAAGATAAGGTAAATTTGGTACCTTAACTCACCGCTTAGAAGGTCTTCTAATAATATTCACGCAGATGTTTGGACTCCTACTAAGACCACATCACTTGGAGGTCATCGGTACTTTATCTTGTTTATTGATAATGTATCTAGGCAATGTTGGGTATACCTAACGAGACAAAAATTTAAAGTCCTAGATATGTTAGTGAAGTGGAAGAATATGATGGAGAAACGACCGGTAGGATGATTAATGTGCTCCAATTGATAATGTTAGGGAGAACAATAATTAATTCCTACAATTTGGACTGAGCAATGGGATTGGTATTTATTTCAAAATTGGTAAACAAGTGTTGGCGAGGAGATGAACTATTACTTGCTGGAGAAGGTTTGGTGTTTATTGTCTAATGCACAATGGAACAGTCTTCTGGGCTGAGACTTTGGAAATATGCTAGAAATATCTTGAACAAACTATCGTGGACTATGATAGAAGGTAAAACTCTTTTGGATACTTGGTCGGGTGGAGCTGCTCAGGACTATGTTTGCTGCGGGTCTTGGATGTCTGGCCTACTTCATTGTCAAAGATGGCAAGTTAAATCCACGAGCCAAAAAGTTTGTGTTTTTTAGTGTTAAGAAGGATATGAAAGGCTACAAGATTTGAGATCCCAGAAATTAGAAGATTGTGTTGAACAAGCATGTCACATTTAATAAGACTTCATTGTTGAAGTCTACCATCTCTCAGCAGGTAGAGAGGTTGAAGACTAAGAATGTATCGCAGCGGGTGGAGGTCGACGCTACTTCATCACCTCTAGTTGATTCGGCATCAGTTGGGATCTCACTAGATGTACACCGGGTGGCGATTATGTAGCCGTGATGGATACTGAATAGGTTAAATTGGTTGCAGCGAATGGAACTAAGGTGAATCCATGAAAGTAGATGAAGAAACGTGAATCTCAAATTGATGAGCTAGACAATCTCAAATTCTAGGTTGTTTTCTCCAAGACAGTATTGGTATTCATATGACTCAGCCAGTTGGGTTCGTTACTGCAGATTCGGCTTTAGTTGCTTGAGCTCGGTGAAGCTCATTTGGATGAACTTCAGATGACTTGGTCCCGTTGGGCATGGGTACGTAGGCAACCACATTGATGCAGTCCGGTGGAGTCGACATGGTACTATGTTTTGTTTGGCTTGAAATCACCTAGAGGGGGGGAATAGGTGATAGTGCTAATCTAGAAACTAAATGCGGGAGCTAAAAACTATTTTGCAACACACTTAATATAACCAACAAGTGTAGCCGAATTCCCCGTGAAGGGCTCTGGACTAACTCCTCTTGATTCCCCTAGATAAGGGTTGAGGTGCTATATGAAGCTCTTGTGGTTAAGTATAAGTGAGGCACACACAAGCAAGCCAAGCATATAAAAATGAACAATATGAAATAATGCAAGGCACAAATGCAAGCAATAAGATATGACTGAATGAATGATGCTTTGCACAAATAAAAGAGAGAGAGGTTTAGAGAGGATCAAACGCAACACAATGATATGTTCCGAGGTTCGAGCCCCTAGCTCTACGTCCCCGCCTTCACCGAGAAGGATTTCTAATCACTAAGAGTACCGAACTCCTCTCTCAACCTTACAATGCCACCGAGACAATACAACCACAATCCACCTCTACCGAAGAGGGATAAGGCCCGTAGCCAACAAACAAACTCAATCACCTCTACCGAAGAGGGACACAAACCAATACCACTCCGATCAACCTCTACTAAAGAGGGATACAACAAAACAAGGAGGGTTTACAACTTGGAGGCTTAATCAACCTCAAACAATCTCTCTTTTCCACAAAACAAGATCCTAATAGAATAGGATAGATGATAAGCTCAAGTGTGGAAAACTAGGTGTTTGGAAAACAAAAACTCAAAGAAATAATCTTAGGAAAACTCTTGAAGATAATGGAAATGAAGAACAAACACAAATCTCCCAAAATACTCTTTTCTTTGATTTTTTCAAAAAAACCTAAAACAAATAAGATTGGAAGATTAAAGCCCAAAAACACTTTTGAAATCTTTTAAAAACACTTAAGAAAGTAGGAAATATTTCTTGTCAAAAGTCTTGTCAAAATCCCCAAAGAGATGGGGTATAAATAGGCTCCCCAAGAAACTAGCCGTAGGCTGATCTGTCAGCCTGACAGGCTGGCAGTCGACCTCCCGGTCGACCGCCAACGGTCATAAATATGACCGTTGGAGCAGCCCGGTCGACCGCCTGGATACAGAGAGCAAAGCTCTCTGGTCCGGCAGACCGACCGGTCACCGGCCCACTATGCCAGCAGACGTGCACAGGTCTGTGCACGTCGGTTGACCGCCCGGTCGACCGGATCTGGCTCGGTCGACCTTGCGGTCGACCAAACCTGGCCTGTCAGCACAGTTCTGGGTCAGAAACTGGGTCAGAAAAATATGTTAAAATATTTCTAAAAATTCTTGTAAAAATAGTTTTAACATTTTGCATTGATATATAGAACATGTGATAAAAAAGTTCAACTCAAATATCAAGAAATTTAAACTATTTTTGTGTTTTGAAAGTTTTACCAAAAACCAAAACTTGTATTTATCAAACATGTATTTTTCAATAGGAAAACTGATTTTTCCTATAACTTATTGAAATACAAAACATGATATTTAAAACACTTTTAGGCATGTTGCATATGGACATAAGTCCAATATACAAGAAACAAATATATATCATAGTTTTTGTCTTTAATTTCAAAAATATGTTTTGTTAAAAATACCAAACATAAAACTACATGAATAGGTATGTCAAACTAAGTTTGTATAAGTCATGTAAGCATGTATGTATATAGAGCACATCTAATATACATAAAAAACAAAGTAAACTTGTTTTGATCATCTATTCATGAAAACAAATCCAAAACATAAAACTTGTGTGTTGTGAACTTGAGCATATAACTATCTAATCTTACACATGAATCTAAACACACTAAACTATGGATACCTAAGTCTTCTTGACGATCTTCAATCTTCAAGTCAACTCGATCC
>JAVJIF010001124.1:0-122168 GCA_038442645.1 Agave tequilana | reverse complement strand
TGAGGTCATGCCAGGTGCTGTTGAAGACTGCCAAGGATTCTACGACAAAAGGCGAAGGAACAGCGGGCAGGAAAAGAAGCAGCAGCAGAAAAAAGACAGAGGTCGGTCGACCGGTCCGGTCGACCGACGTGCACAATGTGCACAGGATTTGAGCGGTCGACCGGACCGGTCGACCGGAGAAGCTGTCTGCAGGAAACCCAACTCTCGGTTTGTTTCGGTCGACCGTTCCGGTCGACCGTGAGAGGGAGAGGTCGACCGGACCGGTCGACCGATAGTCGGATCTGGGCGAAAATTGCTGTTTCGGGAAGTTATGTATTTAAGCTCTAATTGTAATTTTTAGGGTTGAGGTACCTAGAGAAAGTATAGCTGCGACTCTCTTGTGGTTCATAGAGATCTAGAGCTATTGTAATCGATTCCATATAGAAAACTCTCTCCGTGGATTGCCCCGAGGACGTAGGCAAGTTGGCCGAACCTCGTTACATCTGGTTTTTGCGATTGTTCTTCTTCTAGTTTTTGATTTCATTGTTCTGAGATTGAGATCTGATAGATCCTCTATTGGGTTGTTGTCTGTCGCGCACAACAAGTGGTATCAGAGCTTCAGGCTACGCTTGGGATTCAGAGAATTCGAAGGGCTCCAGATCTGATCAGGTGGAGATCGTGTGTCGATCTCAGGTCAGAGGCATTGGTGTTCAAGGAGATCGTGTGTCGATCTCAGGAGGACTCAAGGTGAGCTCTTTGGATCCGTGGTGGAGTAGATCTGGTGAGAAACTCTAGCTAGGGTTTCACGGGAGAGGTAAAAATCACTTTTTTATCTCTGAAATAGATCTATTCTCAAGTTATTTGATCTTCCGCATAGTTAGAGGGTCAAGAAAGGAATCTCAATGGCAGAGGAAACTACTTCCGTTAAAACAATGAATCACTCAAGGATCGAAGTTGTCAAGTTCAATGGAACTAATAATTTTGGGATGTGGAGGTGTGAGGTCATGGATGCATTGAATGCACAGAACCTCGAGGACACGCTCCTATTAGAGAGGAAGAAGACCACTACTACTGAGGAAGAGTGGGCGAAGATGAATAGGTCGGCATGTGGCTTAATACGTTCATGCTTGTCACAAGACATCAAATATCTTGTACAACATGAGACGTCAGCGAAGAAACTGTGGAATACTCTTAAGAAGAAGTACCTGACAAAGAGTGTGGAGTCTAGGTTGCAACTTAAGAGTAAGCTGTATCAGTTTAGGATGCAGAGGGGAAACACAGTAAACGAGCACATCAACCGATATACGAAGCTTCTTACAGATTTGCTAAATGTGGATGTCACTGTAAGTGAGGAAGACAAGTCAGTTATTCTCCTGAACTCACTCCCACCGGAGGAGTATGAGACATTCACTATGACATTCATAAATGGAAGGCAAACCTTAGTTTATGATGAAGTGTCGTCAGCACTGATGAGTATGAGACAAGGAAAAATGAGAGACATTCAGGTCGGTCTAGTTCATCAGCGGAAGCTTTGGAAGTAAGAGGCAGGAATTCATCGAGGAAGGCAAGGAGGTGAGAGGAAGATCGAAGTCTAGGTCGGGCTTCAGGGATCTTAAGAAAAATCAGTGCATGTTCTGCAAAGAGATTGGGCACTGGAAGGTTGACTGTCCAAAGTACAAGGGGAAGAAGAAGGAATCAAAGTCTGAGGCAAATCTGGCAAGGGTGACAAAAGCTACAAGCGGTAAATCACAGGCAGATGGAGCAGATTCAGATTCTTCAGAGTTCTCTTTTTCAGTGACTACTCCTGTTGTAGGTTACTCGGTGGATAAAGAGTGGATCCTGGACACAGGTGCTACATATCATGTATGCCCTAATCGAGATTGGTTTACCAGTCTTGAGAAGTTGGAGGGGTGTTCGGTCGTCATGGGCGACGATCATCCGTGCATCATGGAGGGTGTAGGCACTATTCCGATCAGGATGTTTGACGGGATGGTGAGGAGCTGAAAGAAGTGAGATATGTACCTCAGCTGAAGAGGAACTTGATCTCTGTGGGTGCTTTGGAATCATTGGGGCTCAGTGTGTCTATTAAAGAAGGTGTTCTTAAAATGACAAAGGGCTCAATGGTGGTGTTGAAGCCGACCGCCGGAACAATTTGTATTACTTGAAGGGTAGTACAGTGACAGGGCAGGTGGCAGCTTCTACCAGTCAGAAGGAAGACCTAACCCGGCTATGGCACATGAGGCTGGGACATGCAGGGGAGAAATCGATGCAAGCTCTTGTGAGGAAAGGGCTGCTGAAGGTGCAGAGACCTGCAAATTGGATCTGTGTGAACATTGCATCATCGGCAAGAAGACGAAGGTGAAGTTGGTACAGCTTCACACTGCACCGAAGGCATTCTTGATTATGTTCACACAGATGTATGGGGACCTACCAAGACTGCATCAATTGGGGGAACCCACTACTTTGTGTCGTTTATCGATGATTATTCTAGGCGGTGCTGGGTGTACACCATGCGACACAAGAATGAAGTCCTAGAATTGTTTGTGAAGTGGAAGTTAATCAGGAAAGGAGTACGGGAAGAAAAGTCAAGGTCCTTCGTTCTGACAACGGAGGAGAGTACAAGTCAGACCCTTTCCAGAAGCTATGTCTGATGAGGGCATAGAGAGGCACTTCACAGTGAGGGAAACTCCGCAACAGAATGGGGTGGCTGAAAGAATGAAACCGGACTTTGCTAGAGAAGGTTCGGTGCATATTGTCCAATGCAGGATTACAAAGAAGTTTTGGGCTGAAGCGTTGGGGTATGCATGCCATCTCGTCAATAGGTTGCCGTCATCTGCAATAGGAGGGAAGACCCCTCTTGAAGCTTGGTCGGGTAAAGCTGCTGAAGATTATGATGTGCTCCGGATATTTGGATGTCCAGCCTACTATCATGTCAGAGAACAAATTGGATCGAGAGCGAAGAAAGGAGTGTTTGTGCTTCAAGAAAGGAACCAAGGGGTTCAAGATCTGGGACCAACAGGACAACAAGTTCATAATCAGCAGGGATGTCACATTTGATGAGGCCTCTATGATGAAGCCTACGGTCTCTCAGCAGGTGGAGACCAACAAGACCAAGGAGCTATTGCAGCAGGTGGAGAGTGATGCAAATCCACCATCTCTAGAGGACACAGTGTCAGTAAAGATCATCCCTGAGGTGACACAGAGGTGATCAAGTTGCAGAAGAAGATGCTGAAGTTGTTGAAGAGGATCAGGAGCAGGTCATGGGTACTGTTCCAGATACTACTGCAGTTGGAAGACCACGGAGGAATACTAGGAGACCTAGTTGGCTCACTACAGACATGGTGATTGCTTATGCACTTCCAGTTATTGAAGAGGCCATTCCATCTACTTTCAGGGAAGCTGAAATCAGTTCAGAAGCTGAGTTATGGAAAGGGGCTATGAATGAAGAGATGCAGTCTCTTTATAAGAACAACACATGGGAAACTGACCAAGTTGCCCAAGGGGAAGAAAGCCATAGGGTGTAAGTGGGTATTTGCTAAGAAGCAGGGATCACTCCAAGAAGATAAAGTGCGATACAAGGCAAGGCTGGTGGCTAAGGCTACGCAGAGAGAAGGGATCGACTACAACGAGGTGTTCTCTCCAGTTGTTAAACACTCGTCTATTCGGATCTATAGCCTTGGTGGCGCAGAACGAGTTGGACTTGACCAACTTGATGTGAAGACCGCCTTTCTCCACGGCGATCTTGAGGAGGAGATCTACATGACTCAGCCCACAGGTTATAAAGCTGCAGGAAAGAGGAGTTGGTATGTAAGTTGAAGAAATCGCTGTACGGTTTGAAGCAGTCTCAAGACAGTGGTACAAGCGATTTGACAGCTTCATCAGGAAGAAGAAGTACACAAGAAGCCATTTCGATCCATGTGTGTACTACAACAAGTTACCATCGGGTGAGTATATCTATCTACTACTTTACGTAGATGATATGCTAATTGCTTTTAGGTCAAGATCTGCAATTGATTCTCTAAAGAAGACTTTATCGTCCGAGTTCGAGATGAAGGACCTGGGGGAAGCAAGGAAAGTATTGGCATGGAGATCACAAGGAACAGGGATGCTGGCAGGATAAGCTTGACTCAGAAGGGCTATCTGGAGAAGGTACTGCAGAGGTTTAATATCGGGAAAGATACTAAGACTGTTAGTACACCAATGGCGCCGCACTTCAAGTTGTCAGCGAAGATGTCTCCAAGGAGTGTTCAGGAGCGTGAGCATATGACTCATGTCCGTATGCCAATGCTGTGGGTAGCTTGATGTATGCGATGGTGTGTACAAGGCCGGATCTTTCACAGGCAGTTTTCATGGTTAGCAGATATATGCATGATCCAGGTCAGGGTCATTGGGAAGCTGTGAAGTGGATCCTGAGGTACATCAAGGGTACTGTTGATGTAGGCCTCGTATTTGAGAAGGACAACACCGGGAAGCAAGAATGCATAGGGACGTAGATTCGGACTATGCAGGTGACCTTGACAAACGCCGGTCGACTACTGGGTATGTATTCACATTCTCACAGGCACCGGTGAGTTGGCGCTCTACACTTCAGTCCACAGTTGCGTTTCGACTACAGAGGCGGAGTATATGGCCTTGACCGAGGCCATGAAGGAGGCGATTTGGCTTCAGGGTTTGCTAGATGACTTGGGAGTGGAACAGGAGATCTTGAAGATATACTGTGACAGTATGAGTGCCATTTATTTGGCAAGGAACCAAGTTACCATGCAAGGACGAAGCACAATTGATGTCAGGTATCACTTTGTTCGGGAGATTCTGGAGGAAGATGACATCAACTTGTTGAAGATTCATACTTCAGAGAATCCGGCCGATATGCTTACAAAGGTGGTGTCGGGAGTAAAGTTTGCACACTGCAAAGACTTGCTCCAGATCCTTCAGGTGAATTGAGCTTGATGAAGCTCATTTGGGTGAACTACGACGGCTTGATCCCTTGGGCAAGGGGTACGTAAGCAACTAGGTTGGTGCAGCGCTATCGAGTCAGAATTCGGCTCAGATTTAACAATCTTCACCGAGGTGGAGAATTGTTGGAGGAGAGAGTACAGTAGAGGAGATGAGGTCATGCCAGGTGCTGTTGAAGACTGCAAGGATTCTACGACAAAAGGCGAAGGAACAGCGGGCAGGAAAAGAAGCAGCAGCAGAAAAAGACAGAGGTCGGTCGACCGGTCCGGTCGACCGACGTGCACAATGTGCACAGGATTTGACAGCGGTCGACCGGACCGGTCGACCGAGAAGCTGTCTGCAGGAAACCCAACTCTCGGTTTGTTTCGGTCGACCGGTCCGGTCGACCGTGAGAGGGAGTCGGTCGACCAGACCGGTCGACCGATAGTCGGATCTGGGCGAAAATTGCTGTTTCGGGAAGTTATGTATTTAAGCTCTAATTGTAATTTTTTAGGGTTGAGGTACCTAGAGAAAGTATAGCTGCGGACTCTCTTGTGTTCATAGAGATCTAGAGCTATTGTAATCGATCTTCCATATAGGAAAACTCTCTCCGTGGATTGCCCCGAGGACGTAGGCAAGTTGGCCGAACCTCGTTACATCTGGTTTTTGCGATTGTTCTTCTTCTAGTTTTGATTTCATTGTTCTGAGATTGAGATCTGATAGATCCTCTATTGGGTTGTTGTCTGTCGCGCACAACACCCGAAAGCCTCCAAGCCGATAGCTCGCAGAAGTGTGCACGGGGACGTCACGCCCCAGCTCACAAGGAGAACACTTTCCCGACAATTGTGAAGACCAAGAATGCCTCAGTCTTCACCCTTAAAGTTGCCAATTGACTAGATTCTTCACATCATCAAGCATCAGTCATGTGTGAAACTCCTTAAAACTGCCAAGCATGACATAGATTCCTTGGAAGGAGGGAATTATTCTTTTCACGGCAGTCGGGGACACGCACCCAATATTGTTGGGCCGGCAAAAGACACCTCGAGGGCTTAGTTCAACATAGATATCTAGACAAGTTCATCCTGGACCTGGAGGAAGATCATGACGTCAGAAAGGCCCCAGTCGAGACCGTCGACTAAAGCGTTCGCTCCTCAACACCATTCGGAACCAGAAGACTCCCAACAGGCAACAAAGTTCTTCTCACCCAAATGATACTACGTGTTAAAGTCATGTAATATCCATAAAAATTATGCATAATCTTGTACTTGATGATCATTGTTTTCTCCAGGTACAACAGGCTGAATCAACAACATATACGGTCTTATCTTGACGTCTACAAGTGAATAACAGCCTCGCGGCTATCTCTCTGGAAGCCTTCTAAAAGACAGAAACTCGCCGACTATGACTGCCAGGAGTCAGGCTAGACAGGTTTTCACCTTGACGCCCACTCGAGTGAGTCAACAGCCTATACATGTCCTGAAAATACACCTAGAGGGAGGGGTGAATAGGTGTATAGCTAATCAATTAAATATTCAATGCAATATAAAATGAGATGATGCAACTGATCACTCAAAACAAGACTAGAAGCCGAATTTCCCGTGAAGGGCTCTGAACTTCCCCTCGTGATTCCTCTAGATAAGAGTTTGAGGTGCTTAATTGCTATCTTGTTGTGATGAGTATATATCGACAATAATGAATGAATAAAAAGCAAATAAGTAGATACAAGAAAGCAATCACAAATAAGAAGATTTATTTTGAGGTTCGAGCCACTGTTCTCTACGTTCCCACCTTCACCACCGTGAAGGATTTCCCAATCCACTATAGGATCTTCCACCAAGGGACCTACACCAAGGAATTACAACTACTCAGAGTACATATATCATGCCCGGCTTCCCAAAATATGCGAAAACGGAGTCGCGACGAAGGTCAGCGATGCATATACGCAAGGAAAATACCTCACGTATACACGCTAAGCCTAAAGTAACCTGAACAAGCTACAAAATCTACTACGATAAATCAATATCACTGCAATATGACATATAAATATCTAACACAATGATAACAAATGAATAAAAGAAAGAAAATGGCAACTGGATGCGATAAAGATAGAATCAGGAAATAACATGAATAAAAGAGTATGAATACCTATAATCAAGAAAAGAGAGACTCCAGCTCCTCGTAACGCGTACGATCACACGAACACCTAAACAATATAAGGAGGTGATCAATACCCTGGACGTGCGAATCCAGGGTCGTCAGAAGCGACCTAATGAGTGTGCGTTGTGTAAAGGAAAGGTGCTCATGCATAAAAACAATATGAACATATAATAATATGATAACTGCAGACAGAAGATAACTAAATAACATGTTAAACAAATAACTGAAGTATAACTGAATAACTACAAGTATGTAGAGAAAAGGCAACTATTACAACTGTAAACAAACAACCAATGTCAAGATGTGTAACCTAGCATATGTCACTAGTCTGGTATATATCTGGTCATGTGTACATTCATACGTCATAAGGCAGGTATCAATTCAGAGCATAACACTGTAACTGGAGAATATAAAAGGGTTGCATTTTAAGTTACTCAATAATAATAATCTTACCGTTTGATATTTCAATCGCCTCCCCACCAGCGCTCACATTACTGATAGTCCATAATAGAGTTCACACTCTGGCAGAACTTACTCGGGCCTGATATGTGAATACCAAGACCCGAACAAAGGAGAGACTAAATATCACACGTTCCTAATATTATTACTATTTGGTTGTTATGTTCTTATGTTATTCTTGTCCCTTTTCCACCGGCGTCCCACAACACCGACAGTTCACGCTGGAACCCACACTTCCAGTAGAACTTATCCGAACTCCGATATGCAGGTACCATTATTCGAATAGGGGAGAGACCAAATAATATATGCTCTTGGTGTTATTATCATACAGGTATGTGTGTGTGGCTAATATGCACTGAGAATGCTTGTCACGCTAACACCAGGCGGCACAGGCAGGAGGGAGAAAGTAGCCTACAGGTTCAAGAGGTAGCCCCCACAGATTCAAGAGGTGGCCCCCACACGTGTGTGTGTGGCACTTTGCTCCATGTTGCACTTTGCTCTGAGGGTTGATATAGGAGGTAGCCCCACAGATTCAAGAGGTGGACCCCACAGATTCAAGAGGTGGCCCTACCACGTATGTGGTGTGGTACTATGCTCTGTGTGGCACTTTGCTCTGTATAGGGAATGGATTCTAGAGGTGGCCCCACGGATTCAAGAGGTGGCCCCCGCCATGTGTATGGTGTGGCACTTTGCTTCGTGTGGCACTTAGTTCCATTCAGGATACGCTGGACGCTAGCACGATTGTGGGTTACATCCTCGTCATCCCGGCCCAGGCGGTATCTCCGCCGGACGCCGGTATGACTGTGCTATTAACAGAGTAACAGTGCAGGGAACATAAGTACAAGGGATACAAGAGTTCAGGGGTACAAGAGTTCATGAGTACAAGAGTACCAGATGTCTGGCAGCAGTATAATAATCATGCCAAGGTCCCCGTAAAAGTGATAATCATGAATATGTAATGTAATATAGGTGTCAGATGTAATACTATCCAGTCAGGTGTCACAGTATAAGGTATACCTCCAGTTAGGGGTGCCATCGGATCGGATACGGATCGGATATTACCTCTACCATATCCATATCCGACCCAACCTTCGGATACGGATACGGATACGGATATTGGCGGATGTGAAAAAAATGATATCCGTATCCGCCAAAATCGGATATCAGATATAAATCGGATATTAGCGGATCGGATGCGGATACTAATCGGATATGTTAAAAATGGATATGGTTAAAGATAAATTAAACAGAAATACTTATATTACTTTTATCTCATCTACTACAATATTAAATGTGATACATACTATGATATTATTGTGTACATATCAATACATTCATCGTATTCATTGTCATTTGACTTCTATAACAATAGATTACACGTCCTCGGTGCTAAATGTCGATTCGGATGCCATGGTTGATGTCGAAAATACTCAAAATATCATGTGGTGCTCTTACAAGAATCGAATAATTTTCACTATTCTTTTTCACCAACTCAAAATATCAAAATTTAATACTTATTCCATTGAAGAATAGTCTTCTCTATACCGATATCATTATGAAGCACGCAACATTCGGATATCGGATCGGATACGAATAAGATATTACTTTTACCATATCCGTATCCGCTCCTACCTTTCGGATACTGATACGGATACGAATATTGACGGATGTGAAAAAATGATATCCGTATCCGGATTGGAGGCGGATTCGGATACGGATATCCGCGGATAATCCGTATCCGGTGGCACCCCTACCTCCAGTAGTCCTGAATCAATATTGGTACAGGAAATGACGTAAAATATTCAGATCAGTAAAATATATATGGTGAATGTTCACTGACGTCTCATGAAGCGATACAGGTAATCACATTGATAAAATACATCAGATAGTCACATGTGTTTCCATTGATTTTGCAAAAGGGGAAAACTTACAAAAGGGGGTCGAGGAGCTAAATTACAAGTATTCTAAAAGATTACAAGTAGATCTCCTCTGAGATTCTGGAGAAGTGTGCCGATAGGAGTCTGGTCAGCGCGCGACCACTTTGTCCCTTTGACGATGCGATCGATGGGATTCCCTTCTCGTCTGGTTCGGGGAATCAGAGAACAGAAGGTTGGTAGAACCCTCTTGTTACTTCTCAAACTGCCTCCACTTGGGAATTCCTTTCGCCTGGTTCTGGAGATTCCTTGAGAGGAAGATCTTAGGGTATCAGCACCTGATTAGAGAAGCAGTTTCTGAATTCTCTGAATTCTTGGAAGTAAGAGAATAGATCTCTGTTTAGCCATCTCTCTTTGTGCGTCTCTTTGCCTGTGCGCGTGTTTATGTGCCTCTGTTCGTATGCCTTTGGTGGGCTATTTATAGGGAGAGCAGGGGTATAATTGTCCATTGAAAATCTGAAAACAGATTGAATCAATCTGTTTAAATCTGGAAAGTAGCCTTACTGCGAGGCTAGAATCAGCTTCTGCGAAGTTAGAAATAGCAGGTAGCGTCGATCTCCTGATCTGTTTTGATTCTTTCTAATAACTGAAAGATCTCCCTGATCTTCTTACTTGTTTTAGGAGAGTCAAGAGATTATGGTAAACAACTGCCAAATTTGATCTCAGATTTGATCTTGATAGATTTGATCTCATCTGGAGATTTAATTGGTCAAAGGTGACCATAAAAGACCTGCAGCGGAGCTACCGCGTCGAGCTCACAGCGGAGCTAGAAGGAGCATCTGGCGAAGTCAGAAGAAAGCTCTTCAGTGGAGCTGGATAAACATCTGTGGCGAAGCTACCATCCTTCTGCGCGGTTGCGTGTGGCTTCGAGCGAAGCTAACTCTCTGCGGAGTTAACTGAGCGCTTCAGGTGAAGCTATAAGTTAGCTTACTGATAGAGCTTTGAACGGCTTCAAGGCGAAGTTGGACAAACTTAGCCTCTCAGGTGAGGCTATCCCTTGGCTCATGTGATGCTAAGTGTTGAGCTAACTTAGCATCTTAGACCTACTTAGGTCTCTTCAAAGGCAATTTGGGCTCACTGTCTGCTTTACTGGATCAGTAGAGTCCAAGTTGCTCAGTGCAATCGCGTCACCTGCGAAAGTGGTGTAATAACATTTGTAGTATAGTTTTTCTTTTTCTTGTTTTGCTCGGGATGAGCAAAAAAATAAGTGTGGGGGGTGTGATTAGCCTACAATTCTGCATTATAATATCACATATCCTACTGATTTATGAATAAATTATCATTTCTAATTGTATTTTGGTCTACTTTGCAGTAAATCAAGAGTCTAGGAGTAAAGGAGTAATAAGAGTTAATTAAATCTATTTTCGGGTAATTAAATCCGAATTTCTTAGAGGTCAAGCTAGAGAGTTTCTAAAAGATATATTGAATATAGATGTTGGCGGGTGTCTGACAATAATCTGGACAGAAATAACCGAATCTGAGCGTATCTGGAAGGTTCCCGATGCGAGGCGAACCTATGCGCCAAAACCAGGGACCTAAGTCCCTGGTAATGCTGCAGAAATGTGGCCATAGCCGCATTTCCGGGGCCCTTGGTGAGCCACACGTCGATTTTTCGACGCGTGGTTTCGTCTCGTCTTCTGGAACCTCCTTTTGCCTATAAATACTGCAAGTTTGGCTGAAACGCAAGCAGATTGAGAAATAGGCTAGTTTTTCTCTCCTTTAGTGTAGGTTAGTATAAGTGTTCTTCTTTTCTTTTCTTTTCTTTTGTATTTTCATTTCGTTTTTAGATCATGTATAGGGCTGAGAGATTTAGAGAGAGATTGATGTAATAGAAGGTGACAATCTATGTGAAGGTGTCTCCTTTTTTCTCCATTGTAATCTTCTCCATCTTCTACAGGATGCTTAGCTAACTTTTCTTGTCATGGTAATCTATCTACTAACCACTAACCATCTTTCCACTCACTTGATAATTCACATGAATCTAATAGCCTCTACAAGGTCTTTCTCTTGCAAGAGCCATTGATGGCTTATGATGATAGATTCTAACATTCTAACATTTCTAACCTCTAACTCACTAACTTGCTAACTTGCAATGTCTTCTTTATTTCATGCTCACCTCTAACCGGTTTTAATGATTTAATAGTAACTTGCAACTTGTTGTGTAGTATGGGATGTGTTGTTTGAATGTAGAAGAACAATCTTATAAGCCATGCTTTGTATCGACTCTTAAAGCCAAGGACCAGTGATGACCAAGGATCCATATGAGACAACTATCACTAAGAGGTTAGCATGATTAGTGGAGCAATAGTAGTTAGTAGCCATGAGTTTTCTTTTATCTTTTTAAAAAATCAATTTTAAAACTCTTTTATCATTTTTCATCATCATTTTCACCAACTTCGTAGTTCACTTTTGTTTCATCTTCTTTTGTTTTCAAAACCACTTTTCTTTTATTTTTACATCGCCATTTTATCTCCTTCTTCAGCTATTACTTCTGAATTTCTTTTCTTTTTTCTTTTCTTTTTTTCTTTTCTTTTTCTCAATCTTATACAAAGAAGAACTTGTTAACTTACCCTGACGGCTACCCCCGGGAGTCTCCTGAAAGATGGAGGCTTGCCGACAATGACCGTTCGAAGCTCAGCCTACATCGTGTCCTCACCTGATGGCCACCCGAGCTAGTCAACAGCTTATAGCGGATCATATCATGACGGTTACCCCTCGTGGAGTCTCCTAAAAGATAGAGACTCATCCACAATGATCGTTCAGAGCTCAGCCTACATCGGGTCATCACTCTGATGACTACTTGAGCAAGTAAACAGCCTATAGCGAGTCCAACCCTGACGGCTACCTCTCAGAGAGTCTCCTGAAAGATGGAAGCTCGCCCACAATGAGCGCTTGGAGCTCAGCCTACATGGGTCCTCACCCTGATGGCTACACGAGCGAGTCAACAGCCTATAGCGGGTCCTACCCTGACGGCTACCCCTCGGGAGTCTCCTGAAGAATGGAGGCTCGCCCACAATACCCTGATGGCTACCCCAACAACGTAGCTCCATAGTCAGGATATCTCTCACTCAGAGGCAACATCAAATCAAACTCCATTGCAGGGATTTTCCCTCTCAGAAGCTCTACTTCGTAGCTGGGATTTCTCCCACTCGAAGGTAAATTTTAGGTACCGCTAAAGGACAGACACCACTCGGTAACCACACACTTAATCATTTCAAACAAAACAATCACAAGACAATCCAGGAAAGATTCAAATATATACTTTCATTTCAATTCACTACTTTATTATAAATTTTTCAGTTACATCCATTCAAATACAAGCTTAGCTACATCTAACAAGAGTAATACAAGACCTATTACATGTTTGTACCTTTCTTGAAAGAAAAAACAGATACGCTTTCTGCCATAACTTTCATGACAAATATCTAAGAGATGACTCCTGAACAAACAATCTACCATTTTCGGGCGGACAATGGCACCGAGAACTCTCAGGAAAATGCCATCACTGTATATCACGTCTCGAATTTTTTTGAAGCTTACAAGACAGTGACAATACCAACGCCAAGCCCGTAACTCTGAAGATGAACTCGTAGTAGAGGTAGGCAAAGCAATGACATTCAACCGGAGTGCAGATGGCCAGACTAGGGATTGGAACCATCATCAAGCATACCCTGTGCTCCCCTCCTTCACGCTGTAAGAAAAGAGAGGTGCCAAGCCCCAACTCCTGTCCGTCCTGATCTAATCAAAGACCAAACGGACAGAACAGGTAGAAATAAGAGCCCTACCTATCCTCTCTGATAGCTGGGCCTCATCACGAAAACTGACCTTCCTCGATGAGCCATCGCGAAAAACTTACTTTCCATGACAAACAAACCTATGAACACTAGGAGCGCAGCAACCGTCTCCATCTTCTCCCTCTCCTTCCTCCACCAGATGAAGAAGAAAGAAGACATTACTGCCCACCAATAATGCAAAATTTTGAGCGCAAAGAGTTCCAGAAGAAGCATAGATTTCCCCTCAAAGTTTCGCTCTATTTATAGAGGGGAAGAAAGCCTAAGCGTCTGCAGTTCAAAATTTCAATCCCTAGGAAGACGAGAGAGAGATGCTTTTAAACCCTCAAAACTTGAGTATCCACTTAATCAGAACCGACACGTGTCGCGACAGATCAGATGCAAACTGTCGTACTCGATTCGCAACACTAACCTTGAGCATTGTGCCTCTTAGAAAAGTGACAGTATCTGACTAACGCAGCAGCGTAGCACCAACCTCGAGCACCGCGCCCCTTAGAAAAGTGACAGTATCTGACTAACGCAGCAGTGGATAGGACATACATTTAAAGCCCTGACAGCCTGTGGAGACACGCCACAAAAAAACAAAAACTGAAGCGACACCAACAACTCGAGTCCAGGCTCAAGGGTCAGCTCCCCTCGTTTTCTCTCGGAGTCCTCGGGAGCACATAACTGCGGGGGCAAGTTCCTAACTTCTTGCCAAAGAGGGACGCAGAGGGGGGCATCTGTAGTAGTCAGTTTTTGCCCCTCGAAATCACAACATATGTCCATCTAACCCTTGGACGATCACATGACACGTGTTCATACCTAAAATCTCTGAAGAAAAGTCCTGATCTCATCTAAACTCTGAGCAGTTCAAGCAGCCAAATGATAGAGATTGAGTCGGTTAGAAGTACCCCTACTCAAGCCAAATCTTCATTTGAATCTGGCGGTACAACTCGGGAGCATATCAACCACATTGGCAGTTGGTTAAACTCCACTGGATAAAAACAAATATAGGCTCTACCAATTCAAATAAGGATGTTGGCTCCAACTGCCTCAAGATAAGCAGTTGAGAAAAAATAGATATTCGGATAAATAAGAACTGTAATCTTATCCAAAAAATACCCATCTGTATAAATAATAGACCCCTTCCAACGAGAGAGAGGACAATCAATCAATCTGAGAAACTCTAGCACGCGAAATCAGGTAGTCACCTTTGTAATTTTCTCTGAATTATAGTAGAACCCTCTCTCTTGCATCGTGAGTTTTTTTTTTTTTTTTTTTGAGTTTTCACGTAAATTTGTTTGTTTACTCTGGTTTGGTCTCTGAAATTTATTCATCAATCTATACAATTTGGTGTGTGGATAACTCTCTCGGGAATTACCCACCGCATTTGGAATTACCCATCGCCAGTATAATGCTTCATCTCTATGACTTCTCGGTTTGCACTGAAGCGTGACTCAATGGTAAAGGGGATCAGAGTGTTGTTATGTTTATACAAAATCTATAGATGTTATACAAAAATGTTGAGTAAAAAGTTAAGTCTCATGTATTAGATTGGAGAATTTGATGATCCGAAGACAATGTATTTCTTTCATTTTCATTCCACTGGAAATGAGAAATCACACTCTCACATATTATCCATCGAGACTATTGCATATCGATTGGATAAAAAAGATCGATTAATGATTGTTTGTAGGCTGAAGCTAAATTCAAATTCAAGGTAGTTTTTGCTTTGAAATTTCAGTTTGAATCTGCATTTGTGATAATGTTATTCAAAATACTTAGTCTTATGTATTATTAGGTTGGTGAGTTTGATGATTCCAAAATGAGAATTCGGATCGAGACTATTGCATACTGATTGAAAAATATTTGTCTTATTAACAGAGGACAGCTGACCTTGGGCTTGCCATGGTGATAGCTGGGCCGATGATCCAGATCAGCTGCCTCGCCCACTCGGACCCGTCTGTCAGGACCAGCCCAAGGCCCAGTCGCGTTCCCCTTTGCTCCCTGAACTTGTCAGCAGAAACCTACTTGGCTACCGAGCTCTGCACCAGTGATGCACAGCCACGGAGCTGCCCCAATCCAGCACAAGAATTTCCTTCCTGTGTTGGCGTTGATGTCACAACAACATGACTATCAATAATTTCAAACTTTCGGAAAAAACTGCAGGAATCTTTTTGACATACCGTATTGTTGTATCCACTTATGATCCTGGGGAAGAACTCTGGGCCCGATGTCGTGAGAGGTGGCATCCATCTCAGTCTCCATTGCCGTGATCTGCAAGCTCGTGATCTCATCGAGGCACCCAGACCTGAACTTATACTTCGGCCCATCACCCCCTCCCTGAACTTCCAAATATGTCTCCATTTCAGTATCCTTAGTTTGCTCCATAGAGCTAAGGTCCTGGATTCATGATAACAGATCTCTCAAGATCAAACCAAAATAGCTTATTTCTCATCACGTGCTTGCATGTGCAAGATCGTACAAGTTGTGAGGATGAGCGACACAGAAAATGATTGAAATATCACACTCCACACGATCCGCCGTATAATAATAACGTGGACCCTCGACGGACGGACGAATGCAGACAATTGATTATAATAATAAATTGAACGTCATTGGCACGTGGAATAGTTTAATAATGATATATGCATATGAGTACGCCATACGGTAATTAATTATTCAACAAATCTGTGGGAATTTGGTGTCCCAATGATAGAGACGGTAGTAACTAATAAGTCCATATTTTAGATTTAATTATACTGTTCTTATTCTTATCATTAGTGTAGTGATCAAAATTTTACCCACACCAGCATCAAGGCATATGACTCTCGTTGTCAGAAGTCCTGAAAACACTTGCAAGAAAAATCTCCGAGCAAGAGCAACATCCAGAGCATTCTGAAACCATTCTCCTCTCCCGAGAAAATTAACTCTCTTGAGGGTATTCCTTCTCTCGAAGTCAGTTCTCCCGACTTAAGCAAGACAACCTCTGTAACAAACTTCATCAAATCCCATCTATATTTGTGGCATCCGTTACGCCACCAGGCCATTCAATATTCAAACATGGTTTACGATCTCTATTTCAACGTGAGCAGTTACAGAAAGCAGTAGATATCACTCCCGCAATCAAGAGCACAATTCAGGCTGTTACGAAAGATTGCAACGTGTACATCGTGCAGTATTGACTCCCGCATGACTCACACCGCCAACAGAAACCCTCGGGTATATAAGATATCTAGAGGGAACCAGGACGACAGACATAATTCTTTTAGCTAGAGATATCTAGATAGAAGAAGAGAGTTATTCTCTGAAGAATCCACTGTAATCTCCTAAAAATAATGAATTCTTCCCATCCTCCCCGTGGTTTTTCCCAAATTGGGTTCTCACGTAAAATCTTAGTTCTTGCGATTATTTCTTCTACTCTCTCTTAGATCCAGGTCACAATTTGAAGTGTAGATAAATTTCTTCTTGAAATTACCCCTAGATTTTTTGTACTTTTATAGAGATCTCAGTCCTCAAACTCAAGATTTCTCCTCTTTGACCTTTCTCAAATAGCCTCTTCTTGATCAACAATGGCCCCACACAAGATAGTTATCAGTGGCGCAACTTTCGAGAGAAAGGACAAAGCGACTGCCTGAGGTGCGGCCTCCAAATGAATCAACATTCAAGCGTTCGCGGAGGGCACCACCTCCGCCACTTTGGAGGAGCCGTCTGTCAGCACCCAACCTCCACAATAACATGAAGACTAGTTGTTTCAGATGCTGCTGAGAAATGAAGGAGTAGATGAAGGAACATCAACAGAAATCAGATCATGAATGGGAGCAGCTGATACTGACCGCCATACATCCTTCGTGAACAGGAAGAGTTGAAGCTGCTCAACCAACAGCTAGAGGCTCAAGGCGTCATCCTTCAGAATAGGTCCACCCGGGCAGATGGCGACACCGAGAATTGTACATCCCCAGATCTCCGCGTCCTCGAGGAGCTGATCCAGAAGCGGATCGTGGAGGTCAAGCTTCACCAACACTTGGTTCCGACCACTCGTCTCCATGACTCCCTTCTTTTTAAGGACACCCAAGAATGTGAGCTTCCGAAGAAGTTCTCGACTCCCATCTTCAATAGTTACACTAGAGCGAGAGATCCGGTCCCAACATATCCGCTACTTTCAAGACAAGATGATACTACTACTCCCGTAATGACTAGATAATGTGCCTTATATTCTCCTCTAGCCTTAGAGGTGCAACATCAGAGTAGTTCTACTCCCTACCACCCCATTTTCTCTATAACTTCATAGAGATCACCAATGTCTTCCTCACGCAATATGCTACTCACCAAGAAGCCAAGAGGAGAAGCCACACATCCTCTTCGTCAAAATGAGACCAGGAGACGACCTCAATCTTATATCAACTTCTTAAGAGCCAGCTCGTCAAAGTCTCCAATTGCGGAGAAAAAGTCTATGTGCTCACGTTTATCAGCGGGTTACAAATTACTCACCCCCCTTATACAAGTATCTGCTGAAGCACAATTTCACCAAAATGAGCAGCTTCTCTCAGACACAGCCATTCATTTAGGTGGATGAAGCAATGAAGGCTTCGTCCAACCCTTCCACAAAGCCTAGCGAGGACGAAACAAAGTCGAAGTCCGTCCCGCCCGTGAAGCTCCGATTATGTTCTCGACCGACATAGGGCAACCTCCCAACAAGAAGCAGACGCTCTCCATAATGTCGCCAAGTCCTATCCAGGGCTACAGGTCAGCAGAGCGTTCACTCCATTAAAACACTCAATCGATATCAACACTTCAAAGATCAACCATGGGTCAAACGACTATAAGCGATTCAGTCCAATCCGTCACTGATCGGGTCAGAGGAGCACTGCAAGGGATACCAAACCATCCATTGATGGGCTCTCTGAAGAAATTTGGAAGAGCACATCCAGTAAGGTTTCCTTACGGTAGGACCTCACCCAAGGAAATTTCGCGAAAGATGAACGCTTCGATTCCCAAGAGGCAGACATGATCGCTCAATATCGGACGATCAAATGAACTACCAGACTCCCTTTCAGATGTTGTAACACCCTTCTGAACCCTCTCATCGTATTGTATTTTTTTAATAAATACTGCTTCATGCTTTACATTTGCAGATACAGCCATCCAGCATGCGTCCTAATGATGAAATTTCCCTAGGCAACCATGACAACCCTTCGATGATAGGATGTGCCCCCACTCGGGGATAGTCTCGTCGACCATTCATCCGTGACTCTCCGATGATGGGATTTTCCCTCGCTCGGAGGCTGATACGTGGTCTTCCACTGATGGATATGCCCTCACTCAGAGGATCCAACATGTACACTTCTAGACAGGATAAGCCCATGCATAAATGCGTTAAAACAGACATCAACATATATTCCAGCCACATGCCCCGAGATGGAATTTTTCCTACTTAGAGGCAGCCAAGAAAACCCCTCGAGGATGGGATGTGCCCCAACTCGGAGGCAGTTTTGACCTTCAGTATCCATAGCGCGGCGTCAAATCCCGCCCAAGATAGGATTTCCCCCACGCGGTATCCATAACGTGGTGTCCATAACGTGGTGTAAGAACCTGCTCCATGACGCGGTGTTGGAACCCGCTCTATAAACTCGGTGTTGAAACCTGCTCCAAGATAGGATTTCCCGCACTCGGTATCCATATCGTGGTGTCGGAACCCACTCCATAATGCGGTGTCGGAACCCACTCCATAACTCAGTGTCGAAACCCGATCCTTAACACGGTGACGGAACTCGCATCATAACGCGGTGTCAGAACGCCCTCCATAACGCGGTGTCAGAACCCCCTCCAAAACGCAGCATCGGAACCCCCTCCATAACGCGGCATCAGAACCCGCACCAAGATGGAATTTCCCTTACTCGGTATCCATAGCGCGGTGTGGGACCCGCACTTGCCTACGAGTCTTTCTCGATCGTCCTACGGGAGACAAAATCCTCCGCTATGGGATTTCCCCCACGGAGTCTCCCACTCTACTGTAGGAATTTTTCCCTCTCAGTGCCCCAGCCGTTCCGCTGCCTCACTCAGAGCAGGCAAGCCTATGAATTCCCCTCATCTGAATTGAAGGGCAGATGAATATGCGGAATTCCCCCACTCGAGGGACAGCTCCGTTAACGGAAAAACCCCCACACGAGAGGACAACTCCGTTGTTGGGGCCTATTCCCATGTTGGAAATATCGGATCGTCGATCGGGTAGGGGCTCCCATCCAAAACAGATGCATCCAATCGGTAACGTTCCCAGCCTTTAATATTTTCAGTTATCACAATCATCATTGGTTATCCTTAATCAAAGCGTGGGACCCATCAAGACACAACACTACAATTTCAGCTAATGTCAGCCTACTTATGGCTTCACAATATTTTTCACTCAAAATGCATATATGATCTCAGCATGATTTATCATATTCAAACATTGATCCGACAACCTGGTAGAAACATAGCCTCGTATTACTATTCCATAAACTCCACAATTATTACACAAGATTCGAGTCAAGCACCTAATAACACAAATATTTCATATATATTACAAAAGTTCATAGCAAGCATCAACATAGAAGTTTTACATAGTGTTTCTTAAATAATATATACATATCAATGGAACATGCCAAAAGGTGAAAATATCTCCCGCTGCCACCTATCCCGTATTTAGCCATTAAGTGGGTCCTTTGCTTTTATCCAAATCTGAAGGTGATTCATATAACAGGATGAGCTTGACAGCTCAGTGAGTAAAACAACAAACATATGCATCACCATTATGTATGTCTATTTGGAATTTATCATAAAGGTAACAATTGTAATTTATACTATTTTTGTATATTTTTAGGTTTTTATAGAAAATCTTGACCAAACACAGTAATTGGTCCTATTAGTCGACTTACCCTTCATATAGTCGACTAATACTATTATTAGTCGACTTATCTTAAAGCTATAGTCGACTGAGCTCTGTCCAAAAAGATATTCATTCGCTGTTGGCAGCCAGTGACTAAACTAGTCGACTACCCTATCTTGTATAATCGACTACTTTTAGTACTATTCGACTTATAAGCATCTATAGTCAACTATGTCTTGATCAAAAGAATATGTCTACTCTCTATTGTTGCCTGTAACTAAAGGGTGATTTTCAGAGACTTGCGTAACAGAATTTCACATCTATAGTCGACTTGGCCCATGGGTTAGTCGACTACACTAGTTAAAATTTGCCTAATCAGTCGACTATCACAAAGTCTAATGTTGAAGAATTTTTATAGTTTTAACATGCAATTTCCATCTTAACAAATTTCATTTTTATCCTTACACTCTTGTTAAACATAAAGTTGGACTCCCCCATCGGTCACCTCTGGGTAAACCCTGTCCCTTCCTCCTATACGTTATTCAACGTAATATTCTCTCCTTCAATCACCTCCAATTCAACCCGTCCCTTCCTCCTCCTCCTACATTATCGTAATATTCTCCCTTCGGTCATCTCCGGTTCAACCCCGTCCCTTCCTCCAAATAGGCAATAATCATATCCTTCGTGTAATAACAACATGCAAGGATTTATAAAGTAATGTCAACATAAATGATTTTCATTATTTCTACTTTACATGATGCCAACATATAGAAGTCATTAACATGTATAAGTAACCACTTGCTAAGTTAACAACATGCGAGCCTTTTCAAGATAACCAACACATTATATCATCTTAATTTATGTGTAGCCGTATATATGCATAAAGTCAAGTATTATGTTTATTCATAGAACAATTTTTTCTTAAGAGGCATGTGTTTGACTACCATGTATACACACAATAACATGTCGATCATGAACAATGGTAAGCATACATGAGAATAACAAGAAATATCTCCATAGGATATAATGTACACATAAAGTCTATAAATCATACACATGCATTATCATTCATTTTCACATCCACTTATAACTTAAGAATTCTCCACTTTATTTCAAACTTTACACTACCTACTATTATTTTAGAGTTTGGATGTTCTACTCACCTTGAAGAGAATATCCCCTTATCAAGCTTAATCACATGCTATAATGGAGTTTACAAGACCATAACAATGTCATAATTAGTTTATAGTTTAAAGAGTATAAGAGGGGTTTAGTAGGTTTAAGGATTTCATACCTTCTTCAACCAAATTACCCTCCTAACTCGTTAACCTAGGCCAACCTTGTCTTTAAGAATTTTCCTTTAAGGTGATGTTAGATCACCACTTTTTCATATTCTATTAGGTCTTTGGAGGGGATAATATAGGTAAAGGAAGAATTTTTAGTATAAAGGAACTAAGGGAAAGAGTAGTGAGTAAATAAGAGGGAGAGAGTAAGTGGGTGAGAAATGAAAATGGAGGGGAAAATGGCTGCTGCTGTTTTTTTTTTGCCGACAACAAAAATGGAAGGGAGGGAATTCCTTTGGAGTTGGAAATCAAAGAGAAAGAAAGAGTGTTGCCAAATGAGAATTTTCTCCTCATTTCCACTCTTTATATACCTCATTTCTTTCAACGATATCATGCCAAGTGTCCCCCCTAAATTATATCTCTACACCTATACCTTACTCCTATAGTGAGGTCCCCATCCCTCTCCCCTTCATGAAGTACTTGTACCAACAAGTATGGTAAGGGTATGGTAGGAAAAAGTCAACATGCATGTATGTATTTAATCCATATGCATATATACTAGTATATGCATGGTATAATGATTAGTATAAGTATCTTACATGAATTCTTATTTCCACATTATCTCCCTAAAGCACTCAAGTGTGTTAAATAGGTGATTAGTTAAGGCAAGTGTTACATTCTACCCTCCTTTAAGAAGTTTCGTCCTCGAAACTCAACGTACCTTGGAATAAATATGGATAGTTCTTCCACATCTCCTCTTCCAGCTCCCATGTTGCTTCTTCTATATGTTGACTCCTCCATAAAACCTTGACTAAGAAAATAATTTTGCTTCTCAATTGTTTTTCCTTACGATCTAAAATTTGCACTGGCTCTTCCATGTATGACATGTCTTTTTGTATTTGCAGAGGTCCATAGGAGATTATATGATCAGGATCAGGTACGTACTTTCTTAACTGAGAGACATGAAATACATTATGCATTCTCTCCAAAATAGGAGGTAAGGCTAAACGATAAGCAACCGATCCAACTCTATCCAATATTTTAAATGGTCCAACATATCTAGGAGCTAATTTGTTCTTATTGCCGGCGCGTCTCACTCCCTTCATTGGAGATACCTTCAAGAAAACTTTATCCTACCTCAAATTCCAGTGGTCTGCGGCGATTATCTGCATAAGCCTTCTGCCTGCTCCAGGCTGCCTTCATCCTTTTCTTAATTAACTTAATCTTATCAGTGGCTTCTTGAATTATGTCAGGGCCGAATATCCTTTTATCCCCAACTTCCTCCTAGCAGATCGGTGATCTACATTTCTACCATATAATGCTTTCAAACGGAGTCATACCAATGGTGGACTGATAACTATTATTATAAGCAAACTCCACTAAAGGTAAATAGTTGTCCCAACTTTCTCCAAAATCTAATACACAAGTCCTCAACATATCTTCCAATATTTGAATAGTTCTCTCTGACTGTCCATCTGTTTGAGGGTGTGCCGCTGTATTGAGTTGCAACTTAGTGCCCATAGCTTCGGATAGGCTTCTCCAAAATCTAGATTGAAATCCCGATCTGATACAATGGATTCAGGTACTCCATGTAGTTTAACTATTTCTCGGATATATACTTGAGCCAGTCTCTCCATAGAATAATTGATCCGGATATATAGAAAGTGGGCAGATTTAGTAAGTCTATCTACCACTACCCAGACTATATCTAGTCCTTGGGATGTCCGAAGAAGTCCAGTAACGAAATCCATGGCAATGTGATACCACTTCCATTCAGGAATTGGTAATGATATCAGCAATCCTGGGGCTTCTTATGTTCTGCTTTCACTTGCTGACAAACTAAGCACTTGTGGACAAATTAGAAATATCCATTTTCATTCCATCCCACCAGAAGTTACGACGCAAATCCGGATCCATTTTTATGTTCTCTGGATGAGCTGTATACAGGGTACAATAAGCTTCCTGCATTATTTCTTCTTTAATCTTTGCTACATCAGGCACACATAATCTGTGTCTGAATCTCAATACATTATCTTCAATTAAAACTCCTTGAGTTCTCCTTCTTGTACCTTCTTCATAATTTTTCTTATTTAAGCATCTCTTTGTGGGCCTCTTTGATTTTGTCATATAGATCAAATGAATACTTACTTGATTCAATTGATACTCAGCATTGGAAGGATCAATGACTCACACCTCTACTTGCATTTCTTCTAGATCTCTTAATAATCTTGTTTGGCGAGTTATAAGGGCGGCTATTGTTCCTCTTGATTTTCAGCTCAAGGCATCAGCCATCACATTGGCCTTTCTAGGGTGGTAGTGGATAGTAATATCATAAGCTTTCATTAGTTCTAGTCATCTCCTCTGCTGCATATTCAGTTCTTTTTGTGTGAAAATGTACTTCAAACTTTTATGGTCAGTAAAGATTTCACAAGACACTCCATACAAGTAATGTCGCCAGATCTTCAAAACAAAAATCACAGCGACTAATTCCAAATCATGAGTGGGGTAATTTCTTTCATGAATTCTCAATTGTCGGACGCATAGGCAATAACTCTCTCATGTTGCATTAACACACATCCTAGTCCCAATCTTGACGCATCACTATAGATGGCAAATCCTTTAGTTCCGAAGGTACAGTTAGAACAGGAGCAGATGTAGCTTCGTTTTAACTTCAAGAAAGCTCTTATCTAGTTCTTCTCCCCATACAAATTTCTTATTCTTTCTAATTAATTGTGTCAATGGTGCCACAATTTGAGAGAATCCTTCCATAAATCTTCTATAATATCCAGCTAACCTCAAGAAACTTTGAACTTCAGTAACAGTTGTGAGTCTAGACCAGTCTTTGATTGCCTCAATTTTCATTGGATCTACTGATATTCTCTCCTTGGATATAATATGGCCAAGAAACCCTACTTATTCCAACCAAAATTCATATTTCTTTAATTTAGCATAAAATTGCTTCTCCCTCAAGATTTGGAGGACAGTTTTAAGATGATTTTTATGATCTTCCCTATTCTTTGAATAGATCAAAATATCATCAATGAATACCACCACAAACTGATCAAGATATGGTTGGAACACTCGATTCATTAGGTCCATGAATATTGCTGGGGCATTAGTGTAACGCCCCGATCCTGCGGGTACGGGGACGTCACTGCAACGTATATACGTAGGTCAGAAATACCCTCACGTATATACGCTAAGCATCAGTACAGGCAAGAATCAGAGTACGGAAGCAAATGGTGCATTATACATTCCAACATATGAGTACAATTACAAAGTTATCACCAGAGGTGACAAATATTACAATAATATTACATCACCTGATAGGCGCAAATGCGAGAATATAAAGATATGTATATGTATGAACAGTACAAAAAGGGCGCTCACGAGATAGCTGGAGGAGTCGCGAGCCAACAGGGGGAGCAAGGATGGGACTGGAGCTACAGCTGATCTGACTGCTCCGCAGAAGTGAACTTGGTCCTCAGCAAGAAAAATACCCTACGGTCCAAGCTCCAGGACCTGGACATGAGGATCCAGAGGAGTCAGAACTCCCCCAGCGAGTGGTGAGGCAAAAGCCAGATGGCGTGCTGATATGAGTACAAGTGTACCGATAAAACCGAATCATGCATTGAAAACCATGACGTGAGCATAAGCATGCAAAAGCAGGTAAATGCATAGCGAGAGATGTCAAGCAGAGAATACTCATGGTATGATAAGATAAGAGAAAGTAACGAGACGAGAAATAAAGTAAATAGGACAATACCAGATATCTCCTAAACTAACATAAAGCCGATGAAACCGAATAAAGCCGATTACGAGTAAAACTGATTGCATAAGCTTAAGTCACGGCATCATGAGACTAGTACATCGAAGGAATAATCCAAACAAGGAAACCCTCATTTATATACCTTTATCCCATGTCACCGTAATCCAAACGCATACAACCCGAGTTACAAAACAACACAACAATAGTATCTTAGCATCTTATTATAATTGGGGCCGTCTAAGTTGCAGGTTTCAGTATGCGTCCCATTCCACATACTTCCACTTACAACTTATAGAGCAAGTTATTTGGAAACTGATAAAGTTCGATGAATCATGTTTCGGATGGGCCCCGTACATGCCCGGGACAACGGTTCAGGAGTATCCGGTGCTGAGCCGGAACGTACCGCTAGGTACCGGGACTTATTTACACCCGAACAGGAATAGAGTATCGCAGATCCCATAGAAATAGGCCTAGGGCGTGTGCATTCCCGGCAGGAATAAACAGGAGTAGGGGTGCCAGCACACCCCACGGAATCCCTGGTGGCCGCCAGGTGATCCCTCAAGTATGTGGCCACGCGCGGCTCGATAAGACCACCATAAACATGATTAATCAGGGCCCATCAGTTTCCCCCAAACCAGGTACAAGTTGTCTACTTATAATAATTTATCCAGTAATAATGTCCACAGAGTATTCATATTAATCTTATATTCATGGTTATCCTATTACGGGGATCAACAGGAGTAAAGTCAGGAGCCTCCCTATTTCAGGGGTTCAAGTATCAACGTGTCAAGAAGCAGGTGGTAAAACATATGCTAGGTAGTAAGTCATGTCAGGTGGTAACACGTCAGTTCTCAAGTATGATACAGACATGTGTATGTCAACAGTTAATATAACAAGTATGTACATCATAATACCAAACGAGAACACCGATATAAATACATAATGTTATGCAAGTCAACCCGACGATGCGGGAAAGTCCAATGAGAAAGCGAGAACACTCGCCTAAAATTCAGGAAAATACTGTGAAATCCCAAGCTCTGGAATCCAGGGAATCAACGCGTCAATGCGTTTAAAATATAAGGGAGGAGAGAGAGAGAGAATAGAGACGCGGGAATCGCACACGCGGGAGACGCGCTGCGGAGATGTCACAAACGCGGGATCTGTGCTCAAGTCAGGCCGCGAGGAGAACGCGGACGCGGATGTGGGTTCTGCGTCGCGTTTAGCACGAAAAGAACACAGACGCGGGCATGGGCTCCGCGTCGTGTTGACATGAGAAGGACACAGACGCGGGCCTGGACTCCGCGTTGCGTCGATACAAGAATGCGAAGGCCGCGTTAAGGGATTGCCTAGACGCGGGGGTGAGATCCGCGTCAGCAATAAAACAGAGGAGGGAAGGTGATTTCAGGGTGGTGGTGTTTAGTGTTTGTCGTTGCGATTGTCACCGGAAAGATTACCGGAATAATCGTGAACGATTACAAAAATAATCACCGGAGCCGGAATGATCACTGGAATAATCATGAACGATTACCGGAATGATCACCGGAGATATTCCGATGAAGAGGAGCTCGGCTCCAATCCAAAGGAGGTGGCCGGCCCTTGAGAAGGTGAGGAGGTGGTGGTTTTTGGAGAGGTTTTAATGGTGGTGGTATATCTTTGGAGAAGGTAAAGGAGAAGGTGGAGGCTTTGGTGGAGTTGTTGAAGTTGTGGTGGTCTAAATGGAGATGGAGGAGGAAGAAGATGAAGGTAGAGAGTTGGAGAAGTTGTGGTGGAGATGAAGGAGGAGTGGTGGTGGGAAAGGTGGTGAAGTGGGTTCCTTGGGTTGTATGGTGGAAAAGAGGAAGAAGAAGATGATATGAAGGTGGTGTTGTTGTTGGAAATGGAGGAGGAGATGAAGGAGAGAATGATGGTGGAATTTGTGGTGAAAATGAAGGAAAAATGGTGGAGAAATGGGTGGCCAAAGGGAGCATGGGGCTGTTTTCCTTGCTCTCTGTTGGTGGCTGCAGGAAACAAGGAAGAAGAAGAGAAAAGTGAAGAGAGAGAAGGAAGTGGGGTGATTATATAATGGGGAAAATAATAATATAATAAGGCCATCCAATCAAAAGAGGCTACACAATGGGACTTGCGTCCATGAAATGAATCCTGCGTCCTCATGAAATAAATCCGCGTCTGGGCAAAAAAGCCAGACGTGGGGATTATCTCAGCGTCCAGGGAAGGTGCAAAAGCTTCGTTTTAACAAAAGGACAAAAGTCATAATGACTTGATTGGAATTGATTAGCAGTGCATTAAATGCAGCATGGAGAGGATCTCTGCATTAAATGTAGAATCCTACGTTGGTGAAACTTGCGTCTAGCGAGGAGAGTGAAAAGTGGGAAAATATCTGGATACTACTCCGGTATCTGGGAAAACACCGAAAACTCCGGAAAAGTCCAAAAAATGGAATAGCTTGGATAGCTTCCCAAAAATTCTCAAAAATAATAAATATTATAAAAATATTTTTGGTAAAATCGGTTTTCAGAAATTCAATCTCATTTTCAAAATAAAAATCATAAAGTCAACCGTCAATACCGGTATACAACGGGTCGGCCGGATTTTGATAAAATCTAAAAAATCCAGAAAATTCCTGAAAGGATAAAATATCATTCTAAGAAGTAATATGAAAGCGGAATTCAGAATTTGATCCCAATTATAAACTAAAATTCCTGGAATCAACCAGTGATACTGGCCGACACCAAATCCAGTGGAATTTCGATAAATTTAGAAAATTCTCAGAAAAAGTATTTAGATAAAAAATATGATTTTAAGAAGTTACAGGAAAGCCGTTTCTTAAAATTCAACTCCGTTTGTAAATTAAAAATTCGAGAATCGGTCAGCGGTATCGGTCGACCCCGGTTTTGAAGAATTTCAATTTAATTCTGGAAAATTCCAGAAAATCATAGAAAATCTAAAATATTAGAAAATGATGTTTAAAACTGAAATCGGTCAAATTGGAATAGCGAAAAGATCAAATCGAGCCACTCACTAGGATCGGGTTCCCGGTTCAGATTAGGGCTGACTCCGAGTTCACGAATCCAGATCCAAGACAAAACGATCATGTAAGTATCTCATAATACAAAACAAATACAGAAAGTAAATCGAAAAAATACGACTGAAAATCTGAATACGCAATTAAGCACGTATTCGGGAGCGGGGTGTTACAATTAGTGAGTCCAAAAGGCATGACTAAGAATTCAAAATGTCTGCATGTTGTTCTAAAAGCCAATTTAGACACATCTTCTGGCTTGACCTTTAACTGATGATATCCTGACCTAAGGTCTATCTTAGAAAATACATAAGACCCTTGTAGTTGATCAAATAAGTCATCAATTCGAGGAAATGGGTACCTATTTTTAATAGTGAACTTATTCAACTCCCGATAGTCGATACATAATCTCATACTTCCATCCTTGTTCTTAACAAATAGTACTGGTGCTCCCAGGGAGATACGCTCGATCGGATGAAACCTTTATCTAGCAATTCTTGTAGTTGAGTTTTAACTTCTTTCATTTCTATAGGGGCATACGATATGGTGCTTTCAAAATTGGGGCAGTACCGGGCATCACTTCTATTGCAAATTCTACATCTCGATCTGGTGGCAGACCCGGTAAATCTTCCGAGAATACATCTGAAAACTCATTTACGACTGGAATAGTCTCAATTTTGATATCAGTTCTAGTGGTATCAAAAACTGAAGCCAGAAATTCTTGACATCCCTGCCTCATTAACTTGGTATCTTTAATGGCCGACATGTAGGGTATATCATGACTAACTTTTACCCCTTCAAAAATAAACATCGAAACTCCATCCATTTTAAAGATGATCCTCTTCCTATTACAATTCACATGTGCACCACAAGCGGACAACCAATCTATTCCTAATATTTCATCAAACTCCATCTCGCCCAGCTTAATCAAATCAATAGATGTTTCCATCTCCCAATCATCACTTCACAGTTCACATATTTAGTGCTAGTTATTATCTTTACCCCTATGAGTGTGGATACAACAACTGAAATCTTGGGATTCTGATGCTGATTTAATTTATAAGCAAAAGCATTAGATTTGAATGAATGAGTAGCTCTAGGATCAAACAATGCATGAGCAATGTGTCCTGATATAGGGATCATACCTTCCACTACTGCATTCGAGGCCATTGCTTCTGATGGGTCAACGCAAAAGTTCTTCCTTGAGCCCGTGGTTATTGAACAGATGATTGAGTTGTAGCAGGTCGTTGAGCATTCCTGGGCGGCATAAAATTACTGGCTGGTCTCCTGAGAGGGTTCATTCTTATAGTTGGCCTTCCACCTCCCCTACTCGGCCCTTGGCTTCCGTGCTTCGTCGGGCAATTTTTCTTTAAATGCCGCATTCCTCTACAATTATAACAAGTTTTTCTTGGATGCAGTTTTCAAAATAATTTATCTTACATTTCTAGTACCAAGGGGCCTCCGAGATTCTAGGGTGGGACGCAGAGGTAGCCTGTGCTTTCGAAAAAGTGTCTTTATTCCTCAACCATGATCCTCTGCCTCTAGCCTATCCTCCTCTTTGAAGAGTGGCATTAAACCCAAATCCTTTACTACTGGTAGATCCCGGTGCCACCGACACTGATGGTCCTTGATATCGGGGACGCTTTGAGCTGGGCAATTCCTTCGCCTAGTCTTCTTGACTCTTTTGCATATCAATTTCTACCTCCAAGGCTCTTTCCACAGCTTGGAGATAATTTCTTAGTTGTAGGGGAATCAATCTGCCTCAAATTTTTTATTTCAGGCCCTTCACGAACCTCTTTGTTCTTTCAGCCTCACTCTTCACTAAGACATCAGCATACCTGGATAATTGGGTAAACCTCTGATCGTATTGGGACACATTCATCTGACTTTGTCGTAATTCCAGAAATTCTGACGCCATCTTATCTCTGGCTGTCTCTGGAATATACTTTTCAGTGAATTTATTTACTAAGAATTCCCAGGTGATTGCTTCTCTTGTGCTTTTCACACTACTTTTCAGTGTCCTCCACCAGTGTTCTTCTTCTTTTGAAACATGAAGGAAGAGAAGGATACTCTCTGCTCATCAATGCAGTTCATTACATCCAGAATCTTTTCTATCTGGAGAAGCCTTGCTTCAACTTGTAAGGGATCCACCTCCCCTTCAAATACTGGTGGTTTCATCTTTTGGAACTGTTCTAATGCTCGGTGGGAATTGTTATCATTAGCTCTTGTCATTAACTGAGTGAACCACTCCGGCATGACCCCTAGAGTTCCACGGCCTCCTCTTATCTGTACTTCTGAGTCTTCATTATTATCCATAGGGTGAGCACTCCCCATCACACTATAGTGTGACATACCGAGTGATAATTGCTCATCAGGTGGTAGTTGATTTAGATCCATGTGTCCTTCCTATAAGATGAGGACGTCCAGTCAACATACTTCACATATAAGAAGATAATTTTAGATAGAATTCTTAGTTTCATGCAATTACTTTAGTACAACATTCCTTATCATTTGCAATCAAGCAACTTGCTATATATATTCATATACATCCCAAAACGGATACAAGGATATTACACTGATATATCTACCTTTTATGGATATCTGAACTAACCCATGTGCATCAATACAAGATGTGCAAGGGCATATACAACATAACTCCTAAGATATCCATCAACTAGCACATTAGGCTTATACATATATATACATATCAAAAATAATTGCTCATAGATTCATCCCTCGTAGGGTAGAGTCTCCCAACTCGAGTCCCCGCTAGTACTGCTACTATCCTCGCTATCATCCATGCCTTCCTCTGAGTCTTCCCGTAGTAATTCATCTCCTCCGCAACACCAGTCATCCAGATCATCATATAAATTCACATCATCTTCCCATTTTTCATCCCAAAAAAGATTCCCATAAGTAAATCCTCTTCGGGTGTCTTCCTTTAATGTACTCGTATCCCCGATTTCTCCTACCTCAAGTGAATCCCCAACAAACTCTACGTATCGTCAATGGTTAATTCAGGCTCATTAGATGCCTGAGACTCAACCTCCTCATGGTCTATGTGGTTTGGGGCTGAAAATATGACCTCTGGGTCAGTCTCATCAGACTCATAACCCCAATCCATGGAACCTGCCATCCAACTCGCACTCGAACTATCCGAGCTGGAGACCGGCCAATATTTATTAGAGTCCCCATATACATATAAACAAGGAGTCATATCAATCTCAACGCATAAAAATAGTTTCAACATACTGCTATACAACAAGAAAGAAAGCGATATATATATATATATATACCCACACTCTTACACTTACACTTATCCTTATTCTACCCGTAAGTTTCATGTTTCAGAATAACTTAGGTTCAATAGATAATTCAATGTATTCCCTCGTCCCAGTGTCCCATACCACTAGTAACTGTTTCTGAGATCCCGCTCTCTCAGTCAACTCACCCGAATCGGGACGTGCAGGCACCCCGATTCTGATGCGAGGAAATAATCAATTACCGCTTGACTCATGGTTAATCTATTACATAAAACTCACCACCTTACTATAATCATTTAAGGTTGATCATATAAGCAATATGCACTCGTACATACACATTAAGCCTAACAATTCTCTTGCCTCCTATCTCCGACTTAACCTTCTCCTTCTACCTATAACCCTTAGCTCTGATACCAACTGTAACGGTTCCAGTCTTAATATTTTCAGTTATCAAAATCCTCATTTGTCATCCTTAATCTAAGCGTGGCACCCATCAAGATACAACACTACAATTTCGGCTAACGTCAGCCTACCTATGGCTTCACAATATTTCCGCTCAAAATGCATATATGATCTCAGCATGATTATCATATTTTCAAACACTGATTAGACAACCCGGTAGAAAACATAACCTACGTATTACTATTTCATAAACTCCACAATTATTACACAAGATTCGAGTCAAGCACCTAATAACACAAGCATTTCAATATATATTACAAAAGTTCATAGCAAGCATCAACATAGAAGTTTTACATAGTGTTTCTTAAATAATATATACATATCAATGGAACATGCCAAAAGGTGAAAATATCTCCCGCTGCCACCTATCCCGTATTAGCCATTAAGCGGGTCCTTTGCCTTTATCCAAATCTGAAGGTGATTAATATAACAGGATGAGATCGACAGCTCAGTGAGTAAAACAACAAACATATGCATGACTATTATGTATGTCTATTTGGAATTTATCATAAAGGTAACAATTATAATTTATACTATTTTTGTATATTTTTAGGTATTTGTGAAAATCTTGACCAAATATAGTAATTGGTCTATTAGTCGACTTACCCTTCCTATAGTTGACTAATACTATTATTAGTCGACTTATCTTAAAGCTATAGTCGACTGAGCTCTGTCCAAAAGATATCCATTCGCTGTTGGCTGCCAGTGACTCAATTAGTCGACTACCCTATCTTATATAGTCGACTACTTTTGGTACTAGTCGACTTATAAGCCATCTATAGTCGACTATGTCTTGATCAAAAGAATATGTCTACTCTCTGTTTGTTGCCTATAACTAAACTTAGTCGACTACCCTATCTTATATAGTCGACTAACCTCGGTACTAGTCGACTACCCTATCTTATATAGTCGATTAAGGGTGATTTTCAGAGACTTGCGTAACAGAATTTCACATCTATAGTCGACTTGGCCCATGGGTTAGTCGACTACACTAGTTGAAATTTGCCTATATCAGTCGACTATCACAGAGTCTAATATTAAAGAAATTTTTATAGTTTTAACATGCAATTTCCATCTTAACAAATTTTATTTTTATCCTTTACACTCTTGTTAAACATGAAGTTGGACTCTCCCTTCGGTCACCTCCGGTTAAACCTGGTCCCTTCCTCCTATACATTATTCAACGTAATATTCTCCCCTTCAATCACCTCCGGTTCAACCCGGTCCCTTCCTCCTATACGTTATCGTAATATTCTTCCCTTCGGTCACCTCCGGTTCAACCCGGTCCCTTCATCTAAATATGCAATAATCATATCCTTTATGTAATAACAACATGCAAGGATTCATAAAGCAATGTCAACATAAATGATTTCATTATTTCTACTTTACATGATGTCAACATTATGGAATTCATTAACATGTATAAGTAATCACTTGCTAAGTTAACAACATGCGAGCCTTTTCAAGATAACCAACACATTATATCATCTTAATTTCTGCGTAGCCGTATATATGCATAAAGTCAAGTAGTATGTTTATTCATTGAACTATTTCTTCTTAAGAGGCATGTGTTTAACTACCATGTATACACACAATAACATGTCGATCATGTACAATGGTAAGTATACATGAGAATAACAGGAACATATCACCATAGGATATAATGTACACATAAAGTCTATAAATCATACACATGTATTATCGTTCATTTTCACGTCCACTTATAACTAAGCAATTCTCTACTTTATTTCAAACTTTACACTACATACTATTATTTTGGAGTTTGAATATTCTACTCACCCTTGAAGAGAATATCCCCTTATCAAGCTTGGTCACCGGCTATAATGGAGTCTACAAGACCATAATAACGTCATAATTAGTTTATAGTTTAAAGAGTATAAGAGAGGTGTAGTAGGTTAAGGATTTCTTACCTTCTTCAACCAAAATCACCCTCCTAACTCGTTAACCTAGGCCAACCTTCTCTTCAAGAATGTTCCTCTAAGGTGATGTTAGATCACCACTTTTTCATCTTCTATTAGGTCTTTGGAGGGGATCATATAGGTAAAGGAAGAATTTTTAGTATAAAGAAACTAAGGGAAAGAGTAGTGAGTGAATAAGAGGGAGAGAGTAAGTGAGTGAGAGAAGAAAATGAAGGGGAAAATGGGGCTGCTGCTGCTGTATCTTTAGCCGGCAGCAAAAATGGAAGGGAGGGAATTCCTTTGGAGTTGGAAATCAAAGAGAAAGAAAGAGTGTTGCCAAATGAGAATTTTCTCCTCATTTTCACTCTTTATATACCACATTTTTTCAACGATATCATGTCAAGTGTCCCCCCCCCTAAATCATATCTCTACACCTATACCTTACTCCTATAAGTGAGGTCTTCATCTCTTTCCCCTTCATGAAGTACTTGTACCAACAAGTATGGTGGGTAGTATGTGGAAAAAAGTCAACATGCATGTATGTATTTAAATCCATATACATATATACTAGTATATACATGGTATAATGTTTAATATAAGTATCTTACATGAATTCTTGTTTTCTCATTATCTCCCTAAAGCACTCAAATGTTTTAAATAGGTGATTAGTTAAGGCAAGTGTTACACAATCTGTTGTTGGGATTTTTTGCACCTCAGATTGACTTTTCTGTAGGTGCTACCGGATTATGACAATGCGCAGAATTAGGTTCATTCATGAGGATTTTCTTATTTGGATTATCCCCTCGATTTACTGATCTCGCGAGATCATACGTCCAATGAATTTCTAAAGGCAAGACATATAGGCACCACTGTGGGATAAAATGCCGCTCGAAGACTGCACGCATTCATCCCACACCACTCAGAGACTGCACGTATTCATCCCTTGGCATTTCAAAAATCGAAATCGATTCCCCGAGCATACATGCACCTCCAAACAGTACAAACAATGACAATTCAGGCAAGATCTAAACATACATCTTCATTTCCATTCAAAAATCGCCTTCACTACAAAATTTTCCGGATCTGTCTATTCAATTAACACTCGGTTGCATTTTATAGGAGTATACGGGGTTACATGTTTATGTTTGCTTTATTGAAAAAGAAATCCAGATAAGCATATCCAAGATTCAGACTCACCAAAAATCGTGATGTTGAGGCAAACAATGATCCATCAAATCGGGGAACGACAGACGTGATTCTATTGCACAGACCACCAACCGTAGCCCCCGAGATAAGCTTAGAGAGGTTCCTACACAAAAATAGGAGGTTCCTAAATGGAGGACCACCTATTTCTCCCTGAGTAAAGCACGCCTCCAAGGTAGCCAGACTATTCTGTTCATGACATGCAAGAACGTGATAGCATCACATCACAGTCTCTCCAACCCGAAGAGGTGTCTAGGAAGGAGCGCCTCATCATCTCAGATCATCACTCGTGCTTCCTTCTCAGACCTCGCCTTAAGAAAAGAGTCCCAAGGCAAGAACCATGAGACCCGGCCCTCAGAGGAGTCCAAAAAGTGAACAACAGTGACGGAATCAGGATCTAACACCATTGTCACCCAGCAAAACCTCACTCTTTCCGCAGCCGCCACTAGGAGAAGATATGTTTGATCAAATCAAGTCAGAGCTTGAGCCCAATCTATTCCCCACGGCGGCGATACCTTGTCAAGGAACTGAAATTTTGTGACCAGGTTATCATGAGAACCAAAATTGCATGACAAAGGGGCGATACGATGCAACCACCATCTTCATCATTGGCATCCTCTCTGTCTTCATTTTCCGTCTAGCAAAGAAAGAATAACAACTCAATCCATCAGAGCAAGAAATATCAGAGAGCATAGGAGAGCCTTTTGAAGTGGGCCTCCCACATCCGAAAAATTTTCTATTTGAGTCCTTAATTGTTGGCCCAAAGGCCTATCACCCTAGTTTTGATGATGATCAACTCATGAAGTTATGTTTACTAATGATCTTGTGTTTAATTAGTGACAGATTCATTATCAAGATCTTAGTAAGTGCATAGCTCAACAAAGGATAAAATGTCAAGATTTGGAGCTAGCACGGTGTGATCCAAGGAGCTTTTGGATCAAGCTTGGACCAAGTCAAGAAGATGAGAAGCCTTCAAGTGAAGACTTCAAGAAGATGAAGACTTGTGTCTAGGTATAAGATTTTGTTTTTGTTTTTAGTTAAAAATGTAAAGGATAGATAGTTGGTGGATTGCTCAAGTATACCATGCACGCACACACTCTTGATAGTTTTGTTTTATAAAAAAAATTTTTGTTTTATAAAAGATTTTTCATTTTGAAAAATTCAAGTTTGGCTTTTGGTGTTTCTATATACTTATCTTTTAACCAAAACCAAGTTTAGAGCTTAATGTCAAAAACATAGATATTTCATCTTGATTGTGTAGTGGATCATATCCATACACACTATGCCTTAAAAGTATATCTTGTTTTTGTATTTGATGAAGATTTGGAGAAATATGTTTTGGAAAATATTGTTTTAGAAAAATATAGTTTTATCATGAGCCAAATATTTCCAAGTTACAAAAATAGTCCAATCTTTTATAACATGCCTTGATTTTGTGCAAGCATGTTTGTATATCAAAGTGTATTGGTAAAACTATTTTTGTAGATTTTTTAAGTATTTTATGGGATTTTATTCAAGCCAAAATGACTAACTTTTTAATCCCAGAAAAAACTGTTTTCAGGCTTCAGCTAGTCGACTTGCCTACCCTTATAAGTCGACTAACCCTGAAGTCGGCCGACCGGGCCGGTCGACCGACGTGCACAAACGTGCACGCCTGTGTGTACTGGTGGGACGGTCGACCGTGCCGGTCGACCGCTCCAGAGAGCAGTGCTCTCTGGAAAGTTCGGCCGACCGCACCGGTCGACCGTGGCTCCAATGGTCAGAAATCCGACCGTTGGCAGTCGACCGGGCCGGTCGACCGGCAGTACTGACAGATCCCAACGGCTAGTTTTCTGGCAGCCTATAAATTGGGGGTCTTGTCATTGTTTTGTGACAAGATTTTGGAGTCCCTTAGAGCCAGTTTTTCCCAGACTTTTAAAAGGGTTTTCTCCACAAAATAGAGTGCAAATATTTCCTATCTAAAGGGAAGTTTTATCTAGAGTGTTTAAAAGAAAGTCTTTGAGTTTTCCTCCACCTTTCACATCCTTATTTTTCTCACACCACACTTGAGCATCCATTGATTATTCATCCTATAGGTGTGTTGTAGTGAGAGTACTTTAGGTGATCAAAGTGTTGTGATCACCAAAGATCTTTTCTTTGTTCTTTGAGGAGACGGGCAAGTGTGCTCGTCGTTGTTTTGAGTTCGGGTGCGGACTCGGTGGTTTGAGGTGCGGCCTCGGCGAGCCGGTGGGCTTGCGGTGTGTACGGGACTAGAGAGTCCGAGGGCTTGTAGGTGTTGCGGCACCGAGGAGAGATCCATTGGGATCTTGCATAGTGGAAATCCTTCGTGTGTCGAAGGCGGGGATGTAGAGCAAGTGTGCTCGAACCTCGAAACATACCCTTGTGTTTGCGATTACCATCTCTCTATCTCTCTCTATATCTCCTTTATATCTTGCATAGCTTATATTGTCTTTACATTTACATGCTTGATATATGTTGTGTGCATAACTGATATATATACTTGCGTGGGATTGTTGCTAACACTTGTATTCAACCAAGAGAGCCAACGCGGCACCTCAACCCATTCAAGGGGAATCTAGAGGAGTTTGTCCAGAGCCCTTCACGGGGAATTCGACAACACTCTTGGTTATACGTGGTGTTTAGTATAAAAGATTTAATTAGGTCATAATTGTTTTTAGCTTCCGCATTATTTGCATCATTTGGCATTAAGTGACCATTAGATTAGCCATCACCTATTCACCCCCCCTCTAGGTGATTTTCATTAATTACCCAATTGTCTTCACCAGTTTTCAAAAAAGCCCAGAGTACTAAGAAGTATTGATCAAGACTTTTCAAATTACAAACGATGCCTCAAAATTTCAGGAGATACTCATTTAGCTTCACTCTTTCCCCTCGAAGTCGGGAGGAAGAGGAAGTGGAGAGAGCATCTATAGTGGTCAAAATTTGACTCACACCAGGATCAAGACACATGGCCCTTGCTGTCATAAGTTTTCGAAGACATTTGCAAGAAAAATCTTCGAGCAAGAGCAGCGTCTAGAATATTCCCGAAATCATTCTCCTCTCTCGAGAAAAATAACTCTTCTGAGGTATTCCTCCTCTTGAAGTCAGTTCTATTGACTTGAGCAGGAGAATCGCTGTAACGAACTCCATCAAATCCCGTCTATATTTGTGGAGTCTGTTATGTCACCAGTCATTCCATATTTCAAACATGATTCACGATTTCAACGTGAGCAGTTATGGATGTTTTCCATTGAAAATTCAATAAGGAAAACTTACAAAATATTGAGGAGCAAAATTATAAGTAATTCTTTAAAAAAATTATAAGTAGATCTCCTCTTAGATTTCTCGGAAAGAGTGCCGGTGGGAGTCTGATCAGTGCGCGACCACTTTGTCCCCTTGACGATGCGATCGATAGACCTCGAACACTACTACTTGGGAATTCCTTCTCGCTTGATTCTAGAGATTCCTTGAGAGAGGAAGATCTAAGGGTATCAACACCCTAAATCGATCCTTGTAGGATTAGAGAAGTGATTCTCTAAATTCTTGAAAGTGTGAGAATAGATCTCTTGTTAGATTACGCTTTGAAGCCACCAAAAAAACTTATGCTCTTCAAAAAGCCTCTTGAACTTGAATTTCTTCAAGAGCCCGAGCCTAGCATACTAGTGGGCTATTTATAGGCTCAATAGGGAGTTATGATTCCCTTGACTGTCTCCTCTTAATGAGAAATCATGGGTGTAACTACTCATTCACTTCCCCCATTAACTTAGTAGGGCGGTTACTGATCACACACGTGCGTTGCATTTTTTCATATCATATGTGTTACACTTCTGCATTTTTATTTAAATAAAAATCTGTTATTAATGTATTTTCATGTTTAATAGCGTGTAGGGTAATTAAGGAAAAAAAGAGAGATAGACAATTTATCCAATTAAATCCAAAAGTTCAAAAGAAAGAGGATCGATTCAAATCTAGAGGTTCTAAAGGTCATCTTATCTGAAGACCGAGTATATCAGATGAGATAATATCATTCAAATTAAAAAAATAGATTAGAAGAGACCCTATCGGTTTTAAAGCTGAGGATAAAGAGATAGATCATCAAATTTAAAGCTGAAATTCAAAATCCAAAAGGATAAATAGATAGAGAGAAGATTAATAGATGAGATGAAGCAATTTAGACTCGGATTCAGACTGGATACATTTTAGTATTTGAATCATAATTTTCGCTACTGAAACTCAAATCTGATGATTCAAAATGATCTAAAAAGAAGGCTTAAAAAGCTACAACATTTACGTTGATCACTATTTCTAACTTTATCATTTGATAAGTTATATCCAGCAATCAATACGCCTACAAGTTACAGATTAGAATTGAATATTCACATCAAATCAAATTTGGAGATAATGAGAGGATTCAAATTCTTAATTAGCCAGCTCCTCCTATTTTTTGACTCGTTTCCTTATTTATTTCTATCCTATAAATACCCCACACATCAGAGGCAGAGGGACGAAGAAGCAAAGCGTAGAATAGATTCTTGTATAGGTTTAACTTAAATTTTTCTTTTCTTTTAATGTAATTTTTATTTTCTTTATGTAGCTGAGAGGAGAGAAGAATTTCATGGAGGATTGAGAAAGGTGCTTGTACTGAGAGTTACACTAGTATAAGTATTCATCTTTTCTTTGATTGTTATTTATTAAAATTGAAAGTTACTTTTTCTTCTTTATTCTTGTTTTCTTTCACTTCCTCTTTTGATTTTTAATGAGTATCTAAGCGAATCTGGTAGTATTGGTATAGCCTTGTTGTGTGTTTGTCACCGATATTTTATGATGATGATCTTCTTCTTAATATTCTGTATTATTTTATTCTTATTCATCTTGATGATGTAATGCGAATATGGACTAAGCTTGATCTTATGGATTATTCGTTGATCGCCTCCGAAGTAAGGTAAACGTGCCAACAATTCATGATAAGTCATCAACCAAAAAAGGTAAGTATTTCTTTTAGCTTTTCTTTCTTTTAGTTTTTAGTTTAGATCACCAACATCATCATCTCCCAACTCTTTTATTCACTCTTTTTAATTTCTTTGTATAAATCCATTTTCTAATTTCTCCACCTTCTCAATCTGTCACTTTCTTCTTAAGTATAACTCTTTTTTTCATTTTCTTTTCAAGAGCTAAAAGAAGAACTTTAATCATTTCAAGTGAACTAAAGAGAACTTACAAAAGAATTTATACTTATCCGACTTCATTTCACATCAAATTTACCCTACATAATTTTTAAAATCAATTCATCAAAAAATTAATTCAATCATTACCTCAGAAATCCTGTATAATTTCATCTATCGAGAATTAGAATGTTAACTAAGGATTTTAATAACCGGGATGTTACACGGAGGGAGGAGAGGGGAGGGCGGCGGTGCCGGCTAGCTTGGGGTGACAAAAAGGGATGCGAGAGGAGAGGATTTAGACGGTAAGGAGGGAGTTAGGGTTTTGGAGGAGGGATTGGGGAAAGGAAGTGTGGCTTCTGTGGGGTATTTTTGTCTTTATACAAAAATAGTTAACAACCATAGAGTAGGAATATGTAAAAAAATTAGGATAGCAAAGTGAATTGGCCGAAAATTGGAAGTATAGTTTTAAAATGGAGGCAAAATTGGAGGTATTTTAGTGTAATTTTCCCTAGATATATATGTTTGACAGCCATTTGAGAGATTTGCAGGCACAGACAATTGAGAGAGACATATCAATACTTGGATCAATGCCTATGTTGTGGGTGCAGTTCCTAAAGAAAGCCTTTTGTGCTCTTTCTATTCCTAAGACTTCCTTAATTTCCTTCAATGTTGCTCTCCAAGTGAAGAGTAATCAACAACATTCCCATCAGTATAGTCAACTAAAAAACACCTCTGGTAGCTCAGTAACCCTCATGAAATACATGTTACAAAAGTAGTGATCAAAAAAAAAAAATCTGATGAGAGCAACAAACATTTCAGTTTCATCTGCACTAAAATTATAAGACGGTTCAAGTCGATAATTTCTCAGTGTGTAAAATAGTAATAAATTCTATTTATGGAGAGTATGGTGTTAGTTACGAAAAGATTGAATCAGAGCATTCAACAAAAGGTTAAGATCACCGACTTGGATTATTCTTTAATTTTAGCACAAGTGAGAGGATCTAAATTCCTCTCCAATAGACTTCCAATTCCAAGGATCTTAAATCGATCAGGGAACCTAATATCAAGATAACCTTCCAATATTTTAAGATTCAGCCAAATATTCAAAATATGAATTTGATTCGTATTTAACTTGGTTGCAAAAGGTCAGCTTGTAAAGACAAGGTTTACAATCTGTATGCATGAATGTGGTCAACACTCGTTTCCTGTCTCAACACTTCACATTTCTTTTGAGCTAGATTTGAGTGCACGACATAATAACATGTCCATAACATGTCCATGATAAAATCTCCTCCTAGGATTCTACTTGTACAAATTAGAATTGACATCTAGTTTGTTCATACTACAATACATGAGAATGTATAATGCGAGCATGAAGACATACATAAAACACAAGCACAGACATGGATGATAAATTGATAATTGCTCAAGAAGTCAAAGGTTTGAGAAGAATAGGAAGCCCATCCTGAGGTTGTAGTGTAAGCATGTTTGCTGGCTTATGCTTGTATTCTGGGGAGAGGGAGAACGAAAACCTTTGAAGAATCATAGAAATGACCGTCTTGGCTTCCAACATTGCGAAATCCTGACCGATGCACGCTCTTGGCCCAGTTGAAAACCCTAGCATCGCGTTCGGATGCTTGGCGGCTTTCGCAACCCCATTCTTGAACCTTAGCGGATTGAATTCGTTGGCATCATCACCCCAAATCTCTTTGTCGCGGTGAATGATAGCGAACGGAATTGTGACCGCAATGCCCTTAGGTAACATGATGTCTCCCAACTTCATGTCCTGAGAAGCCACCCTTAGAGTCATGACTACAGGAGAGTAGAGCCTCAAGGCTTCCTGCAGAACCATGGTGACCTGGAAAAGGGTCTGCACGATTAGATTACTGTTAAAGTAAACATTGCCGAGTTGTATACTTGTGTTGTTTCTCTGATTACAGCCTTACCAATTTGAACTTGGTCAGATTGTCCGCGTTGGGCGTCTCCACACCGCACTCTCTCATAACCTCGTCTCTCAACTTCTCCTGCCATTCTGGGTTTGTGCTCAACAAGAATACTGTCCATGTTAGCAGGTGGGAGGTCGTCTCATGCCCCGCGAAGAAGAAAGTCTTGCACTCATCTATAATCTCATTCATGCTCAACCCCGCGCTTTCCTGCTTCTGAGTGGACTCAATCATTAGACCAAGCAGGTCATTGCCGTATCCTTCCTTGGAACTTAACCGACTCTTGATGATGCTCCCAAGTATGCTCCTCAGTTTCCAATCGAGCTTCCATCGTTTTATATTTGCCTCTGTAGGGAGATAACTGCATTGCAGAGGAAAATGAATAGGAATAGCTAGCAAACAAGGCCTCTGCTTCTCAATACACATGAAATCTTACTTTGATCCAGGAAGGGCAAACTTGTTTACAGAAGCTACGAAAAGACCCTGGAGCTCTTTCTGTGCCCAAAAGACTTCTTTTCCCAGAACGTAACTGCTCCCGAAAGCAGAATGCGAGATCACGTCTGCAGTCAGCTCCATGAATTGTTTGTTCACCTCTATGGCGCCCTGCTGCCCGTCAACGGACTGTTGCCAGCTATCGAGCATCGATCGAGTCAATTCTGCCATTTGCCTTATCATCATCTGTAAACTCGATTTCAGCACAAGGTCACCAGTGAGATTTGTAGTTTTTTGCTTTGAATTCTCCATTTGAATCTGATTTGCTATGATGCTATACAAAATAGTTTAAGTTTCATGTAGTATTAGATTGGTGAGATTGATGATTTCCAAACCATCACATAGTATGGATCTCATGAAATTACTGCACACAGAGATTGAAAAACATTTCCCTTATCGGATTTAGATTCAGAACCCAAAATTAGGTGTTTAGAACTGGGGGTGGGTGGCTGACCTTGACTTTGTCCATGGTGAAAGCCGGGGCGACGACCCTCCGGTGCGTCGCCCACTCGGACCCGTCGGTCAGGACCAGCCCACGGCCCAGCAGAGTCAGTATGGGGCCAGTGGGGTTCCCCTTCTTGTAGAAACCAAACTTGTTTGACAGAACTTGCTTGGCGAGTTCCGCATCAGCTATGCACAGCCTCGGAGCATCCCCCATCCAGTACAAGAATTTCCGTCCTGTGTTGTGTCGTGCCGATGTCACAACAAACATGATTATTGATAATTTCAAAACAGCGGGAATTACTACTTACCATATTGTTGCATCCATTTGTGGTAGTGGGGAAGAACTCTAGGCACGATGTCATGATTGGTGACATTCATCTCGGTCCCCATCGCAGCGAACTGCAAACTCGAGATCTCGTCGAGGCACCCGGTTCTGAACTTGTACTCAGGACCCATCACCCTTGCTCCTTGAACTTCTTTGTGATAGCGTAAGGTCTCCATATCAGACCCTTCAGTGTGCTCCACAGATTTGCGATCAGGATCACACCAAGAGCTCCCAAGATCAAACCAAGATGATCCATTTCTCTTTCTTTCTCTCTCTCTCTCTCTCTCTCTCTCTCTTTTTTGTTTCTCTGAATATGTGGAGTGCTTGTTTATAGAGGATGGATGGGTCTTGCTTCCTTGGGAATCAACTGACTCGGTCTGGATGAGAACTGGTTGATGCCAAGCGAAGGCATGAAAGTCTCCGGTATCATTGTCATTATGTTCCCTTGCGCGCATAGTGCAATAGAGAGCCCATAAACCATCAAACTTTGACCTTCTCGATGTTTATATGATATTTTTTCATTCTTGCTGCCTAGAGATCTTCAAGTCGGCAAGCACACACAGGCATCTCAGATCTGCAAGGTCTGTAAATATCTTTGATTAAAATTCCGTTGACTAACAATTATATGTAAACCCACGTATATGAGATAGACTTGTGTAGTTCCGCCTTCTCACTCAAATACAAATATACATAATCCAAAATAAAAGATTCATCACGTTGAAGTTGATCTATATTATTTCATGTATCTATAAATCAAAAATTAAGTATTTTAAATACTTTTGCCCATGCATCAAATAGGAAAAAGACGGACGGCCTAAATAGTGAGTTGGTTAGTTTAACGATGTAAATATTTGAAACCTAACAAAAATTGATTGTAAGGGTTTCTAAATGTTTAGATTCTGATCAAATGGTCGGATCGAGAATCTGTGTGTTTAAAGTGATAGATCAAAAAAAAAAAAGCTAATTGCAGCCGTTCATTTTGCGCTGGCTTGATGATAAGAAAAAATATTCAAATGACATGATTTTTAATTTTTAGAGACTTTAAATAATGTAGATCAACTTGAACAGAGTGGATCTTGCATTTGGATGCCGGAGCAAGGAATTTGAACTGTGTAGAGTTGTACTCAAAAATAAACGTTTATTTTGCAGTCTCTCTCTCTCTCTCTCTCTCTCTCTCTCTATATATATATATATATATATATATATATATTATATATATATATATATATTATATATATATATATATATATATATATATATATATATATATATATATATATATATATATATATAGTGTTTTGTTTTAAATAAAAAAAATCTTCGCTTTAGACTGTTTATTTACTATATAGATATATAGGGATAATTTCATCAAAATATATCCAACTTTTTAGGTGCTTAAAACTATATACCTCAAATTATTTTTCAGTACATCATGCTACCCTAAACTATTTAAATGTTACATCTTTGTACACTCTGTTAGTTGATTGTGAAATCCAAACAACATGTGCGTTTTATGTACAAATTAAGGACGAAATGTCATTCTTCTTCCCTCCAAAAACTTATTTCTGAATTCACTGGGGAACCACAAGATCCAGGCGGCAACATGGATGGTGCTTCAGGTGTCACGGGCGGATTCTTTTGACTTCGAACCACTCGAACCCGTGCGGCACTTAACTTGCTCTTTCTCCTTAGAAGCGAAGCTAAGTCAGCCTAACCCTCACACTCACTTACTCAAGAGAGAAAACACTTGGAGAAGAAGTGGAAACTTGTATTGCTTACTCTTGCTTTCCTTGATGATTACAAATGAGCACCCTTGGCCCCTAGTTATAGGTAAGGGTTTGTACAAAAATTCTCTAGAATTGGAGACTTCTAGAATATCTAGAACCTCCCCTATATTCATCCCTAAATATCTTATTCTAGAATCCTTTAGGAATCTTTTATGGAATATTCTTCTAGAGAGTATCCCTCTAGGAATCTTCTAGGGAATATCCCTCTAGGGGAATCTTCTAGAGAATATCTTTCTTACATGATATTTACAATACTTCACCACATGCTTCAAAAATAGTGGGGCTGCTACCTCGGCTGGACACTTGGCTGGGGCTGGAATGAAGATGCCATACTTTGAAAACCGATCGACCACCACCATAATAATATTGCACCCCTCGGACTTGGGTAAGCCCATGATGAAATCCATAGAGATGCTCTCCCACGGTCGCTCTGGAATCGGCAGTGATTCCAGCAATCCGGCCGGTACTCTTTGCTCTGTCTTGTCTTGTTGGCACACAAGACAAGTTTCACATAGGCCTCAACATCATCCCTCATGCGAGGCCAATAATAATTTTCTTCTGTGAGAGCTAAGGTACGGTGCACACCTGGATGTCCTGCCCACTGGGAGTCATGGCACTCCTTGAGAAGCTCCCTCCTCAGGTTCCCAAACAGCGGCACGTACAACCGCTCCCTTTGTATAAAGCAGATCTCCTTCTAGCCAGAACCTCCGAGTCTTACCCTCCTTAGCATACTCCATCATGTCTTGGTTGTAGAGTCCTGAGCCAAGCCTTCTTTGATGCGATCAAGTAAGGGACTCTGAGGATGACTTAGCATAGCGGCAAACTCAGCCTTTCGACTTAGTGCATCTGCTACTAAGTTGATTCTTCGCGGCTTGTACTCGAGCACATAGTCGAACTCGGCTAGGAAGTCTTGCCATCGCGCCTGCTTGAGAGACAACTTCTTTTGGGTCTGGAAGTAGCTGGTGGCCACATTGTCCGTCTTCACCACGAACCTCGAGCCAAGTGGTAGTGTCTCCATACTCGAAGACAGTGAACCACAGCTGTCATCTCCTTCTCCTGTACGGTATACCGCCTCTCGGTATCATTGAGCTTCCGACTCTCATAGGCCACAGGGTGTCCTTCCTACATCAACACCCCTCCAATCGCGAAGTCACTCGCGTCGGTGTGCACTTCATATGGCTTGCTGAAGTCGGGTAGTACGAGAACTGGTTCCTCCGTCACAGCTCTCTTCAAAGCCTCGAACGCCCCCTGACACTTCGAACTCCAATCCCAACCCGATTCTTCTTCAGCAAGTCGGTGAGTGGAGCAGCCATCGCCGAATAGCTCTTGATGAACCTCCGATAGTAGTTTACCAAGCCAAGGAAAGATCGCAGCTCCTGTAGACTGTCTAAAAATCAAGTCACTAAAAAGCAGAGTTCTAAGCTCCAGACGCAGGACTAATCATGGTCATCACCATAACGTCAAGACGCGAGGATCTAAACCCGCGTCTCAGCATCATTGCAACATCAATGCGTGAGGCTCGAAACCCGCGTCTCCACAACGTCAAGGCGCAAGGGTCAAAACCCGAGTCTCAGCCCCACTACAGCACCAAGGCGCGAGGGTCGAAACCCGCGTCTCAGCCCCACTGCAGCACCAAGGCGCGAGGGTCGAAACCCGCGTCTCGACGGCCTCACTGCAGCACCAAGGCGCGAGGGTCGAAACCCGCGTCTCGACGGCCCACTGCAGCACCAAGGCGCGAGGGCCGAAACCCGCGTCTCAGTTATAACTGCCCTCGTTATGGGGCCGATCATTGCCCACATAATGAGGAAGTTAACCCCTATTATGGAGCGTTTTTAGGGGGCACGTTCACCTCTAAAACCTCTATAAATAGCCTCGCTTGCTATTGAGAAGCGGTCGGTTAGTCGGTAGGTGAGTTGATCAGATAATCCTGAGAGAAGAATTTGACTCGTGAGCTGCCACAAGAAAGGAAAGAGAGTTCAACTCTTCAAGCAACTTGCTGCATACAAGCCAATCTTTGCATACAATCTCTTTGAGATTCCTGGTTGATCAAGAGCTGTGTCACTCCATCGACCATCCAAAGAGAAAATCCCCAAAAGTTCTTGACTTCACCCGGTCAATGGAAAATAAAATTCACTTTCCATCGCCACCTGAAGAACCCAGCATTAAACAAAGGGGAGATTCAAGTCTCAACATCTTCCCTCTCTTGTAAATGGAGTGTAAATCTATTGTAATCTTTCAATTGATTCAAGAAAATTTTACAAGGAACCCTATTCTCCCGTCCAACAAGAGATGGAGACTCCGCTGGGGACTACTTTCGTTACTGACGAGCAAGTGGTGGCGCAAGGTGACGTCATCTACAAGGGGAAAACGGTTGAATCACTCGTCGTAGAATTTGACAAAGCAAAGTATGAAGAGTTCCTCTCTTCCGGCTCCAAGAGCTCAAAGGCCCGAGCCTACCACAGGGTCTCTACGGGGATTTGCCCCAAAATCCGCTCTGAGATTCTCTCAGACGTGGCTCCTGTGAAGGAGGTTGTGGCTAAACGCGTCAGGCGTAACGCCTGCACCAACGTCTCTCAGGAGACCCGCGTGGTCAACCTTTCCGGTGTCCCGCCAGTCCATCCTCTTCCTCAGCACCAGGTCGTCGGGGGCTCCCTTCAACCTCCACGATGCAACCGGAATGCTGAACAGCGGCAGAGGAGGTGTGCGCGTCAACTACAAGTTGGAACAACTGATTGTCCAACAGAGGCAGAACGCAAGGTTCAAACCAGCGTCCCTTCTGTACCACATCCGACACATGAAGTCCGCGTTTGGCAGCCCAAGCGTGAGGTTCACAGGCTGGCTCTTCTGAAGCCCATTCCCCAGACGCCAATGCGAAGCTCGCGCATCTTGTCAAGCACAAGAGGCACGCACCTCTAGGCGCGGGGCCCGGCAGCCCTGCATTCCTCAAGCGTCTCTGTTCAGACGCAATAATCAGGAACACAAGAGTTGTGTCTCTTATCAGCAGAGACGCCAGACTCGCGTTTCGAGGCCGCGACGCAAGAACTGCGTCTCAGAACCTTGCAGCTCAGCTGTACAAAGCAAGGATGCCTCCCGCCCCAAGCATTGCGAGGCCAGTCCCTTTGATCCCCCTCCCACAGATCTAAGGGATTATTTGACAAGGAAGAGAAGTGCTAATCGAATCACTTCGTCATGTTGCTACGAACAGCTCATCACAATGCTCTCTGAATGCCGTTGCAGTCCAGGTGCAAACCAGCAGTCTCTAACTAGACAGCTGACCCTGATTCTCCGATCAGCTAAAAGAAATCGTTCCCACAGGAGGAGGATTTTCTCTGATGCTAAATATCCTGAGCTCGCTGCAAACATGACGAGCAGGAGTAGGGGAAAGCAACCTGCGGTCAGCTCCGATGATGAGTCTGACACGGAACCGGAAGGAGTGTACCGACACACTCGCACCCGGACTGGGGTGATCCCCCCGATTAACTACAATGCCCTGACTCGGGGCGTTAAGATAAATGACTCGCATTCCGCTATTGCAGAGTCACATGCTTCAAACTCTTCTATAGAGAAGGAGGCCTTTATATATATGACAAGCACTCCTGAGGAGACAGCTAGGCGCTTGGAGCAGCAAGCCCAGGTCCAGAAGGAACAATTCGAGATGATTCATGCTCAGAAAGAATCTATCGACTCGCTCAAGCAGATGCTCGCACAGTTGCTTGAAGACAAGAGGAAATCAACCGACAAAGCCTCCTCTAAAAAGTCTAAAGGCAAACGAAAAGAGGGAGAAAGCTCATCTTCTGTACGTATAGAGGAGAAAGAGCAGCCTACTTCTGGTTCGTCTAAATCCTCGTCGCAAGGAAAAGACGACCGAGACTAGGGAAGGGTTCATTCTAAAAGAATGAGTCAATTGGAGCAACGCCTTGAGGCCCTTACCAACCAGAAAGGCCTGCAAGAAGCAGGAGTGGTTCGGCCATATCCGACTGAGTGGGACCTTGTCCCATACCCTCCCAAGTTTAAGGCTCCGACCCTCCAAGCATTTGATGGGAAAGGGTCACCGAACCAACATATCTACTACTTCAAGTCTCAAACAGGGAATGTGGTAGATAACGATGCCATCCTGGCTCGTTTGTTCATCGGCACCCTAAAAGGGCTTGCCTTTGAATGGTTCATAAAGCTCCCAGAGGGCTCCAACAAGAATTGGGGAGATTTGGAGAAGCACTTCCTAACGCGCTTCTTTGAAGATGACTCGGAGGTCACCATGCCAACTCTTTTGGCCACCAAGCAGCGAAAGGGGGAATCCGTCAAGTCATTTGTAGAAAGATTTCGGAATGTAGCACTCCGATGTCCGAGCGGTATGACCCAGGTCACCCTGGTGGAAACATGCCGCCACAATCTACAAACCTCGCTCCTCGCCCAAATAGGAGTTGCCGAAAGCCGCACCTGAAAACAATTGATCCAACAAGGTGAACATGCTGAAGAAATTGTCGCCCGGGTTAGGGCAGAAGAAAACAAACCCAGACCTGAAAGGACAACAAGGCGTGCGCCGGATACGTCCCTCCAAGCGAAAAGGAAGAATAACTTGGTGACAGAGACCAAATTCCCCGTCAAACCTCAACCGGTCAAGGGAAGTGGCTCTTCAAGCCAACCACGCGCCAGCAAGCAGTATTCCTTCAAGGATGAAAATGTTGACTCGCTGTTTAAGTTACTTAACAAGAGCAACAGACTGAAGCTTCCTGAAGTTAGACGCCCTGAAGAAGTCGGTAAAACTAATAATCCCAACTACTGCTTGTATCACAGGATGCAGGGATACCCCACCAAGAGCTGTTATGTCTTCAAAGACATCCTTCAAGCTCTGATTGACGCAGAGGTATTAAAACTCCGTTCAGAACAGAAGAAGGTGACAGCCAATATGACATCATTTCTCCAGTTTGGAAGACAACCTCCAACACCTTCTGGAGTAGTCCCTGTCCCAAAGGGGGTGTAGCACCCCGTACCCGGGATACGTACCCAGATACGTGTCCCAAAATTTTTCGACCTTATTGCTCAATTTTCTTCTTGTACGTGTTCATGAGTTGTGATTGCTTAGTTTATTGAGTACCAGATCTGGATTCTCAGACCTAGAGTAAGCCCTGACCCGGACCGGGAACCCGATACCAGCCAAGAGCTCGATTTGACTTTCTGGTAGTCCGAATGGACCGTTTTTAGTTTCAGAGACTGTTTTCTAATATTTTAGATTTTTCATGATTTTCTGAAATTTTCTGAAATTTTTCTGCAAAATCTCCAAAACCGGTGTCGATCGGCATTGCTGACTGATTCCCAGATTTTTAATTTCCAAATGGGATTGAATTTTCAAAAACGGCTTTCACAGTACATCTTAGAATATCATTTTCTATCTAAAAACATTTTTTGGGATTTTTCAAAATTTATCAAAATTTGACCGATCCTGGTGTCGACCGGTATCGCCGGAAGATTCTAGGATTTTTATTTTGAAAACTACATTGTATTTTTCAAATCCGATTTCACCGAGCATCTTAGAATAATATTTTCTATTTTTGAGAATTTTTTTGGAAGGATTCTGAAACAGTCAAATTTTCGCCTTATTAAAATAATAATATAAATTGCCGTTCTTTCTTTTTCTTGCTTTTCCCTCTCAACTCCTCTACTTATTACTCCCAGAATATTTTATCAATTTTATTATTTAATAAAATAATTATTTATAAATTTTAACTATTTTTTTCATTTCTTTTAATTTTTCCATTTTTCTTTTCTTTCTTTTTCTTCTTTCTTTTCTTCTCCTCCACTCCACCCTTCCTCCCACGCAAACGCAGCAGGGGCAGCAGCGGCAGCAGTCCATCATGGACTGAGCAACTCTTTTCCCCCACTCCATCTCCCTTCATCATCTCAAATCCCACCATTTCATCATTTCAATTCATTTTTTTCCCTTTATCTTCTCCCCTTAAAACACCTCCCTTTCTATTTAAATTTATCTTCATCTTCAACCTCCCACCCACTCACGCACACCACCTCCACCTTCACCGCCGCCGCCCAAGCCGCCGCCACCGCATTCCCCATCACCCCACAACCCTTCTCCAACTTCCCAACACCCCAAATCACCACCGCCATCTTCAATTTCACCCAAAACCCATCACCACCCACTTCATTTCCACTAAAATTCTCCCTCACCACCACCAAATTCTCCCCTTCAACTACTCCATCACCACCTCCTCCACCTCCTCTAACATCCCAACACCACCAAACACCACCACCACCACCACAACCACCACCACCACCCATCACCTCCATCAAAACAACAACAACAACAACAACATCAACAAATAAAACCCAACACCTCACCTCCCTCTCCCCACCAGCGCGCGCGCGCGGCCTCCCCGCGCCGCCGCCGCCGCCTGGCCGGCCGGCCACCGCCGGCGGCCGACCACCCCACTCCCCCTCCTTCTTCTTTTCATTTCTTTCTTTCTTACTTCCTTTCTTTCTTTCCTTTCATTTCTCCCTAAATAAACTAACTTTCTCTCTTTCCTAAAATACCCCACTTCATTCCAAAAACTACTTCCCTCTATTTACATCAATACCCTCCCCCTTTAAATCACAAATTTATTTCTAAAAACACCTCATTTTCCCTCCTTTTTTCCTACAACTTTCTCTCTCCTCTCTCTTCCCTCTAAAATATTTATATAAATATTTATAATTATATATTTTAATATATATATTGTGGGCTTAAGTTTACTCGAACGGTTCGCGATTCCCGGATTTTAACCGGTATTTACCCGGTTTCAGGCGAGTACAGTATTTTTAGCATATATCCATTTTATCATTATGCGAGTATTTTTAATACACTAAAAAAATAAATGATCTTGTATTTTAAACCTAGAATTGATATATGGATATGTTAGCATGCTTAATACCATTTACCGTAAATTTAATACATGATATCATGCTATGTAAATAAATATGTGATGTTGCACTCGGTATTTACCCGACCTTGGACATGTTATGCCTGATATGTGATTTAGGACACCGGCACTTGGCATTTACACCGGTACACGGTATTTACATCGACACTTGGCATGTTACACTAGGGATATGATTTTTGTCACCGGCACACAATAATTTACACCGATATTGCCACGCTGTATTTGACACCGATATCTTTCGTACTATATTTGATACTGATGCTTGACATGCTATATGTGATATATGACACATGGTATTGATACTTGCCATACTATATTCGACATGTGATACCCGACCCCGATACTTGTCCTGCTACACTTATCACCTGACATTGGACACTGATACTTGATACTTGACGTCTGTTCTTGACATACGGTATATGCTATGCTTTCATGTGGTATAAATACCTGGACCTGACATTATGACTCTTGACCAGACATTACCACCCCTGATACCCGACTATATGACATATTCATGACTATACTATTACGGGGACATGACATGATTATTATATTATTATTACCAGATATTTGGTACTCCTGAGCTCCTGTACTCCTGTATACTTGAACCCCTGAAATAGGGAGGCTCCTGACATTACTCCTGTATTATACTCCTGTTGACCCCGTAATAGGATAGTCATGGATATTGTACATTTGTGGACATCCTGTGAACATTATTATTTGAGACTCTGTCATATGTAAACAACTTACACCGGGATGGGGAAATTGATGGGTATCGATATAGCTTCTGTGTTTATGGTGGCCACACATATGTTGTACAACTTCCGGTAGGATTCGACCTGGATGGCCACCAGGCGCTTCCGAGGGGTGTACTGGCACCCCTACCCCCTTGCCTGCCTGTCCGGGTGTGCTATAATCCCCTAGGTATATCCTGTGGGAACGGTGACACTCTATTCCTGTTCGGGTGTATTATAAGACCTTCGGGCATATAGTAAATCTCGGTGCCTAGCGGTACGTTCCGGTTCAGTGCCGAATAATCCTGGACCGTTGTCCCGGGCATGCACGGGACCCATTATAAACATGGTTCGTCGCTCCCCATCAATTTCCAATAACCAACCTCGCTAGATTTGTATGCGAAAGTATATGGCACCGGTTATATACCAAACATACAAATGAACGAGTTAATAATATTAACTTAATAAATTGACTTCATGCATATCTGTGTCATCTCCATACTTATCATTTATTGTAGTTACTCCATGATTCCTAACTTGATTACATGACACTTGGCCTGATATACATGCTTCTATTTCATGCCTTATAAATATTAGTGTTATTTTCATATTCACTATTTATTGTGGTTAATTCATGCTTATTGATTTGGGTACATTATACTTGTCATGATGCACTTGCTATTATTTGTACTTACCATTGGGTTTTTCTTGTACTCGCTGGGTTTTTCCTAACAGCCCTGGATTTGCATGTCCAGATTTAGCAGCTTGGACCGAGGTGGACCCATCGGCTGAGGATCAGGCCTATCTTGAGGAGCAGGCAGATCAGCAGTAGTTCCGTCCAGTCTTTTCCCGCTCGCGAGATCCCTTTTCTAGCTCGTGAGTTTTTATCTGTTGTATCATGTGTAGTCTACTTTTGTATTATCTAGTGATGTAATATTGATGTAATATTATATCACTGTTTGTGATGACTCAGTACTTGTATAAATTATGTTGGAATGTATAATACCACGTATTTCCGCACTCTGATATATGTGTTGTGTTGTATTAATGCTTAGCGTACATACGTGATGGTACCATCGCCCTGCGTATGTACGTCGCAGTGGCATCTCCGTACCCGCCGGGATCGGGGCGCCACAGGTTGGTATCAGAGCCTAGGCTCTCACACCTTCAGTACAGCCAGTCTGCAAATTAATGTTGGATTAATTTGCGGCTGAGTCACACGAGTCTTTGTTATACATTCCAATCACAAGTATGAAGTCATCTATTCCTTTCTTGAAATCCATCCCTTGATTCCTGAAATCTCATATTCTGTCATCTTTTCAGCTCCTCTCGGCTCGAATATGGAGAGACGGGAGACACGTAACTGTCCCAGCACTTCCCGCGAAGGTCCGAACGGGAAAGCGACATGATGAGGCTACTCCAGGGGATGATGGATAGCCAGCAGCAGCAGGTAGAGCTCCTGCGTCAAGGATTGCTGACTGCGCCTCGGGAGCAGAGGCCGGGGACTATTTCAGATTTTGGAGATTGCAGCCAGCAGAGTTCTCGGGCACAGAGAAGCCCTGGATGCAGAGCAATGGTTGATCGATATGATTGATCTCCTGAAGGCGGCTAGAATTCCTGCTGAGAACCAAGTAGAAGTGGCCAAGATCCAGCTGAAGGATGTGGCGAGGACTTGGTGGCTTGCTGAAGAGGTGAGGCTGGAGAAGCCTATCTCTTGGGATCAGTTCTCGAAGGGCTTCTACGAGAGATTTTTCCCTGCGACTGCTCAGAAGGAGATGGAGGAGCAGTTCCTCAGACTGCAACAGTGGAATCGGTCAGTGGATGAATATGCCGCTGAATTTCTGAGGCTTAGTCGGTTTGCACCGTATATGGTGGCCGACGAGGAGAAGAGAGCTAGCAGATTTCAGCAAGGATTGAGGGTGGACATCCAGAAGACGGCATTCAGGACTCGGTATGGTCATTACGAGTTCTTGGTTATGCCCTTTGGAGTTACAAATGCCCCAGCAGTTTTTATGGACTTGATGAATAGGATCTTCTCACCCTATCTGGACAAGTTTGTTTTGGTGTTCATTGATGATATCCTGGTTTATTCCAAGAATGAAGAGGAGCATGCGGAGCATCTGAGGATAGTGCTGCAGACTCTCCGACTGGAGCAGCTTCATGCCAAGCTTAGCAAGTGTGAGTTCTGGCTGAAGAGTATAGCATTCTTGGGTCATATTGTTTCTAAGGAAGGAATCTCGGTGGATTCCAGCAAGATTCAAGCGGTGAAGGATTGGCTGACTCCGAAGTCCGTGACAGAGATCAGGAGCTTCATCGGACTAGTTGGATATTACCGAAGATTCGTGCAGGACTTCTCGAAGATTGCAGCTCCATTGACCAAGCTGACCATGAAGGGAGAGAAGTACATATGGACTGAGGAGTGTGCGTCTGCTTTTGAGGAGTTGAAGAACAAGTTGATTTCGGCTCCAATCTTGAAGACACCCTCAGGGACTGGAGGTATGGTTATGTACTGTGATGCTTCAGGGAGGTCTTGGATGCGTATTGATGCAGCATGGACATGTGTGGCTTATGCATCCATGCAGTTAAAGCCTCATGAGAAGAATTACCCAACGCATGATCTAGAGCTGGCAGCTGTGATCTTTGCGTTGAAAATTTGGAGGCATTACCTGCTAGGTGACCGAGTGTTGATATACACAGATCACAAGAGCCTGAAGTACATTTTCACTCAGAAGGAGTTGAACATGAGGCAGAGGCGATGGCTTGAGCTGATGGCAGATTATGACATAGATCTGCAATACCATCCTGGTAAGGTTAATGTTGTGCCAGATGCCCTGAGTAGAAGACCTGAAGCCAACATGGTTATGATACTCACTCAGCAGAAGGAGTTACTCAGGGAGATGGAGCGGCTAGATTTGATGGTGATCCGAAGGACCAGTGGACCTGTGCAGCTGATGGCATTCCATATCCAGCCGACACTGATGGAAGAGATCAGAGAAGCTCAGAAAGAAGATCCTAGATTGCTGAAATTCAGAGAGCAAGTGGAAGCAGGGCTGAGGTCAGATGTTTGCATTCATCCTGATGGTGCACTTTATTTCAGGGGTAGAATTTGTGTGCCTCAAGGGGAGATTAGACAGAAGATCTTAGCTGAGGCCCACAGCTCAGCTTACTCTATACACCCTGGAGGAACCAAGATGTATCAGGATCTGAAGCAACATTTCTGGTGGAATGCGATGAAGAGGGAGATCACACAATATATGGCGAAGTGTCTAGTGTGTCAGCAAGTGAAGCCCGAACACCAGAGACCAGCTGGATTATTACAGCCTTTACCAATACCAGAATGGAAGTGGGAGCATGTTGCTATGGATTTTGTCACCGCTCTACCCCGCAGTCCAAAGGGGAACAATGCAGTATGGGTAGTTGTTGATCGTCTCACTAAGTCAGCACATTTCATACCTTTCAGAGTGGGACAATCTACGGAGTTTCTAGCAGACAAGTACATGAGGGAGATTGTTCGATGCATGAAGTTCCTGTGAGTATCGTGTCGGATAGAGACACGAGGTTCAGATCTCACTTCTGGGAGAGTCTTCAAGAGAGTCTGGGGACCCGTCTGAAGTTCAGCACATCTTATCATCCTGAGACAGATGGGCAGTCCGAACGGACCATTCAGATCCTAGAAGACATGTTGAGAGCTTGTATGATAGACTTCAAGGGATCGTGGGAAGATCATCTACATTTGGCAGAGTTTTCCTACAACAATAGCTATCAGGCTAGCATCAAGATGGCTCCTTTCGAAGCCCTATACGGCAGGAGATGCAGATCACCATTGTAACGCCCCGATCCCGCTGATACGGGGACGTCACTGCAACGTATATACGTAGGTCAGAACTACCCTCCCGTATATACGCTAAGCATCAGTACAGGCAAGAATCAGAGTACGGAAGCAAGTGGTGCATTATACATTCCAACACATATAGTACAATTACACAGTTATCATCAGAGTGATTACAATATTACATGAATATCATATCACTAATATGGGCAAACGCGAGAGAACAAAGGAATATACATGTATGGACAACATAAAAGATACATGTATATGAACAGTACAAAAGAGTGCTCACGAGGTAACTGGAGAGACCACGCTACCGCTGCGCTACTCTGATCAATAAACAGGGGGAAATCCTCACGCTCCAAGCTCCATGACCTGGACATGAGAATCCAGGGGAGTCAGTGAAACTCCCCAGGCGAGTATGATACAATGCCAGGTGGCGAGCCAGGGTAAGCACAAGTGAGAAACTCAGAAGACAGGAGGGTTAGAACATAATGAAGTATATATATAAGAACAGGTATAACATAACAATCGCAAAACCGGAAATCCAAGGTAAAGCTGATTATAAGCAAAGGTGATTTATACGCTTAGGTCACGGTCCCATGAGACTAGTACGTCGAAGGAATAATCCAAACAAGGAAACCCTCATATATATACCTTTGTCTCATGCCACAGAGTATCCAAGCGTATAGAATCAGAGATGCAAATCATATCATAGTCAAAAACAGGAATGCATAACAATAATGATCAGGGGTCCATAACACGAGTAACGGATACACATAACGGAAACCATAACAGGAAACACAACAGAAGTCAATAGGCAATGTCTTATTATTATTACTCGTCTGACTCATATATCTCGGCATGTGTCCAGGTGTGCACCCCAACACACATACATCCATATATAAGCGAGTCGAGGGTTGTTAACGGAAGCAGATGGAGAACTGACAGAGCTTCTTATAGTGGTTCACATACACCGGGGACCAGTTTGTTGGTCCAACGGTTCCCACCACCTGGGACCGGTTTGGAGGCCCAAAGTCCCCTATATGTACTCATGTGGGCCCTAAGTCCCACTATAGTCGTCCGCCAAATATATATATCATATCCATCACTATAAGCAAGGTATCATTCCGGCATCCATCACTTCCTCCCATACCCCATACAAGTTGTCCTTTTTATGATTTATTAACATAATTATCAGATTAAGGGAATGAGCAATATCATAACAGTAATACATAACAGTGATCAGTACATAACGGTAATCAGGTACCACATTCCCTTTATCGTGATAATTATAAGAATCGGTGTATCATGCTTGGTGTCAAGAGATAGCATGACAAGTGGTGATGATATGTATCAAGTAACCAATCATGTTAAGAGATGGATAATAGTCTGGGTAAGTCATGGTACAACATACAGGTCTTGCCAAATAGGGCATGTCAAGTAGTCAGGTCAGGTGATAACACAGTTACCAAGGTGATATACATGTGTTAAAAGGAAACATGCAATTGACAAGTCTGAAGCAATGACAAGTCTGAAATAATAGCATGGCAATCATAGGAGAAACTCAGAAGTCAACGACCACGAAGGGTCGGCCACGCATAGCATGAAAACAGTAAAAGATATAAAGCATGAAATACAATACATGAAGACTAGAACGAGAATACTATCATAATCAATGAAATGGGAAGTAAGAGGGTAGCGAGTAAGAATACTCGCCCAAATCACCAAAACGCCGAAATATCCGGAATCCACTGAAGTTCGGGATGCGCCACAACCTGTGATATAAATAATGTAGAGTGAAGAGAAGTGAGAAAGAAAATAGGGTAAGTAATGTTTGTCAAGTGACAAGTCAAGTGATACCTATATATGATATATGTCTAGAGGACAAGGTTCCTATTCAAGAAAGAAGTCAACTAAAACTAACAGCTAAAGTAGTCGACTAGGGTCAAGGGAGTAGTCGACTAATAGAGGGGTTAGTCGACTAACAGTCTGGTATAGTCGACTAAAACTGTGCACCAGAGAGTTGGGTTTCATTTCAGGAAGAGTTAGTCGACTAGGTAAAAAGGGTAGTCGACTAACAGGGAACTACAAGTCGACTAACAGATACTTAAGTCGACTAAAACTGTGATACAGAAAGTTGGGATCTATATCGGGGATACAGGAGTCGACTATGGGGAATTGGGTAGTCGACTAGGGGTCCTAAGTCGACTATTATTTGGATGAGTCGACTGGAACCAAGAGTTGGTATTCTGGAATCATGGGAAAATTAGTCGACTAGGTTTAAGAGAGTAGTCGACTAGGCATCTCTAGTCGACTGGTCACTGAGGTAAGTCGACTAATACTGCGTTTCCAGAAAATGGTTAAGTTTCAAATGAAAGGGTTAGTCGACTAATGGCTAGGTCAAGTCGACTAATAATGGGAAAACAGCAAACAGAACAGATTCTAGGGTTTTGGTTTGATGACTAATTAATCATGGATTTGAAGACATATTTGCACAAGATATGTAAATACAAACATACTAAGAATAAATCAAGTCTAGATGAGGAAGATTACTCACCAAATTGATGATGGAGAGGAAGAGGAAAGGTAGAGTTGGTGATGATCCTTGAGGAAGAGGGAGATGGGGGAGTTGTTGTTGTTGGTGATGGAGGAGGTGGAGCTTGGCCGGAGTTGGGAGGAGTCCTCGCCGGCGACTTGGCCGGAGGTGGCTGGCCGGAGGTGAGGTCGGCCGGCTCTCTTGGAGAAGAAGAAGAAGAAGAAAGAAATGAGAAGAGAAGAAAATGAAAAAGAAGTGAAATGTAAAGGAAGGATATTTATATGTTTAGGATTTTATGAAGGAGATGCAAATCAAATGGAAGTGGGGGGGTTTGGTGTAAAAAGAAGGGGAGGTGAGGTGTCTCTCAAGGGGACACTTGGCCGGCCATGGGAGAGGGAAAAGAGATGCATTTAATGGGGAAGGTGGGAGTTGGTGGAATAAGAAAAAGAATTTGGAATTTTGGAAAATAGGAAAAGTGTGTGGTGGAAGTTAAAGGAAAGAAAAGAAAAGAAAATAGGAAATGGAAAGAAAATGGAAAAGGGAAGAAATTCTCTGGAATAGAAAATGAAAACAATGGAAGTGGCGGCTTCCCGAGATTCAGTAGTAGATACAGAAATCTTTCGGGAAAATACCGGAATCGTCCGAAATTCAAGTATCTCGGAACGACCCGAAATAATTACCAAAAATCAATAATAATATATAAAGTCCGATAGTGAAATCCGTTTGAAGAAATACTTTATAGTTTTGAAACTAAAAATCCCGGAACCAGTTATCTACCGACTCCGTTGGAATTTTCATAAAATCATAAAATCCTCAGAAAAAGAATGTAGGTAGAAAATATGATTCTAAGAAATAAAGTCTAAAGAACCATCCTGAAATTCCAAGCCGTTTGTAAAATAAAAATCCGGGAATCGGTCAGCGGTACTGGCCGACACCGGTTTTGGAGAAATTCCTTTTAATCCAAGATAATTCCAGAAAATCATATAAAATCTAAAATATTGGAAAATAATCTTTGGAACTGAAACCGGTCAAATCTAAACACCGGAAAGGCCAATCGGGTAATATACTAGGATCGGGTCCTTCGGTTCAGACTAGGGCTGACTCCGTGTCCACGAATCCAAATCCAAAACAAAAACAATCATATAAGGAATTCATCATACAGAATAAATACAGGAAACAAATCGAAAAAATACGATTGAAAATCTGAATACGCAACTAAGTACGTATTCCGGGAACGGGGTATTACAATCCACCCACCTTACAAAAATTGCGTCCTCGCAATTTCGTTAAGGGGTAAATTGAACACAAGGAGGACAAAGGCTGGAATAAAGGCTTCATAAAACCAAAACAGGGTAAAGGATGGAAAGGATTAGGAATCAAAGGAAGGATAGTCAAGAAATAGATAACTCTGCACTTGTAGTTGGAATGTATAACCAAGACTCATGTATTCCAGTTGCAAATCTCTTTACCATTGATTTGCCTTCTGGACGTACTGAGGAGGTTAGAGCCTAAGCTCTGATACCAACCTGTAACGCCCCGATCCCGCTGATACGGGGACGTCACTGCAACGTATATACGTAGGTCAGAACTACCCTCCCGTATATACGCTAAGCATCAGTACAGGAAAGAATCAGAGTACGGAAGCAAGTGGTGCATTATACATTCCAACACATATAGTACAATTACACAGTTATCATCAGAGTGATTACAATATTACATGAATATCATATCACTAATATGCGCAAACGCGAGAGAACAAAGGAATATACATGTATGGACAACATAAAAGATACATGTATATGAACAGTACAAAAGAGTGCTCACGAGGTAACTGGAGAGACCACGCTACCGCTGCGCTACTCTGATCAATAAACAGGGGGAAATCCTCACGCTCCAAGCTCCATGACCTGGACATGAGAATCCAGGGGAGTCAGTGAAACTCCCCAGGCGAGTATGATACAATGCCAGGTGGCGAGCCAGGGTAAGCACAAGTGAGAAACTCAGAAGACAGGAGGGTTAGAACATAATGAAGTATATATATAAGAACAGGTATAACATAACAATCGCAAAACCGGAAATCCAAGGTAAAGCTGATTATAAGCAAAGGTGATTTTATACGCTTAGGTCACGGTCCCATGAGACTAGTACGTCGAAGGAATAATCCAAACAAGGAAACCCTCATATATATACCTTTGTCTCATGCCACAGAGTATCCAAGCGTATAGAATCAGAGATGCAAATCATATCATAGTCAAAAATAGGAATGCATAACAATAATGATCAGGGGTCCATAACACGAGTAACGGATACACATAACGGAAACCATAACAGGAAACACAACAGAAGTCAATAGGCAATGTCTATTATTATTATTACTCGTCTGACTCATATATCTCGGCATGTGTCCAGGTGTGCACCCCAACACACATACATCCATATATAAGCGAGTCGAGGGTTGTTAACGGAAGCAGATGGAGAACTGACAGAGCTTCTTATAGTGGTTCACATACACCGGGGACCAGTTTGTTGGTCCAACGGTTCCCACCACCTGGGACCGGTTTGGAGGCCCAAAGTCCCCCTATATGTACTCATGTGGGCCCTAAGTCCCACTATAGTCGTCCGCCAAATATATATATCATATCCATCACTATAAGCAAGGTATCATTCCGGCATCCATCACTTCCTCCCATACCCCATACAAGTTGTCCTTTTTATGATTTATTAACATAATTATCAGATTAAGGGAATGAGCAATATCATAACAGTAATACATAACAGTGATCAGTACATAACGGTAATCAGGTACCACATTCCCTTTATCGTGATAATTATAAGAATCGGTGTATCATGCTTGGTGTCAAGAGATAGCATGACAAGTGGTGATGATATGTATCAAGTAACCAATCATGTTAAGAGATGGATAATAGTCTGGGTAAGTCATGGTACAACATACAGGTCTTGCCAAATAGTGCATGTCAAGTAGTCAGGTCAGGTGATAACACAGTTACCAAGGTGATATACATGTGTTAAAAGGAAACATGCAATTGACAAGTCTGAAGCAATGACAAGTCTGAAATAATAGCATGGCAATCATAGGAGAAACTCAGAAGTCAACGACCACGAAGGGTCGGCCACGCATAGCATGAAAACAGTAAAAGATATAAAGCATGAAATACAATACATGAAGACTAGAACGAGAATACTATCATAATCAATGAAATGGGAAGTAAGAGGGTAGCGAGTAAGAATACTCGCCCAAATCACCAAACGCCGAAATATCCGGAATCCACTGAAGTTCGGGATGCGCCACAACCTGTGATATAAATAATGTAGAGTGAAGAGAAGTGAGAAAGAAAATAGGGTAAGTAATGTTTGTCAAGTGACAAGTCAAGTGATACCTATATATGATATATGTCTAGAGGACAAGGTTCCTATTCAAGAAAGAAGTCAACTAAAACTAACAGCTAAAGTTAGTCGACTAGGGTCAAGGGAGTAGTCGACTAATAGAGGGTTAGTCGACTAACAGTCTGGTATAGTCGACTAAAACTGTGCACCAGAGAGTTGGGTTTCATTTCAGGAAGAGTTAGTCGACTAGGTAAAAAGGGTAGTCGACTAACAGGGAACTACAAGTCGACTAACAGATACTTAAGTCGACTAAAACTGTGATACAGAAAGTTGGGATCTATATCGGGGATACAGGAGTCGACTATGGGGAATTGGGTAGTCGACTAGGGGTCCTAAGTCGACTATTATTTGGATGAGTCGACTGGAACCAAGAGTTGGTATTCTGGAATCATGGGAAAATTAGTCGACTAGGTTTAAGAGAGTAGTCGACTAGGCATCTCTAGTCGACTGGTCACTGAGGTAAGTCGACTAATACTGCGTTTCCAGAAAATGGTTAAGTTTCAAATGAAAGGGTTAGTCGACTAATGGCTAGGTCAAGTCGACTAATAATGGGAAAACAGCAAACAGAACAGATTCTAGGGTTTTGGTTTGATGACTAATTAATCATGGATTTGAAGACATATTTGCACAAGATATGTAAATACAAACATACTAAGAATAAATCAAGTCTAGATGAGGAAGATTACTCACCAAATTGATGATGGAGAGGAAGAGGAAAGGTAGAGTTGGTGATGATCCTTGAGGAAGAGGGAGATGGGGGAGTTGTTGTTGTTGGTGATGGAGGAGGTGGAGCTTGGCCGGAGTTGGGAGGAGTCCTCGCCGGCGACTTGGCCGGAGGTGGCTGGCCGGAGGTGAGGTCGGCCGGCTCTCTTGGAGAAGAAGAAGAAGAAGAAAGAAATGAGAAGAGAAGAAAATGAAAAAGAAGTGAAATGTAAAGGAAGGATATTTATATGTTTAGGATTTTATGAAGGAGATGCAAATCAAATGGAAGTGGGGGGTTTGGTGTAAAAAGAAGGGGAGGTGAGGTGTCTCTCAAGGGGACACTTGGCCGGCCATGGGGAGAGGGAAAAGAGATGCATTTAATGGGAAGGTGGGAGTTGGTGGAATAAGAAAAAGAATTTGGAATTTTGGAAAATAGGAAAAGTGTGTGGTGGAAGTTAAAGGAAAGGAAGAAAAGAAAATAGGAAATGGGAAAGAAAATGGAAAAGGGAAGAAATTCTCTTGGAATAGAAAATGAAAACAATGGAAGTGGCGGCTTCCCGGGATTCAGTAGTAGATACAGAAATCTTTCGGGAAAATACCGGAATCGTCCGAAATTCAAGTATCTCGGAACGACCCGAAATAATTACCAAAAATCAATAATAATATATAAAGTCCGATAGTGAAATCCGTTTGAAGAAATACTTTATAGTTTTGAAACTAAAAATCCCGGAACCAGTTATCTACCGACTCCGTTGGAATTTTCATAAAATCATAAAATCCTCAGAAAAAGAATGTAGGTAGAAAATATGATTCTAAGAAATAAAGTCTAAAGAACCATCCTGAAATTCCAAGCCGTTTGTAAAATAAAAATCCGGGAATCGGTCAGCGGTACTGGCCGACACCGGTTTGGAGAAATTCCTTTTAATCCAAGATAATTCCAGAAAATCATATAAAATCTAAAATATTGGAAAATAATCTTTGGAACTGAAACCGGTCAAATCTAAACACCGGAAAGGCCAAATCGGGTAATATACTAGGATCGGGTCCTTCGGTTCAGACTAGGGCTGACTCCGTGTCCACGAATCCAAATCCAAAACAAAAACAATCATATAAGGAATTCATCATACAGAATAAATACAGGAAACAAATCGAAAAAATACGACTGAAAATCTGAATACGCAACTAAGTACGTATTCCGGGAACGGGGTATTACAATCCACCCACCTTACAAAAAATGCGTCCTCGCAATTTCGTTAAGGGGTAAATTGAACACAAGGAGGACAAAGGCTGGAATAAAGGCTTCATAAAACCAAAACAGGGTAAAGGATGGAAAGGATTAGGAATCAAAGGAAGGATAGTCAAGAAATAGATAACTCTGCACTTGTAGTTGGAATGTATAACCAAGACTCATGTATTCCAGTTGCAAATCTCTTTACCATTGATTTGCCTTCTGGACGTACTGAGGAGGTTAGAGCCTAAGCTCTGATACCAACCTGTAACGCCCCGATCCGCTGATACGGGGACGTCACTGCAACGTATATACGTAGGTCAGAACTACCCTCCCGTATATACGCTAAGCATCAGTACAGGCAAGAATCAGAGTACGGAAGCAAGTGGTGCATTATACATTCCAACACATATAGTACAATTACACAGTTATCATCAGAGTGATTACAATATTACATGAATATCATATCACTAATATGCGCAAACGCGAGAGAACAAAGGAATATACATGTATGGACAACATAAAAGATACATGTATATGAACAGTACAAAAGAGTGCTCACGAGGTAACTGGAGAGACCACGCTACCGCTGCGCTACTCTGATCAATAAACAGGGGGAAATCCTCACGCTCCAAGCTTCATGACCTGGACATGAGAATCCAGGGGAGTCAGTGAAACTCCCCAGGCGAGTATGATACAATGCCAGGTGGCGAGCCAGGGTAAGCACAAGTGAGAAACTCAGAAGACAGGAGGGTTAGAACATAATGAAGTATATATAAGAACAGGTATAACATAACAATCGCAAAACCGGAAATCCAAGGTAAAGCTGATTATAAGCAAAGGTGATTTTATACGCTTAGGTCACGGTCCCATGAGACTAATACGTCGAAGGAATAATCCAAACAAGGAAACCCTCATATATATACCTTTGTCTCATGCCACAGAGTATCCAAGCGTATAGAATCAGAGATGCAAATCATATCATAGTCAAAAACAGGAATGCATAACAATAATGATCAGGGGTCCATAACACGAGTAACGGATACACATAACGGAAACCATAACAGGAAACACAACAGAAGTCAATAGGCAATGTCTATTATTATTATTACTCGTCTGACTCATATATCTCGGCATGTGTCCAGGTGTGCACCCCAACACACATACATCCATATATAAGCGAGTCGAGGGTTGTTAACGGAAGCAGATGGAGAACTGACAGAGCTTCTTATAGTGGTTCACATACACCGGGGACCAGTTTGTTGGTCCAACGGTTCCCACCACCTGGGACCGGTTTGGAGGCCCAAAGTCCCCCTATATGTACTCATGTGGGCCCTAAGTCCCACTATAGTCGTCCGCCAAATATATATATCATATCCATCACTATAAGCAAGGTATCATTCCGGCATCCATCACTTCCTCCCATACCCCATACAAGTTGTCCTTTTATGATTTATTAACATAATTATCAGATTAAGGGAATGAGCAATATCATAACAGTAATACATAACAGTGATCAGTACATAACGGTAATCAGGTACCACATTCCCTTTATCGTGATAATTATAAGAATCGGTGTATCATGCTTGGTGTCAAGAGATAGCATGACAAGTGGTGATGATATGTATCAAGTAACCAATCATGTTAAGAGATGGATAATAGTCTGGGTAAGTCATGGTACAACATACAGGTCTTGCCAAATAGTGGCATGTCAAGTAGTCAGGTCAGGTGATAACACAGTTACCAAGGTGATATACATGTGTTAAAAGGAAACATGCAATTGACAAGTCTGAAGCAATGACAAGTCTGAAATAATAGCATGGCAATCATAGGAGAAACTCAGAAGTCAACGACCACGAAGGGTCGGCCACGCATAGCATGAAAACAGTAAAAGATATAAAGCATGAAATACAATACATGAAGACTAGAACGAGAATACTATCATAATCAATGAAATGGGAAGTAAGAGGGTAGCGAGTAAGAATACTCGCCCAAATCACCAAAACGCCGAAATATCCGGAATCCACTGAAGTTCGGGATGCGCCACAACCTGTGATATAAATAATGTAGAGTGAAGAGAAGTGAGAAAGAAAATAGGGTAAGTAATGTTTGTCAAGTGACAAGTCAAGTGATACCTATATATGATATATGTCTAGAGGACAAGGTTCCTATTCAAGAAAGAAGTCAACTAAAACTAACAGCTAAAGTTAGTCGACTAGGGTCAAGGGAGTAGTCGACTAATAGAGGGTTAGTCGACTAACAGTCTGGTATAGTCGACTAAAACTGTGCACCAGAGAGTTGGGTTTCATTTCAGGAAGAGTTAGTCGACTAGGTAAAAAGGGTAGTCGACTAACAGGGAACTACAAGTCGACTAACAGATACTTAAGTCGACTAAAACTGTGATACAGAAAGTTGGGATCTATATCGGGGATACAGGAGTCGACTATGGGGAATTGGGTAGTCGACTAGGGGTCCTAAGTCGACTATTATTTTGGATGAGTCGACTGGAACCAAGAGTTGGTATTCTGGAATCATGGGAAAATTAGTCGACTAGGTTTAAGAGAGTAGTCGACTAGGCATCTCTAGTCGACTGGTCACTGAGGTAAGTCGACTAATACTGCGTTTCCAGAAAATGGTTAAGTTTCAAATGAAAGGGTTAGTCGACTAATGGCTAGGTCAAGTCGACTAATAATGGGAAAACAGCAAACAGAACAGATTCTAGGGTTTTGGTTTGATGACTAATTAATCATGGATTTGAAGACATATTTGCACAAGATATGTAAATACAAACATACTAAGAATAAATCAAGTCTAGATGAGGAAGATTACTCACCAAATTGATGATGGAGAGGAAGAGGAAAGGTAGAGTGGTGATGATCCTTGAGGAAGAGGGAGATGGGGGAGTTGTTGTTGTTGGTGATGGAGGAGGTGGAGCTTGGCCGGAGTTGGGAGGAGTCCTCGCCGGCGACTTGGCCGGAGGTGGCTGGCCGGAGGTGAGGTCGCCGGCTCTCTTGGAGAAGAAGAAGAAGAAGAAAGAAATGAGAAGAGAAGAAAATGAAAAAGAAGTGAAATGTAAAGGAAGGATATTTATATGTTTAGGATTTTATGAAGGAGATGCAAATCAAATGGAAGTGGGGGGGTTGGTGTAAAAAGAAGGGGAGGTGAGGTGTCTCTCAAGGGGACACTTGGCCGGCCATGGGGAGAGGGAAAAGAGATGCATTTAATGGGGAAGGTGGGAGTTGGTGGAATAAGAAAAAGAATTTGGAATTTTGGAAAATAGGAAAAGTGTGTGGTGGAAGTTAAAGGAAAGGAAGAAAAGAAAATAGGAAATGGGAAAGAAAATGGAAAAGGGAAGAAATTCTCTTGGAATAGAAAATGAAAACAATGGAAGTGGCGGCTTCCCGGGATTCAGTAGTAGATACAGAAATCTTTCGGGAAAATACCGGAATCGTCCGAAATTCAAGTATCTCGGAACGACCCGAAATAATTACCAAAAATCAATAATAATATATAAAGTCCGATAGTGAAATCCGTTTGAAGAAATACTTTATAGTTTTGAAACTAAAAATCCCGGAACCAGTTATCTACCGACTCCGTTGGAATTTTCATAAAATCATAAAATCCTCAGAAAAAGAATGTAGGTAGAAAATATGATTCTAAGAAATAAAGTCTAAAGAACCATCCTGAAATTCCAAGCCGTTTGTAAAATAAAAATCCGGGAATCGGTCAGCGGTACTGGCCGACACCGGTTTTGGAGAAATTCCTTTTAATCCAAGATAATTCCAGAAAATCATATAAAATCTAAAATATTGGAAAATAATCTTTGGAACTGAAACCGGTCAAATCTAAACACCGGAAAGGCCAAATCGGGTAATATACTAGGATCGGGTCCTTCGGTTCAGACTAGGGCTGACTCCGTGTCCACGAATCCAAATCCAAAACAAAAACAATCATATAAGGAATTCATCATACAGAATAAATACAGGAAACAAATCGAAAAAATACGACTGAAAATCTGAATACGCAACTAAGTACGTATTCCGGGAACGGGGTATTACAACCATTGTGTTGGGATGAAGTTGGTGAGAGAAGGCATTTGGGGCCAGATGTGATAGTACAGGCAGTGGACAAGATCAGGATTATCCAAGAGCACCTTCGTGTAGCCCAGGACAGACAGAAGAGTTGGGCAGATTCCAATAGAAGACCGTTGGAGTTCCAGGCGGGAGAGCATGTGTTTCTGAAGATATCTCCGACCATGGGAGTGATCAGGTTTGGTGCACGTGGGAAGCTGAGTCCGAGGTATATAGGCCCGTTTGAGATATTAGATCGAGTGGGAGAAGTGGCCTACAGATTGGCACTACCACCATCACTGGAAGGAGTGCACAATGTGTTCCATGTGTCGCAGCTGAGGAGATACATCAGGGATGAGAGCCATGTGTTGGATCATTCAGAGTTGGAGATGCAGCCGGATCTGTCATATATTGAGCAACCAATGGCTATTGTGGACAGAAGTGTCAAGACCCTGAAGACCCGGACCATCCCGTCGGTGCTCGTTTCATGGAATAGGCATAGTCCGGGAGAAGCAACTTGGGAGCGGGAGGACGTCATTCGTGACCGTTACCCGTATCTGTTCGAGCCTTGAGTGGTAATAATCTCTTGTACTCCATTCTTGTCTTATCAATTCATCATTTTCATGTTCATCTCTTTCCTTATAGAAATTTTGAGGACGAAATTTTTGTTAAGTGGGTAGATTGTAGCACCCGTACCCGGGATACGTACCCAGAAACGTGTCCCAAAATTTTTCGACCATATTGCTCAATTTTCTTCTTGTACGTGTTCATGAGTTGTGATTGCTTAGTTTATTGAGTACCAGATCTGGATTCTCAGACCTAAAGTAAGCCCTGACCCGGACCGGGAACCCGATACCAGCCAAGAGCCCGATTTGACTTTCTGGTAGTCCGAATGGACCGTTTTTAGTTTCAGAGACTATTTTCTAATATTTTAGATTTTTCATGATTTTCTGGAATTTTCTGAAATTTTTCTGCAAAATCTCCAAAACCGGTGTCGATCGGCATTGCTGACTGATTCCCAGATTTTTAATTTCCAAATGGGATTGAATTTTCAAAAACAGCTTTCACAGTACATCTTAGAATATCATTTTCTATCTAAAAACATTTTTTGGGATTTTTCAAAATTTATCAAAATTTGACCGATCCTGGTGTCGACCGGTATCGCCGGAAGATTCTAGGATTTTTATTTTGAAAACTACATTGTATTTTTCAAATCTGATTTCACTGAGCATCTTAGAATAATATTTCTATTTTTGAGAATTTTTTTGGAAGGATTCTGAAACAGTCAAATTTTCGCCTTATTAAAATAATAATATAAATTGCCGTTCTTTCTTTTCTTGCTTTTCCCTCTCAACTCCTCTACTTATTACTCCCAGAATATTTTATCAATTTTATTATTTAATAAAATAATTATTTATAAAATTTAACTATTTTTTTCATTTCTTTTAATTTTTCCATTTTTCTTTTCTTCTTTTCTTCTTTCTTTTCTTCTCCTCCACTCCACCCTTCCTCCCACGCAAACGCAGCAGGGGCAGCAGCGGCAGCAGTCCATCATGGACTGAGCAACTCTTTTCCCCCACTCCATCTCCCTTCATCATCTCAAATCCCACCATTTCATCATTTCAATTCATTTTTTCCCTTTATCTTCTCCCCTTAAAACACCTCCCTTTCTATTTAAATTTTATCTTCATCTTCAACCTCCCACCCACTCACGCACACCACCTCCACCTTCACCGCCGCGCCCAAGCCGCCGCCACCGCATTCCCCATCACCCCACAACCCTTATCCAACTTCCCAACACCCCCAAATCACCACCGCCATCTTCAATTTCACCCAAAACCCATCACCACCCACCTTCATTTCCACCAAAATTCTCCCTCACCACCACCAAATTCTCCCCTTCAACTACTCCATCACCACCTCCTCCACCTCCTCTAACATCCCAACACCACCAAACACCACCACACCACCACAACCACCACCACCACCCATCACCTCCATCAAAACAACAACAACAACAACATCAACAAATAAAACCCAACACCTCACCTCCCTCTCCCCACCAGCGCGCGCGCGGCCTCCCCGCGCCGCCGCGCCGCCGCCTGGCCGGCCGGCCACCGCCGGCGGCCGACCACCCCACTCCCCCTCCTTCTTCTTTTCATTTCTTTCTTTCTTACTTCCTTTCTTTCTTTCCTTTCATTTCTCCCCTAAATAAACTAACTTTCTCTCTTTCCTAAAATACCCCCACTTCATTCCAAAAACTACTTTCCTCTATTTACATCAATACCCTCCCCCTTTAAATCACAAATTTATTTCTAAAAACACCTCATTTTCCCTCCTTTTTTCCTACAACTTTCTCTCTCCTCTCTCTTCCCTCTAAAATATTTATATAAATATTTATAATTATATATTTAATATATATATTGTGGGCTTAAGGTTTACTCGAACGGTTCGCCGATTCCCGGATTTTAACCGGTATTTTACCCAGTTTCAGGCGAGTACAGTATTTTAGCATATATCCATTTTATCATTATGCGAGTATTTTTAATACACTAAAAAAATAAATGATCTTGTATTTTAAACCTAGAATTGATATATGGATATGTTAGCATGCTTAATACCATTTACCGTAAATTTAATACATGATATCATGCTATGTAAATAAATATTGATGTTGCACTCGGAATTTACCCGACCTTGGACATGTTATGCCTGATATGTGATTTAGGACACCGGCACTTGGCATTTACACCGGTACGCGGTATTTACATCGACACTTGGCATGTTACACTAGGGATATGATTTTTGTCACCGGCACACAATAATTGACACCGATATTACCACGCTGTATTTGACACCGATATCTTTCGTACTATATTTGATACTGATGATTGACATGCTATATGTGATATGTGACACCTGGTATTGATACTTGCCATACTATATTCGACATGTGATACCCGACCCCGATACTTGTCCTGCTACACTTATCACCTGACATTGGACACTGATACTTGATACTTGACGTCTGTTCTTGACATACGGTATATGCTATGCTTTCATGTGGTATAAATACCTGGACCTGACATTATGACTCTTGACCAGACATTACCACCCCTGATACCTGACTATATGACATATTCATGACTATACTGTTACGGGGACATGACATGATTATTATATTATTATTACCAGATATTTGGTACTCCTGAGCTCCTGTACTCCTGTATACTTGAACCCCTGAAATAGGGAGGCTCCTGACATTACTCCTGTATTATACTCCTGTTGACCCCGTAATAGAATAGTCATGGATATTGTACATTTGTGGACATCCTGTGAACATTATTATTTGAGACTCTGTCATATGTAAACAACTTACACTGGGATGGGGAAATTGATGGGTATCGATATAGCTTCTGTGTTTATGGTGGCCATACATATGTTGTACAACTTCCTGTAGGATTCGACCTGGATGGCCACCAGGCGCTTCCGAGGGGTGTACTAGCACCCCTACCCCCTTGCCTGCCTGTCCGGGTGTGCTATAATCCCCTAGGTATATCCTGTGGGGAACGGTGACACTCTATTCCTGTTCGGGTGTATTATAAGACCTTCGGGCATATAGTAAATCTCGGTGCCTTGCGGTACGTTCCGGTTCAGTGCCGGATAATCCTGGACCGTTGTCCCGGGCATGCACGGGACCCATTATAAACATGGTTCGTCGCTCCCCATCAATTTCCAATAACCAACCTCGCTAGATTTGAATGCGAAAGTATATGGCACCGGTTATATACCAAACATACAAATTGAACGAGTTAATAATATTAACTTATAAATTGACTTCGTGCATATCTGTGTCATCTCCATACTTATCATTTATTGTAGTTACTCCATGATTCCTAACTTGATTACATGACACTTGGCCTGATATACATGCTTCTATTTCATGCCTTATAAATATTAGTGTTATTTTCATATTCACTATTCATTATAGTTAATTCATGCTTATTGATTTGGTTACATTATACTTGTCATGATGCACTTGCTATTATTTGTACTTACCATTGGGTTTTTCTTGTACTCGCTGGGTTTTTCCTAACAACCCTGGATTTGCATGTCCAGATTTAGCAGCTTGGACCGAGGTGGACCCATCGGCCGAGGATCAGGCCTATCTTGAGGAGCAGGCAGATCAGCAGTAGTTCTGTCCAGTCTTTTCCCCGCTCGCGAGATCCCTTTTCTAGCTCGTGAGTTTTTATCTGTTGTATCATGTGTAGTCTACTTTTGTATTATCTAGTGATGTAATATTGATGTAATATTATATCACTGTTTGTGATGACTCAGTACTTGTATAAATTATGTTGGAATGTATAATACCACGTATTTTCGCACTCTGATATATGTGTTGTGTTGTATTGATGCTTAGCGTACATACGTGATGGTACCATCGCCCTGCGTATGTACGTCGCAGTGGCGTCTCCGTACCCGCCGGGATCGGGGCGCCACAGGGGGAGTTAAGAATGGTTAACGTAGACCCTCACCACCAGCAAGAGAAGGGTCTTGTCCTGTTCCCACACCCCGGGGAGAAGTCATGTGGGTTCATCCCGACCTTGTGGACGGTCAACAATGGACCACTGTGACCAGCAGAAAGTCCAAAGGCAAAGCTAGAGCTTCATCTTGTAATGTGGTATGTGCCTCTTCCCGGGAAGCGGAGACTGATGATCCCTCGCTGACTGATTCAGAAGAGAAAACAATAGCTCTGGCCACAGAACCCAACCAACTTGTGGTGGAAACCCGTTCGGGTCAGTCATATTTGAAAAAATATGATGAAATGGCGGCAACTCCTCCAAAACCCGCTACGGAGCCAGCCAAGCCCTCCACAAAATCACTCGTGGAGAGACAGAAAGAGCTTCAATTTTTCAAAGTTCTCTCGCAAGACATCGCGGAAGGATCTAAAGCACCTTATCGCTTTGATGTCCTGACTCAGCTGGCCAATATCCCGGCCCGAATCACTCTTTATGAGCTCCTCAGGCTATCAAAGTCAACCAGAGAAGCTTTGCAAGAGGCCCTGGCTAATGCTGAGGTTTTCATGACCCAGGTGCCGATTCGGCCACAGGAGGAAGATGTAGAAGATTGCCTCCTGTTGGCCCGAAAGCCCATCACTCTAGTTTTGATGATGATCAACTCATGTAGTTATAGTACTAATGATCTTGTGTTTAATTAGTGACAGATTATGATCAAGATCTTAGTAGGTGCATAGCTTCAACAAAGGATTTGAAGTCAAGTTTTGGAGCTAGCACGGTTGATCCAAGAGCTATTGGATCGTGTTTGGACCAAGTCAAGAAGATGAGAAGGCTTCAAGTGAAGACTTCAAGAAGATGAAGACTTGAGTCTAGGTTTGTTTTTATAAGATTTTATTTTTAGATAAAATGTAAAGGATAGAATAGTTGGTAGATTGCTCAAGTATATATTATATGCACACACACTCTTGATTTATGTTTGTTTTAGAAAAGAATTTTAACCAAAAATCAAAATGATATTCAAGTGAAGACTTCAAGTATTTTGATGTTTTTGGTATTCAAGTTTATATGTTTTAACCAAAATCATGTTTAGAGCTTAATTTTAAAAACATAGATATTTCACCATGTTTGTGTAGTAGATCATATCCATACACTCTATGCTTCAAAGTTGTTTAAATATCTTGTTTTTGTAGTTGAAGAAGTTTTGGAAAACAAGTTTTAGAAAAATCAAGTTTTGGAAAATACTGTTTTCATTTGAACCAATTTTTTCCATATTACAAAAATAGTCCAAATCATTTGTAACATGCCTTGATTTTGTGCAAGCATGTTTGTTTATCAAAGTATATTGGTAAAACTATTTTTGTAGATTTTTCAGTATTTTATGGGATTTTATTTCAATCAAAAAGACCAAGTTTTAAATCCCTTTACATTTCTGTACTGGCTTCAGCCGGTCGACCGGGACGGTCGACCGCAGCTTGAAGTCGGTCGACCGTCACGGTCGACCGACGTGCACAGACGTGCACGCCAGTTCTGGCAGGAGGGCCGGTCGACCGACCCGGTCGACCGAACCGGTCGACCGTCCAGAGAGCTCTGCTCTCTAGAAAGGCCCCGGCCGACCGGGCGGTCGACCGAACAGAGAGACTTGCTCTCTGTATCCTGGCCTCGGTCGACCGACCGGTCGACCGATGGCACAACGGTCTGAAATATGACAGTTGGCCGATCGACCGGGCGGTCGACCGACAGTTCTGTCAGGCCTCCAACGGCTAGTTTTTGGAGCCCTATAAATTGGGCCATTTGGGGGCTGTTTTAAACAAGATTTTCAAGTAGATTTTTCACCAGTTTTCCTAACTCTTTTAAGAGGTTTTCTCCACTTGTTTTAGAGCAAATATTTCCAATTAAAAGGAGAGTTTATCAAGAGTGTTTAAAAGGAGATTTCTTGAGTTTTCCTCCACCATTCTCATCCTTGTTTTTCTCACACAAACCTTGAGCTATTCATTGCTATATCTACTATAGGGTTTTGTTGTGAGAGTGCTTATTGGTGATCAAAATGTTTAGATCACCAAGAGATCTTTTCTTGTTCCTTGAGGAGGCGGACGAGTGCGTTCGCAGTTGTTTCGAGTTCGTGTGTGAACTCTTTGTTTGAGGTGCGGCCTCGGCGAGCCGGTGGGCTTGCGGTGTGTACAGGCTAGAGAGTCCGAGAGCTTGTAGGTGTTGCGACACCGAGGAGTGATCCATTGGATCGATTATAGTGAAAATCCTTCGTGTGTCGAAGGCGGGGATGTAGAGCAAGTGTGCTCGAACCTCGAACAAATCTCTTGTGTTTGCGATTGATCACTCTCTCTCTCTCTCTCTCTTTGTCTCTTGTTTATATCTTGCATGCTTCTATTGTGTTTATCTTTACATGCTTGATATATTGTGTGCTTATTTGATATACATGCTTGGGTTGTTTGCTAACACTTGTATTTAACCAAGAGAGCCAACGCGGCACCTCAACCCTTATCTAGGGGAATATAGAGGAGTTAGTCCAGAGCCCTTCACGGGGAATTCGGCTACACTCTTGTGTTGTACGTGGTGTTTAGTTTAAATAGTTTGTTTAGGTCATAATAGTTTTTACTTCCGCATTATTTGTTCATTGAGTGACCATTAGATTAGCCATCACCTATTCACCCCCCCTCTAGGTGATCCTACAATTGGTATCAGAGCCAAGTGCTCTGAATTTGGGTCTTACAACCTAGAGTTAAAGATCCTCATTTTTAGGCTAATCACAATATTTTGTACACACACCATGGACTTCATGTCACCACCCACCTTTGACATTCTTAACATCCAAATTTGGAAGGTTAAGATGTCTTTGTACCTCAAGGCCCTAGGCATTCATATTTACCTTGCCATCACTAATGATTATTGTTTAAATGGCAAGAATATTGAGGCTAATGCAAAAGCCCTAAATGCTTTAAAGTCTACACTAAATGATGATTATTTATCTAGGGTTTCTAATGTTGATTCGGCTTTTGTAGCTTGGAACATCATCACCTCCCTTGACGAAAAAGATCTATATTATGCGGGGAGCGATTCGGACGTTAGAAGCGACACCTCCAACTTGTGCTATATAGTCCAAGGGGATAACCCCCTTGAGGTAACTACCGAATCCGAGGTAGATGAAAATGACATGTCATATGATGAGCTTGCTTGTTTTTATCAACAATTACTTGAAAAATATGACATGCTAAGAAAAGATAATAAAAATTTGAAAAAGAATTTTGATAGCATGCTAAAGGAAAAAGATTCATTTAGAACTAAGGTTGCATGCATTGAAAAAGAAAATGAATTTTTGAAAAATGAGAATATTTCCTTGCTTTCCAAATTAAATGATCTTTGTGAAGGAAACACTTGTTTGAAAAATGAAATTATTTTGGTGGAAAAATAAAAGGAAGTCGTTTTTCAAGAAAATAATATTTTAAAAAGAAAAATGATTGAAAAAGAACAAGAAAATGTTTTTCAAAAGAAAAAGAAAATTGTTTCACAATCTCACCATGCTTTACATGCCACCATTGATAATAGTGAGATTAAAATTTTGAAAAATAAAATAAATTTTTTGAGCTCAACTTTGAGCTCATATGTATTTAATCATAGGAGATTGGAGTCTTTGTTTTCAAAGAAACAAGCTCCATATGTTCATACACATCATCATGCATATGCACACTTTGCACGCCATGATCACAAACACACTCATATGCATTCTAAGGTGTACAAATGTACACGTTGTGGCCGCAAAGACCATTTAGCAAAATTTTGTTATGATAAGATAAATGCTTTAAATTTTGCTAATAAAAATGTTTTAAAGTTTGTCAAGGAACCCAAAATTTTGCAAATAATAATGTTCCTTACAAAACTAACCCCCAAGGACCCAAGAAAAAATGGGTACCAAACCCCCACCTTGTGTTTTGATGTAGGTGAGGGCTCTCACACGACGTGAGAGGAATGGTGCCTTGATGGTGGATGCACATGGACTTGATGGACACTTTTTATAGATGCATCGCTATCAAGGAGTTTTGGTGGGACAACCACCATGTTTGGAGTTTTGGAACATAGTTCCTTAGTTGGTAACTATTTCTAAACTCTTATTTTGTTTACATGCTTTTTATTCATATCATAATTTTAGCATGTTCATTTGTTTTATGTGCTTCATGTGGTAAATACATGTTTAGATGTAGATTCCATTAAAACTTGTATATATACATGTTCAAGTAGTGAGCAACAAATTGATTCATATATGTTTGCACTTCATGCTCATTTGTACCCACTATATGCACATGTATAGCCTAGTTTTGATGATTCTTTCATTTATACTTGTTTTGCCAATTTTCATGTTTTACTTCATGTATATGTAATTTTTATTCAAATCTAATAAATATACATGTATATCCTTTTTGAGTCTCTTGCCTTCATGTAAATACTATTAATAGACTCGTTTTATGTTTGGGATATGTATGCATATTGTTAGATTTAGATAAATCATACATATACCTAGAAGTTTATTGTTTTTAATAAAAAATAAATTTTCATGTTTTGTTTGATAAAATAAAATGAAGAATTTGTTTTGATCATTTTGAGCCTTAATGACTATTTTCATGAAAATGCTATATACATGATTCTTGTACACTCATACTTCATTTGTTTTGTCATGACTTTGATTCATGAACACTTTTATGAGCTTAATCGATTTTGAGTGTCATCTCTTGTGTATTTGGTATGATTCATGAAATACATATGATTTGGTTTCATGTTTTTGAAGGATCTTTAACTAGTTTTTCAAAAATTAATTTAACTAGTTATTTATTCTTCAATGTTTATGAGATATACACATGATCCTATTATTGTTTCAATTGGTATCATTGAATCGTTTCAATTGGTATCAATTTGACTCTATTTTGTATATACTCATATTTTGTTTTTCTTATATATGTATGTATCATTTTCATTTGGTATACTCATTTTTCATACATATATACGAGTTATTTGTGCTTGAGTTAAAATTGTTGTACATGTTTAAAGCACGAAGTTGTTTATGATAAGAAAATAAAAATTTTAAAAATTCTCAAATTTGTTTTATTGAGAAAATTCAAAATTTTGTTTTATAAGAAAAATCAAAATTTTTGATTTGTATTGCCTATATGCATGGAGAGCTTAACATCTCTTCTACATATAGATTCATGTTGAGTGTATTGTATATTGAGGAGCTTGACAACTCTTCTTTATGTGGTACACGTGTGTAGGGGGAGCTTCACATCTCCTCTTATGCATTACATAATATGTGTTATGTGAATTGGGGCTTGTCATCCTTTCTTCATGTAATGCATATGTGTAGGGAAGCTAACTTAACGTCTACCTCTTCATGAATGTATATCGCATATAACCATTTATTGATTTGTTTGGTTTACCCCTTCATTAGTTCCTTGTTTCGGACAAAAAGGGGGAGAAAAATTTGATGATTTTATTTTTACTTTAACCCCTTTGTTGATGATTGACAAAAGGGGGAGAAGTATCTGAGATATATGCATGTTTTCCTTACTTAAGGGGGAGAAGTATTTGTTTTCCTTGCTTAAGGGGGAGTAGTATTTGTGTTTATGCATATATGTTTTGTTTTGCAAATAGGAGAAAAAGATTTTGTGCTTTTGTTTTATGCTTGATTAGAATGTTTACTCCTTCATTTGCATACATGTTTATGAGCATACATTGCATATTTATTTGCTTATTTGTGATGCATGATTTAAGGGGGGCTTCTTTGGAGCTTTACTTTAATCCATGCATATATAACTTCATGAGTTTTGTCATCATAAAAAAGGGGGAGATTGTTGGCCCGAAAGCCCATCACTCTAGTTTTGATGATGATCAACTCATGTAGTTATAGTACTAATGATCTTGTGTTTAATTAGTGATAAATTTATGATCAAGATCTTAGTAGGTGCATAGCTTCAACAAAGGATTTGAAGTCAAGTTTTGGAGCTAGCACGGTTTGATCCAAGAGCCATTGGATCGTGTTTGGACCAAGTCAAGAAGATGAGAAGGCTTCAAGTGAAGACTTCAAGAAGATGAAAACTTGAGTCTAGGTTTGTTTTTATAAGATTTTGTTTTTAGATAAAATGTAAATGATAGAATAGTTGGTGGATTGCTCAAGTATATATTATATGCACACACACTCTTGATTTATGTTTGTTTTAGAAAAGAATTTTAACCAAAAACCAAAATGATATTCAAGTGAAGACTTCAAGTGTTTTGATGTTTTTGGTATTCAAGTTTATATGTTTTAACCAAAACCATGTTTAGAGCTTAATGTCAAAAACATAGATATTTCACCATGTTTGTGTAGTGGATCATATCCATACACTTTATGCTTCAAAGTTGTTTAAATATCTTATTTTTGTAGTTGAAGAAGTTTTGGAAAACAAGTTTTAGAAAAATCAAGTTTTGGAAAATACTATTTTCATTTGAACCAATTTTTTTCATATTACAAAAATAGTCCAAATCATTTGTAACATGCCTTAATTTTGTGCAAGCATGTTTGTTTATCAAAGTATATTGGTAAAACTATTTTTGTAGATTTTTCAGTATTTTATGAGATTTTATTTCAATCAAAAAGACCAAGTTTTAAATCCCTTTACATTTCTGTACTGGCTTCAGCCGGTCGACCGCAGCTTGAAGTCGGCCGACCGTCACGGTCGACCGACATGCACAAACGTGCACGCCAATTCTGGTAGGAGGGCCGGTCGACCGACCCGGTCGACTCTGCTCTCTGGAAAGGCCCCGGCCGACCGGGCGGTCGACCGGACAGAGAGACTTGCTCTCTGTATCCTGGCCTCGGTCGGCCGACCAGTCGACCGATGGCACAAAGGTCTGAAATATGACCATTGGCCGGTCGACCGGGCGGTCGACCGACAGTTCTGTCAGGCCTCCAACGGCTAGTTTTTGGAGCCCTATAAATTGGGCCATTTGGGGGCTGTTTTAAACAAGATTTTTAAGTGGATTTTTCACCAGTTTTCCTAACTCTTTTAAGAGGTTTTCTCCACTTATTTTAGAGCAAATATTTTCTATCAAAAGGAGAGTTTATCAAGAGTGTTTAAAAGGAGATTTCTTGAGTTTCCTCCACCATTCTCATCCTTATTTTTCTCACACAAACACTTGAGCTATCCATTGCTATATCTACCTATAGGGTTTGTTGTGAGAGTGCTTATTGGTGATCAAAGTGTTTAGATCACCAAGATATCTTTTCTTGTTCCTTGAGGAGGCGGACGAGTACGTTCGCGGTTGTTTCGAGTTCGTGTGTGAACTCTTGTTTGAGGTGCGGCCTCGGCGAGCCGGTGGGCTTGCGGTGTGTACGGGCTAGAGAGTCCGAGAGCTTGTAGGTGTTGCGGCACGAGGAGTGATCCATTGGGATCGATTATAGTGGAAATCCTTCGTGTGTCGAAGGCGGGATGTAGAGCTAGTGTGCTCGAACCTCGAAACAAATCCCTTGTGTTTGCGATTGCTCACTCTCTCTCTCTCTCTCTCTCTTTGTCTCTTGTTTATATCTTGCATGCTTCTATTGTGTTTATCTTTACATGCTTGATATATATTGTGTGCTTATTTGATATACATGCTTGGGTTGTTTGCTAACACTTGTATTTAACCAAGAGAGCCAACGCGGCACCTCAACCCTTATCTAGGGGAATCTAGAGGAGTTAGTCCAGAGCCCTTCACGGGGAATTCGGCTACACTCTTGTGTTGTACGTGGTGTTTAGTTTAAATAGTTTGTTTAGATCATAATAGTTTTTACTTCCGCATTATTTGTTCATTGAGTGACCATTAGATTAGCCATCACCTATTCACACCCCTCTAGGTGATCTTACACCTTCATGCCTCCCAAAATGCTCCCTGCATCACCTTCACAGCAGATGATATGCAGGTCAAGGGGAAACACGATCGGCCCCTGTACTTCACAGGGTATATTGGTTCATCTGAAGTAAGTCGCATTCAGGTGGATTCCGGATCCGCATTGAGCATTATGCCTCACCGGGTCATGCAGCATCTAAGGATTCCTACTCACCGTTTGAGCGCTACCCAGACTACCATTTATGGGTTCAATGCCACTGGTACCCGTCCAATGGGGAAGATCAGCTCAAATGCCAGATCGGAGATTTAAGGTCGGAGGTGACATGCTACGTAATCGCTGCCGACATGTAACCCCCTGATCCCCGTTGTACGTATCACAGTATCAATACGCGATACGACGTATAAAATTGATTTGACCTTTCTGGTAGTCCGATTGAGCCCATTTCAGTTTTGAAAATTATTTTCTAATATTTTAGATTTTTCAGGATTTTCTGGAATTTTTCTGGATTATTTTGGAAAATCTCCGGAATCGGTGTCGACCAATACCAATAATCTGCTTTACGATTTTTATTTCATAAACGGAGTAGAATTTTGAGAATCCGCTTTCACCAGATGTCTTAAAATCGTATTATCTACATTAGGGTATTTTTGGAGATTTTTCAGAATTTATCGAAAATCCGGCCAAACCGGTGTCGCCCGATACCGGCGACATCTTCCAGGATTTTTAATTTGCAAACTAGATAGAATTTCTTCAAACCGTCTTAATATTACATCTCAGGATAATATTTTCTATTTTCTGTAATATTTGGGCACCGTTCGGAACTAGTCGAATTTGGACCATATTATAATATTTAAATATTATTTTTTTAAATCTTTTACTTTTCCCTTCTTTCCCTTCTCTTCTCCCTTTCTCTGGATCTTTCTCCTTCACCGCCTAAAAAACCCACCGCCTCTCTAACCGACTTTTCCCCTTCTTTAAAATCCTCCTCTCTCTCTCTCTCCTCTATTCTCTCTCTCACTCTCCCACACACTCTCTCTTTCCAATTTTCTCTCTCTCTCTCTCTCTCTCTCTCTCTCAACCACTCTCCTTCTTTTTCCCCTCACTGCAGGCCAGCCGGGTCCTGACCCATGCCTGCGGCCGCTCCGGCCGGCGCGCCACCTCCGTGCCCCCGGCCGGCGGCGCCGCCGCCGCCGGCCGCAAGCCCCCAAGGCCACCACCACCCCTCTTCTTCTTCTTCTTCTTCTTCTTCTTTTGCTGTGCACCCATGCCCCCTTTCTCTTTCTCTCTGTTTCTCTCTCCCTCACCCTCTTTCTCTCACCACCGCCCGGAGGCCGGGACCGCCGCCGGCGGCCAGCCAGCGCCGCCGGCCAGCCCAGCTGGCCGGCTGGCTATTGTGGGCGGCAGCAGCAAGCTGCTGCTACCCCCTTTGTGTTGTTTGGGTTTGGGTAAATCCCAAACCCATTACCCAATAGGGTTAATCATTAACCCAACAAACCCAACCCAATAACCCTTGTTACCCAGTACCCATTAAGCCAAGTTATGGGTTTGGGTTTGGGTTTGGTCCAGACCTGACCCGTTTACCACCCGCATCCGAACCCGTTAAAGGTAATTTTATAGAAAACCCCCTGCTATTATTTATTATTTGCATTTCAATATTTTTATTACATATTTAATCCCATTTTATTTGATTTAGTATTCGGGCGATATCGGGAGCATCCGGACTCCGATTTGGATGATTCTAGATCCGTTGCGATCGTGAGAAAGAGAGCTACCTTCCCATGGCTAGTTTGTGAGTGTTTTTATTTTATAAATTATCGTTTATCATGTTTAGGGATATGACTTGATTGCTTTCTGTGACAAATCATGATTATGGATAAAATACGGTAACTATTAATTATTAACTGATAATGATTAGACATGCATTGTAATATGAATAACCTAGAATATTGTTAGGTATGTCCTGATTTGGAATGCAGATAAGGAGGTAATTATAATACCAATAAATACTGGCAGAGTCAATTCGGACACGGTCATCACACCTGCACAGCCACTGACATTCGGACCACTAGTTCACCATATGTGTGGACACTATTATTTTATGTTCATGTCTTGTATCACAGTTAGATAACTATCGTCACATAGATACTGAGCCACGGTATCAGATCACACTACACTGTCACGAGATATGACTGTAGGACACCGATATTGCATGCACCGGGATCATCATTACACGGATTATTGCTACACATAGATGTTTCATTAGTACACAGATATACAATTGCACGGACTACCGCATGTCATATTATTGGTTGTTATCATCATTATATGGATTCTCGGCATATCACTGTTACACATGCATGCATGGTTTCTTTATTCTTGTCATACGAATTCCCGTTCATACTACATGTATTATTGTTCCATAGTACCGTAGTCATGTTATATGATTGTATCCTGTTACTGATATGGATATTCCCGATACTGGACATGAGAGCTGTTGATATGCGATATGTGGAATCCCACATCTATTGTTATATTGTTCCCGTTATATTGTTCCTGTTTCCCGTTATATTGTTTTATGCTATCAACAGAGCTCAGGTCCAGTTATCATGTGACCCGTATCATGTACTGTATTTGTTCTTGTTACATTGTATACTTGACATATCAGATCATAATGATAACTTGGGAATGGGGGAGACTTGATGGTTGATTAGATCTTATCGGGTGATGTACTAGATCCATATTGTTCTCCCACTGCAGGGGACGGTAGTGCTACCTACCAATTGCTCCATGAGCTCTTGTTACTTGATTCAAGCTCCCCTCTTAGCGGAGGGCCCTGGTCTCAGCAGCCAGGGGTTTGTTTAAGGCCGTGATCCCGGATATGCACGGGATACACCTACCCGATAAGAACTCCTCGACCATGGGTTTCTAATTAACATAATAAAACAGTATACACAATAGTGACGTCAGGAACACTTATTATTTGGTCACTCTCTCGTTTGGATAATGGTACCCGTAGGCCATGTCCGGATGGGTTCGACTGGAGTGCGGGCTCCAGTATGAACTGCCAGTGGTATGGGACACTGGAAGAGATGGATTAAAATACCAGGTGGTACTGATTGTTACTATTGTATAAATCACATGACGTGCCTGGTACATATATGCTATCTTGTTATTGTTCATACTACTTTATCCGATATCCTGTTACCTGTATCCTTGTTACTTTACCTGGTATATGTTATACTTTCTGTGATGGCATACGACGCATGTTCTGTATTGTATATATTATGCTTTCAGTATAGCAGACATCATTACTGTATATACACCACACCGTATAGTGATTTCATTGCATAGGCCCACCTGCATGTTCATATTGCATATGCCCACCTGCATGTTCATTTACATCACTACCATGTTCATTTCTATCACGTCACCATTTATTCGATAAACTGGACACGACTATAGACATGACCCGATGATAACCGGCTAGGTAGTGATGGTAATAAAAGATGACATGTTTCTATATTTGCACTGCTTTCATGTTTATCTATTTCTACTGTTTATATATCCTTATTATATGGTATCACTAGTCCTACCTCATGTACGATATATTATTATCGTGCTTGTATTACTATTGTATATATTACTGCCTCCTTCATTTTACCACTCACTAGGTCGCTTTCTGACGACCCTGGGTTTGCATGCCCAGGTTGGAGATCCGAGTTACCGTAGCTTTAGAGAGTGCCTTGGAGTCACATGAGAGATTTCTCATCGGGACAATTCATAGGTATCTTAGTGATTTATTTCTGTTATATTATTTGTCCATCTTTTTCATATCTGTTATGATTGCTAACCTCTTCTGCAGGTATTCTTGTACTTATTCCATGCTGGAACTCATGTGTATATGAAAGTTATATCCTGTACTGAGGCTTAACGTACTCGTGAGTGTGTTTTCACCTCGCGTATGTACGTCGCCATAACGTCTCCGTATACTTGGGATCGGGGCGTTACACGACACCTCCTATAATTTGCTGCTGGGACGACCATGGATTCATCATAATTTTATCGTTCCCTCTACTCTCCACCAAGTCATGAAATACATCGACGGGAGTGGAAAGGTTCGAACGTTGATTGCCGAAAGGCATCCGTTCAAGGGAGTCGAGAATTATTTCACAGATTCTCTCTTGTATCAGGACTCTATGGAAACAAATGAAATCCCGCAATCAGAGGAGCCAGACTCTGGTAATGAAGCCGACACCGAGCCGGAAAAGAAGAGTGCATGTGGGAGCTAGATCCACTTGTAACGAGCATTAATAAGCTCGATGTTGATAACACCACCGATGATGTAGGTGGATGGTATATTAATGAAGAATTAAATTTGGCTTATTTCTCTGTGTTCGCTTCTGATTCAGTACCGTCAGACACAAGTACTGAAGTAGATGATGACCCTTGTCGGCAATGGATGCCTTAACCTCATTGCATGTACCAGTGAAGTCGTCCTTCGAAACGTACCAAGATGCCGATAATGCGCAAGAATCAATATTCATGGTTCCAGCAAGATGGAAAGGCCAAAAACCAATTCTTTTCGGACGAATTAAATCTGAACCGATGTACCGTGAAGAATCAGAAAGCGAGAAGGAACCCCTCAGTTCGGTCATTATGAGCCAAATGCACTCAGAATGATGGAGAGCATGGGGTATGATCTGACAAACGGTCCAGGGTTGAATTTCGGCAAAGGAAGGAGAACACTACTCCGATCTTTTGTGCCAAAAGGGAAAACCCTAATTATTATCATCAGACTCGCAGGGGTTAGGCTATGTGTCAACCCCGATCCCATCAACCTCTGACTCTGAAGAGTCATTATGCCATGATTACTCATCGGGCACGTCATCGTGAGAGTCAGATGTTAGTGTCGGCAACATCTTCAGAGAACTTTCAGTGAATATGATTTCAACAAGCCACTTGGAAGATGGGGATGAAAAATGGCCCAATCTGATACAGATCCTTGGATCAAACACTTAAATGCTCTTTGGGATACTCGCTTTGAACAGTGCGAGCCGCCCACGAAGGATAAGTTGTTCAGATTAACCTAGGAGATGAGGCTAATCCTAAGCCCATCTTTATAAGTGAAAACTTGTCACCCTCCGAGAAAGAAGATTTAGTATCTATGGTGCGAGAATATATAGATATTTTCACCTGGAATTACGAGGACATGCCTGGACTTGATCCTTAAGTGGCTATGCATCGCCTCAACATTAATGCGAACGTAAAACCTGTCAAACAACAGCTGCGATGATTCCGTCCAGAAGTGATGGAATCATTCAGTCAGAAGTCAAAAAACTTATAGACTCTGGCTTCATCAGGAAGAACAACATCCTGATTGGGTAGCCAATATCATTCCTGTTGCCAAAAGAACGGAAAGATCTGGATCTGCATTGACTTTCGCGATCTGAACGAGGCCTGTCCCAAAGACGAATTCTCACTTCCAATCACTGATGTCATGATTGACAATACGTGTGGATTCGAGCGAATGTCCTTCATGGATGGATTCTCAGGGTATAACTAAATCAAAATGTATCCTGATGATGAAAAGCAAACCTCTTTCAGGACACCATTGGGGTATGCTGCTACACCGTCATGTCCTTCGGACTAAAGAATGCAGGAGCGACATATTAGAGGGCCATGAATGCCATTTTTCACTAACACATGCACAAAACGGTGGACTGCTATGTTGACGACATTGCAGTAAAAAGCCGCGCCAAAGGTGATCACATAGCCGATTTAAAGGCTATCTTTGACATCATGCGAGCCCATCAGTTTAAAATGAACCCCACCAAATCCTTCCTGGGGGTGGCCAGCGGCAAATTCCTAGGGTTCGTGGTAACTTCCACAGGAATTCATTTGGACCCGAAAAGGTTCGCGCTATCCAGGAAATGCAACCTCTAAGAAACCTCAAAGAGCTCAAGGGATTGCAAGGACGATTGGCGTACATCCGAAGGTTTATCTCAAATCTCTCTGGAAGATGCCAACCCTTTACCAAATTAATGAAGATGGTGTTTCGTTCATTTGGGACAACGCTTGCCAGCAGGCATTTGAGGAAATTAAACAGTACCTCACACAACCACCAGTCCTTGCAGCTCCGATGTCTGGAAAACCTTTCCTGATATACGTCCGAGCAATGGATCATTCTTTAGGAGCTTTACTAGCTCAGAACAATGATCAAGGACGAGAGCAAGCGATCTACTATTTGAGTAGAACAATGATCGGGGCCGAACATCGATACAACCGATCGAAAAGGAATGTTTGGCATTGGTGTTCGCTGTTCAGAAATGCAACACTATTTGGTAGGCCAAACTATAAATGTCATATCAAAAGTCAACCCCTTGAGGTTACTCATGACAAAGCCGTCATCGTTAAACGGCCGGCTGGCAAAATGGGCCATATTGCTATCCCAATATGAAATGCACTTTTTACCACAAAAAGCTGTGAAGGGACAAGCGGTGGCGGATTTCCTCGCTGAGCATCCAGATCCGAGGGCAACCAAACCTTACGAGGATCTCCCAGATGAGGTCGTTGAAGTCTGCTTGACCTAGACATCTTTCGAAAGGCAAGTGTGGCAACTTTTCTTTGACGGTGCATCGAGAACAGGTCCAAAAGGACATATAGTGGTAGGAGTAGGGATAGTACTCGTATCCCCACAGAACTATGTGATTCCTCGAGCCGTCTCATTAACCAGCCTTGTTCCAATAATGCAGCGGAGTACATGCCCTCTTGATTGGGATGCAACTCACCAATGAGATTGGCGTCAAAAATCTCGAGGCATATGGTGACTCTAAACTCATCGTCAACTAAGTTCGCGGGGAGTACGAAGTCAGACATGAAGATCAGTACCCTATTATAACGCAACTGTCCACATGGTCGAGAGGTTTACAAACTTCTACATTGACATGTACCACGCAAACAAAATGCGCATGCAGATGCACTGGCGTCCCTCGCTGCCTCCTTAACTCTTCCAGCTGGAGCAGTAGAGAGAATATTTGTCCACAGCCACGACCTGTATTGCCCGAGAATTGCTCCTGAGGATCACCAGAAGCCAACAAGAGATCATCAAGTCAAAGAAGCTCTCGAGTTGTCAGCCGGTCCAGAGCCTAGGGACTGGCAATTCCCTTACATTGACTATGTCTTGTACGGCATCCTGCCCGAGGACACCAAAGAAGCGGCCTCCATTAGAAGGAAAGCCCCCAAATTTCACTATAATGCGATCACTCGAACATTGTATGTCAATCACATGACGGGATTTTGCTTCACTGCCTTTCACAAAAAGAGGCACAGGAGGTATTGAAAGAAGCCCATGACGGTGTGTGTGGAGCCCATCAACCTGGCCCAAAACTTGCAAATCGACTCCAAAGGTTGGGATATTACTGGCCCAAGATGATCGCTGACGCCATCACCTATGCCAAAAGATGTCACGCCTGCCAAGTGCATGGTGATTTCATCCATCAAGCACTAGGGTACCTTCACTCAACGACCTCTACCTAGCCATTTGAGATGTGGGGCATGGATGTAGTTGACCCTATCAGCCCACCATCATCAAAAGGACAACGGTTTATTTTAGCCATAACCAACTACTTCTCCAAATGGGCTAAGGCCGTTCCTTTGAAGGAGGTAAAGTCATCTGATGTGATCAAGTTCGTCAAACATCATGTCATTTACCGTTTTGGTGTACCTCGGTGAATCGTTCATGATAATGGACCCCAGTTCATTAGTCAGGCTTTCCAGAGGTTCTGTGCTAAGTACAGAAACCAGAGTGTGTCCTCAACGGCATACTACCCCGCCGCTAATGGTCTCGCAGAAGCTTTCAACAAGACCATTGGAAAGCTTCTCAAGAAATTCGTCTCGAAAAGTCAACGTGACTGGGACGACAAGCTAGATGAATGCTTATGGGCCTATCGCACAACTGTTCGAACCCCAACTAAAGCTACGCTATTTTCTTTAGTATATGGGTGTGAAGCCGTGCTTCCACTGGAAATCCAAATCCCATCTCTACGCGTCGCCTTGACAGCGGAGATGACAAAGGAGGAGAAGCACCGACAGCGACTCCAAGAATTGGAGGCCTTAGATGATAAATGTCTGCAGGCCCAACAACAAAACGAGCTTTACCAAGCCCAGATTATCAGAGCCTTCAACAAGAAAGTTAAAGTACGAACTTTCAAGAAAGGTGACCTTGTCTTAGCAGTTAGAAGACCTATGGTGATGACGCATAAGACAAAAGGAAAATTCCAACCCAAATGGGAAGGGCCATTTGTAGTATAGTCAGTCTACTCAATGGATCATATCACCTCATAACTTCAAATGGCGATACACTCATGATGCCGATCAATGGCAGGTTCCTGAAGAAGTACTATCCTTAATAGTACTCTCCCGCCGATCAAGTTAAATTACACCTCTGATCAAAGCTCCAGATCCAAGAAAAGTTTCTTTCCTTCATCAGGTCACACCACGGTAGATCGGTGACGAACTAATCCGGCACTGACTGTACCATGATGCATGATGTAAATATTGATAAAGAAACAAAAGGCGAAACTGGGGTTCTAATATTCTTGTTTTCATTAACGTCCGAAGCCTCCGACGGCTAAGGACAGAGGAAAATGTTGGCTTCTAAGCCCAACATAAGTCTTAGACAACTCACCATGCTGAGGGGAATAGCATGGCTAGCCCAACTCAAACGGTAGTTGGTAAAGGCACCTCAAATCCGTTGATAGCTGAGGATTTGCTAAAAATCCTAAGTGGATTAGTTCCACTCTCCCCTCTAAAATCTCTTACCAATTCTCATACACAGAATAGTAGGTCTACAAAATACAATCATTGTTACGTTAACACTATACCTCTGGTAAAGAAAATTTTCAATACTCCCCATAGAGTACAAACCTTACTTGTCAACCCTATATGGAGTAACAAGCCTTCAAATTTATCAGGTTAACACTATACCTCTGGCACTTCAACTTCACTTGTCATTCTCATCAGTGGAATGGCAGGTCCTCAAATTGCTCTTATCACGAGTCAATTTTTTTCAAGTTAATACCACACCTCTAACAAATTACTGTTAAGTTTAACATTACACTTCTAACAGTAATCAAGTTGCTGCCAAGTTTAATATTCTACCTCCGACAGTCATTTTCCATCAAACTTCCATATCGAAGTTGAAATGAACGATGCTAAGTTTAACACCACACCTCTAGCGTCCAAGTCATTGCTAAGTTTAACAATACACTTAAGGCCATGACTTTCCCTCAGACTTCCTTGTTAAAGTCGAGATGACCAATGCCAAGTTTAAAATTACACCTCTAGCATTGCCCTCACTGCCAAGTTGAACATTACACCTATGACAGTGATACTTCCAGTTTTCCCAAATGAAGCTGGAACACTCTTGAGTTAAGTTAATATCACACCTCTGACTCACACCCTTGTCAAGTTAACATCACACTTCTAACAAGACTGTATTCAACCCGTTAAGTTAATATCACACCTCTACGGAAAAAGTCCTCCTAGATTCCCTGCGAATCTAGTCTCACTTGTTATTCTCGTCAACAAAATAACAAGTCCACCTAAAAGTATTGTTAGGTTGATATTACACCATTAACAGTGTTTTCATTAAATCCCCAGCTGGGTCTTAATCAAGTTAATCCCGAACCTCTGATAAAACTCATCCTCCCTGGGGGTACAAATTCCACCTGTCACTCTCCTTTATAGATTGACAGGTCCACAAGAATTATCTTATTTTTGTCAAGTTAATATCACATCTCTGACAGCACAGTTGAATTTCCTGAAACAGGATTTTTCTACAAACTTTGACTCGTTAAGTTGTTATCATCTTTTTAGCGAGCCGAAGATCTTCTACTTCTATTCGTCTGACTTTCAATACAAAAAGAGAGCTCAAGACAATAGAAGGAAACAAAGCAAAAGTGTCACTTTTATTTATATCCAACATATGAAAGTGATACAAGACGCTCTCTTATACAATAAGATTAAGTGTTACAATAATAGAGTACAAAGAAGTCCCTCTCTCTCAAAGGTTGCACTCACTCCTTGAAGCTTCTCACCACTCCAAGTACAAGATGTTTGGAAGGGCGCCAAAGAAGGGTTGAGCACTGTGATGACGATCGGAGGCTGATTACGTCACCATGCATGACGTAAACATCGAAGAAGCCCCTCGTTGACCAAGAACAATGGTGTTTCTTGAGGTTGAAATGCAGCAGAACCTTCTGATCCCGCCTGACCAACCAATGTAGGCCATGATCCTTCGTTGATGAACATATCTACCACAGAAAGTCATCTAATGAATATGGACTTTTCGTCGATGTCACTTCTGGGATAAGATTGGTGAAAGGAGAATTCAAGACCTTACAGGTGACGTCCTCTTTCCAGTGACCTGCAAGAGAACCATACCCACCACCATGCCCACCACCATATTCACCGCCATACCCACTGTGACCATGGCGGACACAGAAGTATGACTGGTGCATCGTGTCCAATGAGGTCTCGGCGGATGTCAAATCCTCGTCTCCCGCAGACAGGGGCCATAACTTCTTCTCCAATGGTCGACCGTCGAACAAGTTCGCTGGCCGATATATTCTCCCAAGGGCCCAGCGAATATGCGAAAGGATGATTGAAGCTACCTGCGAGAAGTAAAAACCAAGAAGATTAGAGTCCTAAAACAGAAAGATTGAAGAACAGACGCGGCTATGACTGTGGTCTTCAGACGCGGGAATGACCCACGCAGAAAGTCAAAGCTCTGTTGCGACAGAAACAGACGCGATCAAAGTGGTGGACTTCGCGTACACACAGACTTGAACGCAGTCTAATTTTTGAGACCTGCGTCTAAAGTATAAAGACGCGAAGAGAACCAGACGTGAAAATTGCCACATCCTTGTTACAAGGGTTGCTACATTTAAGTCTGAAGCCTTCGGCTTGAGTTAAAGTTCTTCGAAGTCAACAGCCCCAAACGCGAGCTCTGTATGTAAAGCTCGCGGTCCAGGTGCAAAAGTCCATTACACTCGCATCCAGAGGATTTTGAGTCAGGGTTCAGACTCAATCAACTCGCACTTCATCAGGAAGTCTAAAAGGCGCAACTTCAAAATAATGGGCGCACCAGTTAGACTTCAAGAGAAGGTCAAGAAGATGAATCTCTTCAAGAGATAGCAAAACTAAAACTCAGTCAGGTCAAGTATTTCATGGCGGACAAGTAATTCCTACCCGCAGAATAACCCTTTAAAGGTTGAACTTTCTGCATCATGGCGCGGACATAAAAGGTACTCAAAGAGACGCTTTTCAATTTTGAAATCACTTGACAGTGATAATCTTCTGGAGGATTAAAGAAAAGCATGAAAGCTTTGGGTCGTCATCATCCATGGGGCAAATCCCATTGAAGGAAGAAGACAAAGTCCCTCAGAGCGCCTGCTCTCGAGAGAAAAGAGTCTTAGTGATGGACTGTTAAGGGGGAGAGGCCTATTTATAGGCAACCATAAAGCCTGTAATTAATGGCGCACTAATCAGAGCCATCGGCCTTAATTCCCACACGAATTTCAAGGCCCAATGAAGGGCTGACGCGTGGATCGTTGTTTCGGGAAGCAGCGAGGACGCGGACCTCCAACCAGCAACGCCGACTTGGCATTTAAAGACATTAACGTCTAAGCCCAATGAAGGGCTGACGCGTGGACTACCGCTTCGGGAAACATCGGAGAACACAAGTCCCCAATCGTCAATGCCGATTTGGCATTTAAAGATCTAACAAGATCTTTAAGACATGCTGCATGTAACGCCTGGGAAGTTGCACCAAACGCAGGCCTAAGAGCCGCGTCCAGAAACTTGCACCCCTTTGTGAACTCGAAGGCAGCATCCTTCTCATTCCTGTTGAGAGAGCCGCGACCGCGTCTCTCAGAGCAGTTCAGAGCCATGTCCCCTCAGCAAAAGGGACCCATTCCGAGGTTACGCTTTGAAGTCACATAAAATTTGAAAGCTGCGTTCTGAAACTTGTGTCCACAACAGAGAAGGCCTATGTCATTCACAGGGATTCTGGAGCTGCGTCTACATTGCGAGACGACAATTGTGTTCCTATCATAAACTCAATATAATTTGAGTTTGCACCGTGTCAAGGGTCCAGAGCCATGCCTCTACTGAGCCAATGTCGCGTCCTCATTAACTAGCTGAGATCTATGCGTCTAAGACTGCGTCCTCACTGCATCCTGAACTCTGCGTTCGGATAGAATTAAGGGATGTGTCCTTCCATAATCAGAGCCGCGTCTTTCGCACAAACTTGAACGGTCAGAGACGCGTTTCCCAGGACCGCGTCTCCACTATAAGTCAGAGCCGCGTTTCGCCCAAGAACTCAGTTCAGCCTGAGTTTATTATTTCATGGCCAATCAAGGATCACAATTAAAGACTGCGGTTAGGAAATTAAATTCATCTACAGTGAAACAATGAAGATGGAGCAAAATTCTGAAGACTTTTATTATTAGATCCAAAATGATAAAAGTAATACAAACGCTCTTGACGAATAGAGTGTTCTTTTTTTTTACAAACAAAAAAAAAGGGAGGAGCTTAATAATCTTGATTCACCAAGGAATGGATTTGTTCTCGGAGACGATACATCTCGTGCTGACGTGCTTTCTCAGCCTCCATAAGAGCTTGGACCCGCAGCTCCTCCTCGGACAAAAATTTCTTTGCGGCTAACTGTGCTTGAAGAGACTCCAGTCTGGAGGAATGAGCAGAAAGGTTCTCCTCAGTCTGTATCTTGGCAGTCTCCAGCTCCTCCAGCTTCTTCCTGGCAGCGGCAAGCTTCTGCTCGTTGATCTTAATTAAGGCTTCTGCCTTGGCTATAGTAGCTCGAGCTGTGGCAATAACCTGCTCTGCGCTCTGTATGACGATTTCAGATTCTTTTGAATCGCCAATCAGCATTTGGTGGTCAGCCTGGAAACGCTGGAGATGGCGGGTCTCTTCAGATATTTGTTCCTCCATCTCCTTTCGCTCTTGTTCTTGAGCAGCAAGGAGCCTATTCAGAGTTGTCCGAGCCTCGTCTACTGAACCAGCATTTTCCAGGGACTTAAGCTCTTTCAGATCGCTTCCCAGCTGCTCCGCCAGCATCAAGCATGCCCTAGCCTGTGAAGGACCCCCAGTATGACCAATGTTCCCGATCTGGTTTTCAAGAAGTATTCGGGCAAACTCGAAAAAGCTGCCCCAGAAAGGATGAGGTCAATGCATGGAAGCAAAGAACTGCTGCACCATTTGACGTGCCAGCTCTTCCATGATATCATTGGCTGGGGAAAATTTTGCTGACGTACTCCCGAATCCCTTTCAATTACAGGGCGAGAGACGGGAATCAATTCATCTTGCGCAGGAGTGCGATCGACGACAGGCTCGTCAGGTACTAAGAGGATCACCGGCACTTCCAGGGCGTTTATTGTTGTAGCAGCCTCCACGGCGACTGAAGAATTAACAGCAAACCTGACCTCCTTAGGTTCCTCGGTCGAGGTTTGAATTGTACTGCCTTCTGGATCGACGTTTGCCGCAAGAATCTCTGCCTGAGCTCCCTCAGCACTCTCTGCAAATCACCAAAACGTCAATCATGACAATAAAAGAAAGAAGTTTTCAATGTATCAATATCCCCTTACCAGGCTGAGGACTTGAAGATGATGAATTCTTGGGCAGATCTTGTGGGGTTGAGGCCTCCCCAACCTCGATAGTTGCCCTCTCTTAAGGCATCTCGGTAGTAAGAGCCTCAAGGCCCTCCTGCTAGGCCAACTCTTGTATCATTTCCTTAATATGAGAGGAAGTTGCAGCCTCACTGTCAGTGGTCAGCCCTATACCACAAATTTAAGAAGAAACATCAAAGCTTTTCCCTAGCTAAAGGAGAAGCCGGGTCAACAAGGCAACGAGAGTACCTTCAGCAGGAACGATTGTTGCTATTGGCGAAACCGTCACAGGGTCACACCCTTGTATCTCTTCCTCCGAAATATGTGAGAATTTACTCGGATCTGAAAGGGCGGGTTCATCACCAAAATCGACCTCATCGCCAGAATAATATTCATGCTCTTCGGACGATGCAGACGATAGTTCAACATAAGAAGTCTCAGCAATCAAGACCTTGTCACCAAGTACCCCAGTAGTAGGGCTGGGGTCGACCACCCACAAGCTGGGCATCAATACAGTAGGAGACCCAGGCTGTTGCTCCTCACCCCTCCTCTCTTGAACTGAAGAAGACCCTGGCTGAGTTGAGACCCCTGGAATCTCAACATCATCCTGTCCTACCAGGTCAACCTCGAGCTTCCCTTCTTCTAAGATCGCGTGGCCCTTGCTGCGTAGTCCACGAGGACGAAGAAGAGGGATTTCTTCTTTCTCCTCCTCTTCCTCCCTCTGTTCCTCAATACCAGAAGGACGGCTTCGGACATTGAAGCTTCAGCCCCGAGTCTCTCCTGGCCTTCTTCGGAGTAGGCTCACTTTTAGAAGTAGAGCCATGGGGATGTTTGGACACAGCCCGGCAACGCCTTTTAGTAGACTGCTCTTTGGGTACTGCTGCTGCCGGTTCCACCCTCGTCTCCCCTCCTGCCTCTTTCTCAGCTACCTGGTATTCCTCCAGGCCTCGCACGCGCTTGTGGGACACCAATTTGTCCTTATAAGACGCTTTAATGCTCTTGATACATGAGTGATTTATTGAGAAATCAGGCATCTTGCTAGCCTGGGAATACCAAGTGCAGAAACTGAGGCTCGTGTAGCAGTTGGGCGTCTTGTGAGGCAAGCTGAATATAACGTTTGTCCCTCCAGCCACACTATAATACCAGGCCCGAGCACCTTCAAACAGATTCCCGCTGAAGGAGAGTTTGGCATTGGGGTTACCAACATATAATTGGTCATAACCGAATTGTCGGGCAAAACGGTTCGGCATATAGGGCTCGATCGTACATGAGTTCCCTTGCCGAAAGAGCAGGTACCCGGGTCTAATATTAATTAGCCACCAGAAGACTCCCGATGGCAACCTTGTGAAGTCATCTGGTCCCGCAAGGTCAGCAATTTATTCCCGTAAGATGCAACAGTAATCTCGGGGAAGCAGCGGTCGAGATGGTAGTTCGAAACGCTCAGAATACATTTCCAAACATAGAGCATATAATAATAAGACCAGCTTGAGTTCTCCAACTTCTGCACAAAAGGGATAAACCCCTCGGATAGAGACACCGGTGTCATCAGAGAAGGACAGTGCATAACGTACCAAGCCATCAGGTACGTGTATGGAAGCTCGATCTTGGGGTTGGGGGTCTTCACTCTTGGCCTCCCCTCCGAGTCAGCCTCTGGTCTACCTTTGGAGTCAACGATGGCCTCCACCTTACACAGGCTTTGAACCAGAGCCCGTAATCCACTTTGGATTCTAGCCGCCATTGCTGGAAGGAGGGCGATAGACCTGCCATAGGCCAACAAGACCGCCGGGTACACCACATCGGCGACAATCACTTCATGTGGCAGTATCGGCACTACTCAGCGCTTCAGCCACAGCATGAGAAAGCCCGCCAATAGCGCCCGGTCAGAAATGGGGACCCGAGCTTGATGATGAAAACTTTCGAAAACTATATCAGGTTTGAAAGTGTCTTCATTCGACTCCGTGGTGTAAGAGCTCACAGAGGCATCAATCCTCTCAGCGATTTCTTCATCGGTACTAGGAGCCAGAATGGTCACTGAGTGATCTTTCTCAGTTATACCATTAAACAGGTAGCTCGCCCAAGACATCTGTTTGACACCCCTGGTCCTCCAGGAGGTTATTTGACCGCAGACATGGAAGTGACACAACACTTCCCAGTAGGTCTCGTATATCTGAGGGCACTCCTTCTTCAAGAGATGAAGCTCTTCAGAAGTTGGAACATATTCTTTATAAGGGGCGTCTCCATAACTAGCCCTGAAACTTCATATAGCTCATGGAGGGCAAGCCCTATCTCTCCGGCCGGAGTGAAGAATGTCCCCGTCAAAGGGTTATAGTGCTCCAAGATGCCGTAAAAGTTATGGGAACTTTGCGGGATACCCATACTGCACAGCCCAGACCGCATGATATAGCCCCACCTCTTCCAGCAGAGCTCCGAGTTCGACGAGGACAAATCCCACCATCTTGCCCCACCAGGACTTGTGTAATACCCCGTTCCCGGAATACGTACTTATTTGCGTATTCAGTTTTTCGATCGTATTTTTTGATTTACTTCTTATATCTGACCGATTTTAATTTTAAATATCATTTTCCAACGTATTATATTTTCTATGATTTTCTGGAATTTTCCGGAATTAAAAGGAAATTCTTCAAAACCGGTGTCGACCAGTGCCGCTGATCGATTCCCGAATTTTTATCTTACAAACTGTTTAGAATTTCTAGAAGATTCTTTAGACATTTCTTCTTAGAATTATGTTTATTACTTAAATACTTTTTCTGAAGATTTTACGAATTTATGGATATTCCACCGGAGTCGGTAGAAGACTGATTCCAGTATTTTTATTTCACAAACAGTTAGGAATTTCAAGATGGCCCTTTAGGCATTATTCCTTAGAATCATATTTTCTACCTACATTCTTTTTCTGAGGATTTTATGAATTTATGAAAATTCCAACGGAGTCGGTATTTTACTGATTCCGGGGTTTTTAGTTTTAAAACTATAAAGTATTTCTTAAAACGGATTTCACTATGTTTCTTAATATAATATTCTTGATTTTTGATATTTATTTCGGGTCGTTCTGAGATACTTGATTTCGGGACGTATCCGGTATTTTCCCGAAAGATTTCCGCATCCATGACTTCAACCCGGGAATCCGTGGTTTTAATATTTTTATTTTTCGAGTTAGAGAAAATATCTTCTCTTTTCTCATTTCTTTTCCTTTTTCCTTTTCCTTATTTCCTTTAACTTCCTCCACAAGCCAAACCCAAAATATCTAAACTTCCACACCCTTCCATTAATCCTCCACCACATATTTTCTCCACCTCATCATCTCCATGGCAAGATTTGATTGGCTGGGGGGACACCTCACCTCCCCTATTTTACACAAAAACCCCCTTTCTTCCCCAATATTACATCTCCTTAACAAAATCAAATCCTATATAAACTTTCCTATACATTTCTATTTCTTTTTTCTTCACTTCCAAAAAGATATTAGCCTTCACAAATTCCCTCATCAACTCAACTTCATCATCTCCATCTCAACCAAGTAACCACTTTGGATTGGGGATCGTCTACTTCTTCATCGGAGATATCGTCGTGGACCAAGTTAACGACCACGATCTTTCCGGACTCGTAAAGCCCCAAATAACCATTCGAGGTGAGTATTTTTACTCACCAAGACTCGTAAAATTCCTTGTATACTTGTGTTGCCAAATCATGTCCCTTTATGTCATCAAAATCATATTTTTTAGACATCAAAATCAACCACACCAAAAATCTGATTTTTAGACCTAACAGCAGCATATTTCAGAAGTCCGGTCGACCGGTAGTCGACCGGCAGTCGACCGATGTGCACGAACGTGCACAGTTTTGAGTAGGCGGTCGACCGGTTCACCAACCAGTCGACCGCTAGGAAACCCTGGAGCTCACGGCCCTGTATCGGTCGACCGGCAGTCGACCGACAGGCGACCGTTAGTTGTGTCTCCGGTCGACCGGCAGTCGACCGGAAGTCGACCGACCAAACCTGGAGGTCACGGCCTTGTATCGGTCGACCGGACGTCGACCGTTAGTTGGTGACTGTCCCGTATCGGTCGACCGGCCATTTAACCCAGTCGACCGATAGTCTGGTTTTGGGCCAAAATTGTTGATTCTTATTCTTTCTGAAATTAGATCCTAACCTTGATACATGGGTGATGTATTATCCTTGCTAAATACTTCATAACTGGTATTTCATGACTTGTTCATTAACATTATCAACCGCTTGTCAATTCTTTAGACTTGTCAGTTTTATGTTTCCTTTTAACACATGTATATCACCTGACTTGCTATACCCTCTGGCTAGACCATGACTCACCTTGAATAATTATCAATCTCTTTGTATACGTGTTACCTGATATACATCACCACTTGTCATGCTATCACTTTACATCCAGCATGATATATTTGACTTGTGATTATCTCTTTTACGGGAATATTGACTTGTTATTCAGTTTCATGATCAGTGACCTGTTTTCCTACTTTACATGCAGTGACCTGACTATATAGTACTGGTGTACTCCTAAATTCCTGATCATGTTCATTTTCTATTATTTCCCATAAAGTGATAATTAGCTAATAAATCTTAAAAAGGACAACTTGTATGGGTATGGGAGGAAGTGATGGATGCCGGAATGATATCTTGCTTATAGTATGGGAATGACATATATTGGCGGTACTGTTATGATTACTGTTATGATTACTATTAGGGGGACTTCGAGCCTCCAAAGCCGGTCCCAGGTGGTGGGAACCGTTGGACCACTAAACTGGTCCCCGGTGCATGTGAACAAAGCCGGTCCCAGGTGGTGGGAACCGTTGGGCCAGAAGACTGGTCCCCGGTGCATGAGTACCATTATAAGAAGCTCTATCAGTTCTCCATCTGCTTCCGTTAACAACCCTCGGATAACTTATATATGGATGTATGTGTGTTGGGGTGCACACCTGGACACATACCGAGATATATGGGTCAGACGAGTAATAATAATAATAGACATCGCCTATTGATTTCTGTTGTGTTTCCTATTATAGTTTCCGTTATGTGTATCCTTTACTCGTGTTATGGACCCCTGATCATTATTGTTATGCATTCCTGTTTTGACTATGATACGATTTGCAACTCTGATTCTATACGCTTGGATTTATGTGGCATGAGACAAGGGTATATATATGAGGGTTTCCTTGTTTGGATTATTCCTTCGATGTACTAGTCTCATGTGACCGTGACTTAAGCGTATACAATCAGTCTTGCTTATATTCAGCTTTACTTGGGACTTCCTGATTTAGATTATGCTATACCTGTCCGTGTATATCACACTTGTGTTCTAACCCCCTATTCTTATCTCTTTGCCACTTGGCATGTAGCCTGTTCATTGTTGGGAGGTCCTGACTCCCTTGGATTTGTATGTTCAGGTTAGAAGCTGGATCGAAGTGGAGCTGTCCACTGTAGATCGAGTTTTCCTTGAGAACAGGCTGATTTGTCCCAGCTTCTTCCGTGCTAGTCTCCTCTTTTGACTCACGGGATGTTCACCCTACTCGTGAGCATCTTGTATTTATCCTGTATATTTTACTTTTGGACTTGTTATGATAAAAGACACATGTAATGTGTATATGTTTATCATACTGTGATGACTTTGTACATGTACTTTTGTGTTGGCATATGGAAGAATACCACGCTTTGTGTCGTACTCTGATTACTTATTGTACTTTTATGCTTAGCGTATATACGTGGGGGCTTCTTCTGACCTACGTATATACGTCGCAGTGACGTCCCCGTATCCGTGAAATCGGGGCGTTACAGGTTGGTATCAGAGCTTAGGCTCTCACACCTAAAGTACAATCAAGTAGCAAATTATTGTAATTTGCAATTGCCAACTACAATGTACAAAGTTATCTAGTCTTTCCTGAATTCCTTCCTTGATTAATTCTTTCGTGTCCTAAACTCCTTCCATTTGTTTCCAATTCCAGTTATCTTTTCCCAATTCGGTATGGAGAGAAGGTCGGGCCGTAATCACTCTGGGCAAGTTTCGAATGGACCCACAGGAGAGAATGTGGATATACTGAGGGTTATCCAGATGATGATGGAGAACCAGCAGCAACAGACGGAGCTCCTCCGGCAAGAGTTAGCAGTTCCTAAAGGACAGAGGCCGGGGAATATCTCAGATTTTAGACGGCTGCAGCCAGCCATATTCACGGGTGAAGAGAAACCCCTGGATGCTGAACAATGGCTGACGGACACATCAGACCTGTTGAAAGCAGCCCGAGTACCAGAGGAAAACCAAGTTGAGGTCGCCAAGATTCAGTTGAAAGATGTAGCTAGAACTTGGTGGCTAGCTGAAGAAGCCAGATTGGAGAAGCCTGTCACTTGGGACACATTCTCCAAGAGCTTCTATAGCAGGTTCTTCCCTGCCACTGCTCAGAAGGACATGGAAGAGCAGTTCATCAGATTTCAGCAAGGGAACAAGTCCGTGGATGAGTATGCCGCGGAATTTCTGAGGCTTAGCCGCTTCGCTCCGTATATGGTGACGGATGAGGAGAAGCGGGCAAGCAGATTCCAGCAGGGATTGCAGATGGATATACAAGTCTTTCTAATGCCCCAGCAGCTGAAGACATATTCAGCAGTTCTCACCATAGCTCGAGAAGTGGAGCGTGGACTAGAGAAGAAGAAAGAGAACTTGATGAGGAACCAGGCCAAGAAGAGGCCTTTTCAGTTAATGGATGAGGATGATGGAGTTAGGGTAACCCAAGGCCCGATGATTCAGAGACCATTCCAATCTCCTCTTTCTCAGATGGTATGCAATTACTGCCACAGACCCGGACATTATAAGAGAGATTGTCGAGAGGCCAAGGGATTATGTTTAGTGTGTGGATCAGGGAGACATATGCTAAGGGATTGCCCACACAGGAAGTTTGGACATGTGGCACCAGTCCGACCAGCACTTCCAGTACCTGTTAGACCAGCTCTTCCAGCCCCTTCACATCCAGTCCCAGCACTTCCAGTCCCGCCACTTAGGAGGCATCCAGAACACGTTGATCGGAGAGCTCCATTTCCACCCCAACAGTATGGTAGGGGAGCAAGACCTAGAGCAGACCGGGGTAGAGGCCAAGGTTACATCATGGCAGCAGAGGCATCAGATGATGCAGCTGAATGTGGAGACCAGTATCCAGATCAGGAACCTTGAGGATATCATGGTAACCACTACCCCAGATCTTGTATTTACGTTAGTTATCTTTCTTAATATTTCCTTATCATCCTCTCCTTGTCTATTTTAGTCCTTCATATGTTCACTTTCATATGTTCACTTTAACCCTGTTTTGGAATGTTTGAGACCTTTGATTTCACCCTTGTCCCCTGTATGTTCAATTTACCCCTTAATGAAATTGCGAGGACGCAATTTTTGTAAGGTGGGTGGATTGTAATACCCCGTTCCCGGAATACGTACTTATTTGCGTATTCAGTTTTTCGATCGTATTTTTTGATTTACTTCTTATATCTGACCGATTTTAATTTTAAATATCATTTTCCAACGTATTATATTTTCTATGATTTTCTGGAATTTTCCGGAATTAAAAGGAAATTCTTCAAAACCGGTGTCGACCAGTGCCGCTGATCGATTCCCGAATTTTTATCTTACAAACTGTTTAGAATTTCTAGAAGATTCTTTAGACATTTCTTCTTAGAATTATGTTTATTACTTAAATACTTTTTCTGAAGATTTTACGAATTTATGGATATTCCACCGGAGTCGGTAGAAGACTGATTCCAGTATTTTTATTTCACAAACAGTTAGGAATTTCAAGATGGCCCTTTAGGCATTATTCCTTAGAATCATATTTTCTACCTACATTCTTTTTCTGAGGATTTTATGAATTTATGAAAATTCCAACGGAGTCGGTATTTTACTGATTCCGGGGTTTTTAGTTTTAAAACTATAAAGTATTTCTTAAAACGGATTTCACTATGTTTCTTAATATAATATTCTTGATTTTTGATATTTATTTCGGGTCGTTCCGAGATACTTGATTTCGGGACGTATCCGGTATTTTCCCGAAAGATTTCCGCATCCATGACTTCAACCCGGGAATCCGTGGTTTTAATATTTTTATTTTCCGAATTAGAGAAAATATCTTCTCTTTTCTCATTTCTTTTCCTTTTTCCTTTTCCTTATTTCCTTTAACTTCCTCCACAAGCCAAACCCAAAATATCTAAACTTCCACACCCTTCCATTAATCCTCCACCACATATTTTCTCCACCTCATCATCTCCATGGCAAGATTTGATTGGCTGGGGGGGACACCTCACCTCCCCTATTTTACACAAAAACCCCTTTCTTCCCAATATTACATCTCCTTAACAAAATCAAATCCTATATAAACTTTCCTATACATTTCTATTTCTTTTTTCTTCACTTCCAAAAAGATATTAGCCTTCACAAATTCCCTCATCAACTCAACTTCATCATCTCCATCTCAACCAAGTAACCACTTTGGATTGGGGATCGTCTACTTCTTCATCGGAGATATCGTCGTGGACCAAGTTAACGACCACGATCTTTCCGGACTCGTAAAGCCCCAAATAACCATTCGAGGTGAGTATTTTTACTCACCAAGACTCGTAAAATTCCTTGTATACTTGTGTTGCCAAATCATGTCCCTTTATGTCATCAAAATCATATTTTTAGACATCAAAATCAACCACACCAAAAATCTGATTTTTAGACCTAACAGCAGCATATTTCAGAAGTCCGGTCGACCGGTAGTCGACCGGCAGTCGACCGATGTGCACGAACGTGCACAGTTTTGAGTAGGCGGTCGACCGGTTCACCAACTAGTCGACCGCTAGGAAACCCTGGAGCTCACGGCCCTGTATCGGTCGACCGGCAGTCGACCGACAGGCGACCGTTAGTTGTGTCTCCGGTCGACCGGCAGTCGACCGGAAGTCGACCGACCAAACCTGGAGGTCACGGCCTTGTATCGGTCGACCGGACGTCGACCGTTAGTTGGTGACTGTCCCGTATCGGTCGACCGGCCATTTAACCCAGTCGACCGATAGTCTGGTTTTGGGCCAAAATTGTTGATTCTTATTCTTTCTGAAATTAGATCCTAACCTTGATACATGGGTGATGTATTATCCTTGCTAAATACTTCATAACTGGTATTTCATGACTTGTTCATTAACATTATCAACCGCTTGTCAATTCTTTAGACTTGTCAGTTTTATGTTTCCTTTTAACACATGTATATCACCTGACTTGCTATACCCTCTGGCTAGACCATGACTCACCTTGAATAATTATCAATCTCTTTGTATACGTGTTACCTGATATACATCACCACTTGTCATGCTATCACTTTACATCCAGCATGATATATTTGACTTGTGATTATCTCTTTTACGGGAATATTGACTTGTTATTCAGTTTCATGATCAGTGACCTATTTTCCTACTTTACATGCAGTGACCTGACTATATAGTACTGGTGTACTCCTAAATTCCTGATCATGTTCATTTTCTATTATTTCCCATAAAGTGATAATTAGCTAATAAATCTTAAAAAGGACAACTTGTATGGGTATGGGAGGAAGTGATGGATGCCGGAATGATATCTTGCTTATAGTATGGGAATGACATATATTGGCGGTACTGTTATGATTACTGTTATGATTACTATTAGGGGGACTTCGAGCCTCCAAAGCCGGTCCCAGGTGGTGGGAACCGTTGGACCACTAAACTGGTCCCCGGTGCATGTGAACAAAGCCGGTCCCAGGTGGTGGGAACCGTTGGGCCAGAAGACTGGTCCCCGGTGCATGAGTACCATTATAAGAAGCTCTATCAGTTCTCCATCTGCTTCCGTTAACAACCCTCGGATAACTTATATATGGATGTATGTGTGTTGGGGTGCACACCTGGACACATACCGAGATATATGGGTCAGACGAGTAATAATAATAATAGACATCGCCTATTGATTTCTGTTGTGTTTCCTATTATAGTTTCCGTTATGTGTATCCTTTACTCGTGTTATGGACCCCTGATCATTATTGTTATGCATTCCTGTTTTGACTATGATACGATTTGCAACTCTGATTCTATACGCTTGGATTTATGTGGCATGAGACAAGGGTATATATATGAGGGTTTCCTTGTTTGGATTATTCCTTCGATGTACTAGTCTCATGTGACCGTGACTTAAGCGTATACAATCAGTCTTGCTTATATTCAGCTTTACTTGGGACTTCCTGATTTAGATTATGCTATACCTGTCCGTGTATATCACACTTGTGTTCTAACCCCCTATTCTTATCTCTTTGCCACTTGGCATGTAGCCTGTTCATTGTTGGGAGGTCCTGACTCCCTTGGATTTGTATGTTCAGGTTAGAAGCTGGATCGAAGTGGAGCTGTCCACTGTAGATCGAGTTTTCCTTGAGAACAGGCTGATTTGTCCCAGCTTCTTCCGTGCTAGTCTCCTCTTTTGACTCACGGGATGTTCACCCTACTCGTGAGCATCTTGTATTTATCCTGTATATTTTACTTTTGGACTTGTTATGATAAAAGACACATGTAATGTGTATATGTTTATCATACTGTGATGACTTTGTACATGTACTTTTGTGTTGGCATATGGAAGAATACCACGCTTTGTGTCGTACTCTGATTACTTATTGTACTTTTATGCTTAGCGTATATACGTGGGGGCTTCTTCTGACCTACGTATATACGTCGCAGTGACGTCCCCGTATCCGTGAAATCGGGGCGTTACAGGTTGGTATCAGAGCTTAGGCTCTCACACCTAAAGTACAATCAAGTAGCAAATTATTGTAATTTGCAATTGCCAACTACAATGTACAAAGTTATCTAGTCTTTCCTGAATTCCTTCCTTGATTAATTCTTTCGTGTCCTAAACTCCTTCCATTTGTTTCCAATTCCAGTTATCTTTTCCCAATTCGGTATGGAGAGAAGGTCGGGCCGTAATCACTCTGGGCAAGTTTCGAATGGACCCACAGGAGAGAATGTGGATATACTGAGGGTTATCCAGATGATGATGGAGAACCAGCAGCAACAGACGGAGCTCCTCCGGCAAGAGTTAGCAGATCCTAAAGGACAGAGGCCGGGGAATATCTCAGATTTTAGACGGCTGCAGCCAGCCATATTCACGGGTGAAGAGAAACCCCTGGATGCTGAACAATGGCTGACGGACACATCAGACCTGTTGAAAGCAGCCCGAGTACCAGAGGAAAACCAAGTTGAGGTCGCCAAGATTCAGTTGAAAGATGTAGCTAGAACTTGGTGGCTAGCTGAAGAAGCCAGATTGGAGAAGCCTGTCACTTGGGACACATTCTCCAAGAGCTTCTATAGCAGGTTCTTCCCTGCCACTGCTCAGAAGGACATGGAAGAGCAGTTCATCAGACTTCAGCAAGGGAACAAGTCCGTGGATGAGTATGCCGCGGAATTTCTGAGGCTTAGCCGCTTCGCTCCGTATATGGTGACGGATGAGGAGAAGCGGGCAAGCAGATTCCAGCAGGGATTGCAGATGGATATACAAGTCTTTCTAATGCCCCAGCAGCTGAAGACATATTCAGCAGTTCTCACCATAGCTCGAGAAGTGGAGCGTGGACTAGAGAAGAAGAAAGAGAACTTGATGAGGAACCAGGCCAAGAAGAGGCCTTTTCAGTTAATGGATGAGGATGATGGAGTTAGGGTAACCCAAGGCCCGATGATTCAGAGACCATTCCAATCTCCTCTTTCTCAGATGGTATGCAATTACTGCCACAGACCCGGACATTATAAGAGAGATTGTCGAGAGGCCAAGGGATTATGTTTAGTGTGTGGATCAGGGAGACATATGCTAAGGGATTGCCCACACAGGAAGTTTGGACATGTGGCACCAGTCCGACCAGCACTTCCAGTACCTGTTAGACCAGCTCTTCCAGCCCCTTCACATCCAGTCCCAGCACTTCCAGTCCCGCCACTTAGGAGGCATCCAGAACACGTTGATCGGAGAGCTCCATTTCCACCCCAACAGTATGGTAGGGGAGCAAGACCTAGAGCAGACCGGGGTAGAGGCCAAGGTTACATCATGGCAGCAGAGGCATCAGATGATGCAGCTGAATGTGGAGACCAGTATCCAGATCAGGAACCTTGAGGATATCATGGTAACCACTACCCCAGATCTTGTATTTACGTTAGTTATCTTTCTTAATATTTCCTTATCATCCTCTCCTTGTCTATTTTAGTCCTTCATATGTTCACTTTCATATGTTCACTTTAACCCTGTTTTGGAATGTTTGAGACCTTTGATTTCACCCTTGTCCCCTGTATGTTCAATTTACCCCTTAATGAAATTGCGAGGACGCAATTTTTGTAAGGTGGGTGGATTGTAATACCCCGTTCCCGGAATACGTACTTATTTGCGTATTCAGTTTTTCGATCGTATTTTTTGATTTACTTCTTATATCTGACCGATTTTAAATTTAAATATCATTTTCCAACGTATTATATTTTCTATGATTTTCTGGAATTTTCCGGAATTAAAAGGAAATTCTTCAAAACCGGTGTCGACCAGTGCCGCTGATCGATTCCCGAATTTTTATCTTACAAACTGTTTAGAATTTCTAGAAGATTCTTTAGACATTTCTTCTTAGAATTATGTTTATTACTTAAATACTTTTTCTGAAGATTTTACGAATTTATGGATATTCCACCGGAGTCGGTAGAAGACTGATTCCAGTATTTTTATTTCACAAACAGTTAGGAATTTCAAGATGGCCCTTTAGGCATTATTCCTTAGAATCATATTTTCTACCTACATTCTTTTTCTGAGGATTTTATGAATTTATGAAAATTCCAACGGAGTCGGTATTTTACTGATTCCGGGGTTTTTAGTTTTAAAACTATAAAGTATTTCTTAAAACGGATTTCACTATGTTTCTTAATATAATATTCTTGATTTTTGATATTTATTTCGGGTCGTTCCGAGATACTTGATTTCGGGACGTATCCGGTATTTTCCCGAAAGATTTCCGCATCCATGACTTCAACCCGGGAATCCGTGGTTTTAATATTTTTATTTTCCGAGTTAGAGAAAATATCTTCTCTTTTCTCATTTCTTTTCCTTTTTCCTTTTCCTTATTTCCTTTAACTTCCTCCACAAGCCAAACCCAAAATATCTAAACTTCCACACCCTTCCATTAATCCTCCACCACATATTTTCTCCACCTCATCATCTCCATGGCAAGATTTGATTGGCTAGGGGGGACACCTCACCTCCCCTATTTTACACAAAAACCCCCTTTCTTCCCCAATATTACATCTCCTTAACAAAATCAAATCCTATATAAACTTTCCTATACATTTCTATTTCTTTTTTCTTCACTTCCAAAAAGATATTAGCCTTCACAAATTCCCTCATCAACTCAACTTCATCATCTCCATCTCAACCAAGTAACCACTTTGGATTGGGGATCGTCTACTTCTTCATCGGAGATATCGTCGTGGACCAAGTTAACGACCACGATCTTTCCGGACTCGTAAAGCCCCAAATAACCATTCGAGGTGAGTATTTTTACTCACCAAGACTCGTAAAATTCCTTGTATACTTGTGTTGCCAAATCATGTCCCTTTATGTCATCAAAATCATATTTTTTAGACATCAAAATCAACCACACCAAAAATCTGATTTTTAGACCTAACAGCAGCATATTTCAGAAGTCCGGTCGACCGGTAGTCGACCGGCAGTCGACCGATGTGCACGAACGTGCACAGTTTTGAGTAGGCGGTCGACCGGTTCACCAACCAGTCGACCGCTAGGAAACCCTGGAGCTCACGGCCCTGTATCGGTCGACCGGCAGTCGACCGACAGGCGACCGTTAGTTGTGTCTCCGGTCGACCGGCAGTCGACCGGAAGTCGACCGACCAAACCTGGAGGTCACGGCCTTGTATCGGTCGACCGGACGTCGACCGTTAGTTAGTGACTGTCCCGTATCGGTCGACCGGCCATTTAACCCAGTCGACCGATAGTCTGGTTTTGGGCCAAAATTGTTGATTCTTATTCTTTCTGAAATTAGATCCTAACCTTGATACATGGGTGATGTATTATCCTTGCTAAATACTTCATAACTGGTATTTCATGACTTGTTCATTAACATTATCAACCGCTTGTCAATTCTTTAGACTTGTCAGTTTTATGTTTCCTTTTAACACATGTATATCACCTGACTTGCTATACCCTCTGGCTAGACCATGACTCACCTTGAATAATTATCAATCTCTTTGTATACGTGTTACCTGATATACATCACCACTTGTCATGCTATCACTTTACATCCAGCATGATATATTTGACTTGTGATTATCTCTTTTACGGGAATATTGACTTGTTATTCAGTTTCATGATCAGTGACCTGTTTTCCTACTTTACATGCAGTGACCTGACTATATAGTACTGGTGTACTCCTAAATTCCTGATCATGTTCATTTTCTATTATTTCCCATAAAGTGATAATTAGCTAATAAATCTTAAAAAGGACAACTTGTATGGCTATGGGAGGAAGTGATGGATGCCGGAATGATATCTTGCTTATAGTATGGGAATGACATATATTGGCGGTACTGTTATGATTACTGTTATGATTACTATTAGGGGGACTTCGAGCCTCCAAAGCCGGTCCCAGGTGGTGGGAACCGTTGGACCACTAAACTGGTCCCCGGTTCATGTGAACAAAGCCGGTCCCAGGTGGTGGGAACCGTTGGGCCAGAAGACTGGTCCCCGGTGCATGAGTACCATTATAAGAAGCTCTATCAGTTCTCCATCTGCTTCCGTTAACAACCCTCGGATAACTTATATATGGATGTATGTGTGTTGGGGTGCACACCTGGACACATACCGAGATATATGGGTCAGACGAGTAATAATAATAATAGACATCGCCTATTGATTTCTGTTGTGTTTCCTATTATAGTTTCCGTTATGTGTATCCTTTACTCGTGTTATGGACCCCTGATCATTATTGTTATGCATTCCTGTTTTGACTATGATACGATTTGCAACTCTGATTCTATACGCTTGGATTTATGTGGCATGAGACAAGGGTATATATATGAGGGTTTTCTTGTTTGGATTATTCCTTCGATGTACTAGTCTCATGTGACCGTGACTTAAGCGTATACAATCAGTCTTGCTTATATTCAGCTTTACTTGGGACTTCCTGATTTATGATTATGCTATACCTGTCCGTGTATATCACACTTGTGTTCTAACCCCCTATTCTTATCTCTTTGCCACTTGGCATGTAGCCTGTTCATTGTTGGGAGGTCCTGACTCCCTTGGATTTGTATGTTCAGGTTAGAAGCTGGATCGAAGTGGAGCTGTCCATTGTAGATCGAGTTTTCCTTGAGAACAGGCTGATTTGTCCCAGCTTCTTCCGTGCTAGTCTCCTCTTTTGACTCACGGGATCTTCACCCTACTCGTGAGCATCTTGTATTTATCCTGTATATTTTACTTTTGGACTTGTTATGATAAAAGACACATGTAATGTGTATATGTTTATCATACTGTGATGACTTTGTACATGTACTTTTGTGTTGGCATATGGAAGAATACCACGCTTTGTGTCGTACTCTGATTACTTATTGTACTTTTATGCTTAGCGTATATACGTGGGGGCTTCTTCTGACCTACGTATATACGTCGCAGTGACGTCCCCGTATCCGTGAAATCGGGGCGTTACACTTGTCGGAAGAATGGACCCACCCGAGCGGGCGGAAGTAAACGGGAAAATCACCCTTTACCTTCATAAACTGATTGATGAAGGTAGTGCCGAGCCGAGGAGTTTCCCCTCTGGATACTCAGGTCTGACCAATCCGGGAAACAAACCAAAAACCTCTTTCCCATGACCGCCAGAGTGTACTCCTTTGGCGCCTAGCATGCCGAGAGAGACACCGGAGACAGATCGGGTAAGATCCCATTCCATTGCACGGTGGACAGATGATTGAGGCAAAACCTGCACATAAAAATAAAGAATTTCAGATTTAGAATGAAGATGTGCAAGTGCTCAATTCTTACCGCTATAGCAAGTGGCTATGCGGGTCGTGATCCACAGGGAGGGTTTTGCGATAGAAGCGTTTACGTTTCTTTATTGAAATCCTTATGAAAACAAAACGAAGATTCTTCTTTGGTTAAAGTTAAGAAATGAAAAAGAGTTAATAGTTAAAATTAAGAAGAAAGTGGTAGAATGGAAAGTGGAGAAAAATCAGAAAACGATGAAAGCGATTATGTACAAATGAGTTGGGAAAGAAAGATTTAGAAGAGGTAGTGTTGGTGATTTAATTTACAGAAATAAAAGGAAAGAAATAAAAGTAAATACTTACCTTCTTTTCAGTAAAAGCTTACCTTGAGTCTTTGCGACGATGTTACCTTGAATTGGAAGCAATCAGCGCATAGCCCATAAGAGTCGATTTTTGGTCTCTTCCACATTACATCATCAAGATACTCAAGCATGAAATGATACAGAGAGACTCATAATTCCATCGTCATGAGCTATCGGTGGCACTCGCAAAGGCAAGGCTCTTTCGATGCTTTAGACTCACTTGGAAGACAGTTGTACCAAAAAGAAAAGTGAAGTAGATAAGAAGAAGACGAAGAAAACTAAAAAGAAGTACATACGAAGAAAGAACATCGATTCGATTTCATAACGATCAAAGAAAAGAAATAAACCTTACACCATTGTCACTTTTAGCTCAAGCTTCATTCTTGTTCTTCGATGAAAGTCGATCTCCTCTGAATTACATAAATAAAAACTAAAATTACATGAACAAGAAAAACAAAAACCTAAACTAAGAAATGAAAAACTAGTCTAAATCCAAACTCTGCATGGTCGTCCATTTTTAGCACAAAGAATGGCCTTTTATAGGCAGAAAACCCAGTAAGCAGGATCCCGGGAGGTCGGGGGAGCAAACGCTCCCCCTAACTCCCCAACAATGCCGTGGAAACGCGGCTTGGGCCGCGTTTCCGCGGCCAGGGTGTGGCCAGGTGGCCACACCCTGTTGGTGGGTTGCCCTGGTTTCGCCCTCTGACTTTATCTGGAGTTGATTTTTCAGTTTGAGTCCCGGATTCTGACGAATGGCCTTGGATTCTTGGCTTTAACCGATCGATTCTGAGAGGATTCTTCTCAACCGGTTTTCCACCTCTTAATTTTGCTCTGATTTACTTAGTGCGAATTAATTCTGATTTAATTCAGAATTTTGGTGGGCTTTGGGTTCATTTCTGTTCATCTCCTTAAAGATTGGGCCTGCAAATAAATTAAGCAATTAATTAAGACAATGCAAAGTTTTATTCAAGAATAAGTATGGAAATATGATACTAAATATGCAATATTAGCGACCAATCACACCCTCATACCTATCTTTTGCTCGTCCTCGAGCAAAACAACTAAACTATACTAGAGATTATTAGACCACTTTCGCAGGTAACGCGATTGCACTGAGCATGTGCAACAAGCCGTTAAACCTCTAGGTTTCCCCTAGAGGACGAGTTTTGTCTCGTGAGGGTTTTCAGCGGATTACACCCACAAAATCCATAAAGAAAGGGAAACAAAAAGTTAGTATTTTCGAAAAGCATTTTGAAAGAGAAAAATATTTGAAATATAATTGTAAGATCTAAGCAATCTATAAGTTATAGGAAAACCGAATTTTTCACTCCTACACTTACTCTCTATTCAAAAATTTATTATCAATCAAAGTAAGGAGTCAAACTGTACTTCTCATCTGGTCTATTACTTTACCCTAAGTCATATGCACCTTGTGACTGTGAAAATTTTTACAAAGGGTTCATTAACTCTAACTCTTATGCCTTATTTATTTATATATATCTATTTTTTTGGTGGTATTATTCCTTAGTTCTATTAGGCTTTCTAATCTGCCCATGTAACGAGCCTTAATCGATGACTCCCAAACCAAACGGTCTTAGGGCACCGGGTGAGAAAACACCCCAAGGACTTAAGGACTCGAGCAAACAAGGCCACAAAACTAAGGGTTTTTATTATATGGACCACTTTTAGGCATGAATACTTATGCTTTATTAGGAACAACTACCCAGCTCAATCAGAGGATTTTATATATTTTTTCTTAAACTTATCTAATCATCTTTCTCATAAATACTAAGGCTCGCTTAGGCCAAAGCACCAAGCTAATCAATAATTAGATTTGTTTATCTTTTTTTTCTTTTTTTCAAACTTATCTAATTATCTTTCGCATAAATACTAAGGCTTGCTTAGGCCAAAGCACCTAGCTAATCAATAATTAGATTTGTTTATTTTTTTTTATATATTTTTTTATAAGGCATAAGAATCTTTGTTTTTGAACCCTAAGTGTGTAAGTGTATGAAGTGTGCATATTTCATCAAGGTAAAGATCAAGACTAAATTACTTTGACAAATTTTCTTCCTAACCTTAAAAATCAAACAAATAATCTTATTTTGACCAAGTATAAGAAATCCTAATTTGGATTTTCCTATTCTTTAAAATTAACTTAATTTCTTACAAAAAAATATGTCAAAATATTGTTTCCATTTTCAAAAAGTTTTTTATTTTAAAAGTAAAGCAAAATGTTATTTTTTTTTTTTAACAAAAAGAAAAGTTATGTTAGACCCTCCCCACACCTATCTCATATATTGTCCTCAATGTATGAATTAATGCATAGATGCATGAAAAAGACGAAAGGGAAGGAAAATGTTACCTTATGGTGGTGGTTCCGGTGGTGGTCTGACTGGTCCACGAAATGCGACCCAATTGACTTTTCTTTAGGTTCAGAGGACCCACCACAATTTCTCTAATATAACCCATTAAAATGATGAATCCATAAAGGATCTTTATTAAATATTTAACCCCATCTAATTTCCATATTCCATAATTGATTTCGGAGTCAAATTTGTCAACCACCTCATCTCAAAAAGGAGTATGAAATGATAGAATGATTGACTTGGACTCAGGAAGGACAGGAACTAATACCGACTCAGGAAGGTGACTTAAGTTAAGTAAAGGTTCAGGAGTCAAAATAGGTTCAGAAATTGGGTCCAAGTCAAGAAGTTGAAACTCTAGTCCACATTTATTTTCCAACAATGGAATGTGACCTAATATGGGTGATTCAAGTTCAGGAATAATAGGTGGAGGAATCAAAACTGACTCTAAAATGTTACTCAAGTTTGGTAACAAAACAGGAGTCAATATTGATTCAGAAAGTTGAACTGAATCACAGATTTGAGAATCTAGGTCACATATCTCATTGAGTTCAATATCAAAAAATGGAGAACTTGTCAATTTATCAATAGGACTTTCAAAATTGTAAAGTTGGTCAAGTTCAACATGATGATCATCAAAGATGGGTGATTCAATTTCATGATGAATAGGCACAGGATCCAATGTTGACTCCGGAAAAGATTGAAATCAGGTGAAGACACCGGAGTCATTATTGAATCAGGAAGTAAAATTGGATCACTAAGTTGAGGTTCATGATCATATTCATTTTCAAGTTCAATTTCAGAAAAAGGATAACTTGCCAGACTGTCAAAATTTGGAGTTTGGGCAAGTTTAAATGATTGTTCTGAAATGGAATCTTGATTTCCAAAACTACATGACTCTTCTGCTCTAACAAAATGGTTAGTGACATCAGAACTGGTCCAACGGTGAGAATGTAGAGATTTGACCATCATATCTATGTCACGATTACGAGTGTTTTGAGCCTGAGTCATGGCTTCAAGCATCTTTTCATAGTTGATAGGTTCATTGTTTTGATGAAAAGATGAAGAATTATCTTGGAAGTGGTAGTGAAATTGTGAGTCCATCAGATTTTGGGATTTGTGTTTGGACTCACGCATACTCATTTCCAAAATTGATGGTTTCCTATTTTGGACAGGTGGAACTGAGTATGAATCTTGAAAATATTGTGGACTAGGTGGAGAAGGAGGACAAGTTGGTTGATAATTATGCTCGGGGGACGTGAATCCCCACTGACTCTGTGAAGAGTTGAAATCATTCTAGAAATTATAGTCATATGATGGGGGGCATGGTTATATTCATTCGGATAAGACCAATTCGGCACACTAGGTTGGTTAAAGTTATGATATGCCGGGTTGGTAATATCCGAAAAAGAATTCGATGTGTAATATGGATTATTATTAAAGTTGGAAAAATTATTATTATAAGCCATATCACACAATAGAATACAAACAAAGAAAAACAAACAAATTAGCAAACAAATAAAAGGAAAAAATTCTAACTAAGTTAGGGTAGACCTATGACCTAGACGACTCCTAACTGATTAGACTGTCCACGGGAGTTCAATGCAGACCTTGACCACAAGCTAATCAGCCAGGTCAGGGCAAGGTTGGTGGGAGGTTTTCCGTCAAAGACGTTCCTTAATTAATAACCACCAACCTTCGGGCTTTCGGCCCTTAATCCCTTTCTTAGACACTGATTTAGCAAGAGTCAAATTCCAACACCTTTCCCCCTTAGGATAATCTCCTAATTGAGTCCGAGATGTCCCTAGGGCCAACGTCTACTCATTTTTAGTTAGGCTTGGGTTAGTGAGTGCTTGGAATCTGATTTTTGGGCTAAGGAAGGGTGATAAATCCCCACCTTATCTTGTTAATGGGTGGTGCCCTTAAAATCAATTTGTGCAAGTGTACAAGATAAATAAGATTCACTCAAAGCGATATAAATCAACCAAGAAGTGAGTCCTATGCTAAATGCAATGCATACGTACCTTGCTCCAGCACTCTTCAACAGTAAAAATAAATGAATTGAAAAGACACGTGCCTAAAATGCAAACATCTAATCAATTTTTTTTTATCTTTTCAACAAATATTTTACTGTTGATTATTAGCAGGCTTATGTGATGGCATATAAGAAAAGTAAAGTTACATAAAACAATAATTTACAAAGCAAGCAGCCCTGCAAAAAGATAGTTAGTAGTCCACTCCTTTTTGCCGCGGATCCGCGGCTTTGGCCGCGAAAACGCGGCAAAGCAGAGGGCACTTGGTCTCTGCTTTCTAGAGCAGAGGCCCAAGGCCACTTATATGTTACTGCAACTTTAATTTCCTGTTTTCTTGCCCTTAACCTGCAACAGAGAAGAAAATTCGTTTAGTTCTAAAAATTTTCAAAAAAAATCAGATTTCAATAAAAAACGTTACCCTCCCCGGCAACGGTGCCAAAATTTGATTGAGGCAAAACCTGCACTTAAAAATAAAGAATTTCAGATTTAGAATGAAAATGTGTAAGTGCTCAATTCTTACCGCTATAGCAAGTGGCTATGCGGGTCGTGATCCACAGGGAGGGTTTTGCGATAGAAGCGTTTACGTTTCTTTATTGAAATCCTTATGAAAACAAAACGAAGATTCTTCTTTGGTTAAAGTTAAGAAAATGAAAAAGAGTTACTAGTTAAAGTTAAGATGAAAGTGGTTGAATGGAAAGTGGAGAAAAATCAGAAAACGATGAAAGCGATTATGTACAAATGAGTTGGGAAAGAAAGATTTAGAAGAGGTAGTGTTGGTGATTTAATTTACAGAAATAAAAGGAAAGAAATAAAAGTAAATACTTACCTTCTTTTCAGTAAAAGCTTACTTGAGTCTTTACGACGATGTTACCTTGAATTGGAGGCAATCAGCGCATAGCCCATAAGAGTCGATTTTTGGTCTCTTCCACATTACATCATCAAGATACGCAAGCATGAAATGATACAGAGAGACTCACAATTCCATCGTCATGAGCTATCGGTGGCACTCGCAAAGGCAAGGCTCTTTCGATACTTTAGACTCACTTGGAAGACAATTGTACCAAAAAGAAAAGTAAAGTAGAGAAGAAGAAGACGAAGAAAACTAAAAAGAAGTACATACGAAGAAAGAACATCGATTCGATTTCATAACGATCAAAGAAAAGAAATAAACCTTACACCATTGTCACTTTAGCTCAAGGTTCATTCTTGTTCTTCGATGAAAGTCGATCTCCTCTGAATTACATAAATAAAAACTAAAATTACATGAACAAGAAAAATAAAAACCTAAACTAAGAAATGAAAAACTAGTCTAAATCCTAACTCTGCATGGTCGTCCATTTTCAGCACAAAGAATGGCCTTTTATAGGCAGAAAACCCCGTAAGCAGGATCCCGGGGAGGTCGGGGGAGCAAACGCTCCCCCTAACTCCCCAACAATGCCGCGGAAACGTGGCTTGGGCCGCGTTTCCGCGGCCAAGGTATGGCCAGGAGGCCACACCCTGTTGGTGGGTTGCCCTGGTTTCGCCCTCTGACTTTATCTGGAGTTGGTTTTTCAGTTTGAGTCCCGGATTCTGACGAAATGGCCTTGGATTCTTGGCTTTAACCGATCGATTCTGAGAGGATTCTTCTCAACCGATTTTCCACCTCTTGATTTTGCCTGATTTACTTAGTGTGAATTAATTATGATTTAATTCAGAATTTTGGTGGGCTTTGGGCTCATTTCTGTTCATCTCCTTAAAGATTGGGCCTGCAAATAAATTAAGCAATTAATTAAGACAATGCAAAGTTTTATTCAAGAATAAGTATAGAAATATGATACTAAATATGCAACATTAGCGACCATCAACAAACATGTGCTGGAGATAGGATAGGGGATACATCCTCTCCATATTGGGAAGAAAGAATTTCCTATCCCCTATCTGGCAAAGCCACTTGTAATCACCGTCATGCAAGGCACTACCATCCTCGTCAATGCCATCGCCAAAAAAGAAGACGGGTTTTCTTATCGGAGTGCGCGAATCCGTCTCAAACACTCCGTCGGTGATAATTTCCCGGAAGGTCCTCATGCTGACCTTAGAGATCTTCTCCCTTTGCTCCTTCGACTTATCAGTAGTCACAGGAGCAGTCTTCTGCAACACGAAGGTTATATTGTGGTCAGCACCGCCTACGTGCCCGAAGTGACGCTTTTTGTATAGAGGATTGAAGAAATATCGCACTGCAAAAGAGAATAACACTTGATCAGGAATCTGAAAGAAAATGATTAAGTGTTTGCAACTCAAACGCAGAAATGAACCCAGACGTGGAGATCATCAAAATCTGCGTCCAGATCCAAAGATCGCGAGGCTAGCATGGAGCCTGCGTCTTAAACAATCCAGAACTTATGAAAATTTCTAAGTATCGGACTCAGACGCAAGATTCATTAAGACCAGCGTCTGATCTCACAAGACGCAAGAGTCGTAAGAAATCTGCGTCTGAATCCCTCGCACTTAGAATATTCTAAGTATTGGATCCAAAACGCAAGGCTCAATGGGGCCCTGTGTTCAACAAACAGGTACGGACTCAAGCAGATAAAAGACGCAGAGGTCATCAAACCTGCGTCCTGTTTATCGACTCAAGAACCACGCCTGAAGGCTAAACACGGGCATGAGCCCGCGTTGGTGGTTCACATTCAAAAGGGATTTAAGAGTTAAAAGAACTCTGTAAGCCCCTTTAATGGCGGAAACAAGGTCCGATGCTTTTTAATACCTGAAATAGGGGTCTCCTGTATGGAGGAACCGCCCATTTGGGTCTCAGGAATGACCGCCTTTGAAGACGAAGCAGTATGCTTAACTTTGGTGCCATTGCGACTGAGGAATCGGTGTTGGGGATGAAAGAAACGAGAAGAACAAAAAGCTTCGAGTTTTCTTAACCCTAAGAGGTTCAAACGAAGAAGAAGAGTCTAATGATGACTCTTGAAAGGCTGTCACCTTTTATAGGCACAGTGATTTACAGAGATACGCGGCGCTTGACTCGACGCCTAATCTCTGCCTGACGCGTGGAAAGCGTATTTAATGCAGCGCGAAATTCGCGCGCCAAAAAGAAGATGTCCCCTCAATTCTACAGGACACGTGGCAACGCGCTCATAGCACGGATTCGCATTCAACAGCTGCGTCTTCATCCCAAAAGACGCGTCCCTCCGAAGGTCGCACCTTTTCAACCGGACTGAAGCCACGTCTACTTCACAAAGCGACAGCTGCGTCTTCATCCCAAAAGACGCGTCCCTCCGAAGGTCGCGCCTTTTCAACCGGACCGAAGCCGCTTCTACTTCACAAAGAGACAGCTGCTCTTCATCCCAAAAGACGCGTCTCCCCGAAGGTCGCATTTTTTTTTGCGTCTACCTCATGAAGCAACATACGTGTCTTCATCTCAAAAGATGCACCCCTACAAGAATTGCGTCTCTGCAGCATAACTAATGATGCGTCCCCACTCCAAATGAGAACTGCGTCTTTAAAAAGCAACATGACCCCTGCGTCTACAGGACTTGCATCCAGTCCTTACTTCTGCAATTCAGTTCAACAGTACACTGGCACAAGCAGATTACTATTTACCCCTGGTTCAAAGTACACCAACAACAAGCTCAGAGCACTGGGGAGGTCTAGACTGTGTATCTAGACACTCACCACGATCATTTCTGGCGGCTTCAAAGGGTTCCACAGTACACTCACGAAGACCATATTCCAGACAAGATCAAGCTCAGAGCATCTCAAATGATTGTCAGTCCAATCATGAGAAGAATGAATTCAACTAGAGTCCAAAGTATTTCGAAATTCGTCCCAGTCAACCGCGGAATATCGAAAACTTTGGAGGGGGTTCTGTAGACTGTCTAAAAATCAAGTCACCAAAAAGCAGAGTTCCAAGCTCCAGACGCAGGACTAATCATGGTCATCACCACAGCGTCAAGACGCGAGGATCTAAACCCGCGTCTCAGCATCATTGCAACATCAATGCGTGAGGCTCGAAACCCGCGTCTCCACAACGTCAATGCGCAAGGGTCGAAACCCGAGTCTCAGCATCACTGCAGCACCAAGGCGCGAGGGTCGAAACCCGCGTCTCAGCCCCACTGCAGTACCAAGGCGCGAGGGTCGAAACCCGCGTCTCAGCCCCACTGCAGCACCAAGGCACGAGGGTCGAAACCCGCGTCTCGACGGCCTCACTGCAGCACCAAAGCGCGAGGGTCGAAACCCGCGTCTCAGCCCCACTACAGCACCAAGGCGCGAGGGTCGAAACCCGCGTCTCGACGGCCCCACTGCAGCACCAAGGCGCGAGGGCCGAAACCCGCGTCTTAGTTATAACTGCCCTCGTTATGGGGCCGATCATTGCCCACATAATAAGGAAGTTAACCCCTATTATGGAGCGTTTTTTAGGGGCACGTTCACCCCTAAAACCTCTATAAATGCCCCGCTTGCTATTGAAAAGCGGTCGGTTAGTCGGTGGGTGAGTTGATCAGATAATCCTGAGAGAAGAATTTGACTCGTGAGCTGCCACAAGAAAGGAAAGAGAGTTCAACTCTTCAAGTAACTTGCTACGTACAAGCCAATCTTTGCATACAATCTCTTTGAGATTCCTGGTCGATCAAGAGTTGTGTCACTCCATCGACCATCCAAAGAGAAGATCCCAAAAGTTCTTAATGTTCACCCGGTCAACGGAAAACAAGATTCACTTTCCATCACCACCTGAAGAACCCAGCATTAAACAAATGGGAGATTCAAGTCTCAACATCATCCCTCTCTTGTAATTGGAGTGTAAATCTATTGTAATCTTTCAATTGATTCAAGGAAATTTTACAAGGAACCCTATTCTCCCGTCCAACAGCTCCGTCACCTTGGTGGGAGGTTCCCACTCCAATATGGCCTGGATCTTGGCTTGATCCATCCAAATCTTGCCTCTTCCAATGGTATGATCGAGGAACATCACTTCCTCTTGTGCAAATGAGCACTTCTCCCTTTTCACATAAAGTTCGTTGCTTCTGAGGGCCTGGAACACTTGCCTCAAGTGCTCCACATGCTCGTCCATGGTCTGGTTATAGACCACAATATCGTCCAGGTAGACCACCACAAAATGGTCCAAGAAGGGCTCCAACACCTTATTCATCAGAGTGCAGAATGTGGCCGGTGCGTTGGTGAGACCGAATGGCATAACTAGGAACTCGTATGATCCGTACCTGGTCACGCACGCGGTCTTCGATTCATCTCCTTCTACAATTCGCACTTGATAATACCCCGAGTGTAAGTCAAGCTTGGTAAAGTATCTTGCTTGACCCAACCTGTCGAACAAGTCCGCTATTAGAGGAATAGGGTACCTGTTTTTTCACCGTGATCTTGTTTAGCGCTCGGTAGTCGATGCAAAGCCGCAACGAACCATCATGCTTCTTCTGGAAGAGCACTGGTGCACCATAGGGAGCCTTCGACGGACGAATATATCCGACATCCAACAACTCCTTCAGCTGCTTTTGAAGTTCTTCCAGTTCTGCTGGCGCCATGCGATAAGGACCCATGGCCGGAGGTTGAGTTTCCTGACTCGAGCTCGATTTTGTGGTCCACCTCTCTCCTACGTGGAAGCTTGCTTGGCAGCTTGGCGGGCATGATGTCTTGGTAGGCTTCCAAGATGCCTCGGATCTCCTTGGGCACGTCCTCTCCTTCCTTTGAGCTTTCCTCCACCTTAATGGTAGCAAGAAAGGTCGGCTCATGACGTCGAACTTCCTTGGATATCTGTAATGCCGAGAGCATTTAGATGATACGCTCTCCCGCTTGATCTGAACTGTGCACGCCTTCCCCTCAGGATGCACATGGTGTTGGTGTAGGGAACCAACACGGCCTTCACTTTGTCTAGAAACTCTAAGCCAAGCACCATATCGAAGTCGTCCATGGTCACGACTGTCAGGTTCTCCTGGCCATGCCACTCCCCTATGCTCACATCCACCTAGTGAGCTACGCCATCGATAGAGTGGGACTAGAGTTGACAGCCTTAATGGTGCCTCCTCCCTTAGAAATCTTAAGGCCCAACTTGCTAGCAACATCACTTGAAATAAAAAGATGAGAAGCTCCAGTATCTAGAAGGGCCTTGAAGGTCTTACCGGAAATGGTTGTCTCGACGAACATTGCCCCTCGAGGTCTTTCATCTACCTTTGCCTTGATCGCATTGAGGAGACGAAGCGAGTGGAGTTTAGTCTCCTCCGTTGCTTCTCTTCTTCTCTTTGGACAAGAGCAGCGAGATTAGCCCTCTTAGGACAGTCCATGGCTTTGTGGGGATCTCCGCAAAAGTAGCATGCTAACTTCTTCAGACGATCGCCTCCTCCATTGGTATTGCCGCGGAACTTTCCCTTCTCAAATGCCGGCTTAGGTGGGAACTCCTTAGATGGTTCTCCTTTTCTCCCCCACCTTTAGCAGGCTTGCCCCTCTTGTCTTTTGGTTTGGATGAATCTCCTATCTTCTTGAACTCGATAAGAGACTCGGCCACTTGCATGGCTTGGGGCAAGGGTTTGGACCCCTCGACTTTGTAGTTCCATCTTGGCCCATCCAGAGAGGCCATCCATGAATGAGAATAGGGAGTCCCTCTCACCCATGTCAGGGATCTCCAATAGTAGTCTGAAAATTCTTTGACATATCACGAATGGAACCTTTTGGGTAAGGCGTCAGAGTTTACCTTGGGCCTCGTCCTCGGCA
>JAVJIF010001123.1:0-182295 GCA_038442645.1 Agave tequilana | reverse complement strand
CCTCAAAGAGCTGAGAGGCTTGCAAGGCAGATTAGCCTATATCAGAAGATTCATTGCAAATCTTTCGGGCCGTTGCCACCCTTCACCCGTCCTCATGAAAAAGGGTATTGCCTTCATATGGGACCAAAGCTTGTCAAGAAGCTTATGAAGACATCAAGAGGTATCTCACAAAACCTCCGGTCTTAGTAGCCCTACATCAGGGAAACCATTCTTGTGCTTTATGTAAAAGCTCTGGACTACTCCTCTCGGCGCCCTCCTCGCTCAAAAGACGGCAATGGCCACGAGCAGGCCATTTATTATCTGAGCAGGACTCTCATAGGGAGCGGAATCTCGCTACAATCCTATTGAGAAAGAGTGTTTAGCTCTCGTCTTTGCCGTTCAGAAGACACGACATTATTTGGTTGGCCAGACCATACATGTCATCTCCAGGTGAATCCTTTACGTCTTCTTATGACGAAGCCAGGGTCACTAAATTCAAGATTGGCTAAATGGCACTTCTGCTGTCTCAATACGACATGACCTTTTTCTCTCAGAAGGCGGTCAAAGGCCGCCCTTGCAGAATTCTTGGCTGCTCATCCAGTTCCGGAGCATTCAAAACTCCACGAAGACATCCCTGATGAAGTCTTCGAGTCCAACGCAACTTCAGTAGAGGAAGTATGGCAGATGTTCTTTGATGGAGCATCGCGAATAGGTCCTAAAGGCAAGATTATTGCCGGAGGGGGTCGTGTTTATCTCCCCAGAGGATAATCCTTCCCAGAGCATTCTCCTTGACAGAATCATGCTCCAATAATGTAGCAGAATATAATGCTCTGCTCATTGGTCTCAGCTCGCCCATGGAATGGGGGTACGCTACCTTGAAGCTTATGGCGATTCAAAACTGATCATCAATCAGGTTAAAGGCGAATATGAAGTCGCCATGGACTTGGTGCCTTATTACCATATACGGCCATTGAGTTGGCTAACCTATTTGAAAGCTTCTACATCGGGCATGTGTCCCGATCTCAAAATACCAAGGCGGATGCCCTCGCTGCATTAGCGACGACGCTAGCCTTACCGGCCGACACCGAGTATCACCTCACAGTCGCGACCCGACACCTCGTATGCTCTAAGCATATGCTGAAAATCCAAGGTCCCATAATGTCTCTGCAGACCTCGAGCCGAGGGATTGGCGCTTCCCTCTCATTGACTATGCTCTGCACGGATTTCTCCCTGACGATCCTAAGAACCGCGTCCATCAGACGAAGGTTCCCCCCGTTTCTATTACGATCCTACTCTGAAGACGCTCTACCGTCGTTCATATGACGGTGTCCTCCTTCGGTGCCTTTCTTAGTCTGAGGCACAGCAAGTACTCAAAGAAGCGCATGACGGCATTTGTGGAGCCCACCAGCCGGGTCCAAAGCTTAAAGACAGGCTGCACAGACTTGGGTACTACTGGCCGACCATGATGGCCGATGCCACCCAATATGCACGAAGGTGTAAAGCGTGCCAGGTCCATGCAGACTTCATACACCAACCTTCGAGAGGTGCTCCACCCTACTGTTGCTTCATGGCCATTTGAAGCATGGGAATCGATGTCGTAGGCCAATCATCCCTCCTTCGGCAAGAGTCACCGGTTTATCCTGGCAATAACCGATTACTTCTCAAAATGGACAGAGGCCATACCGTTGGCCGAAGTTAAAACCTCTAATCTGGTTTAGCTTCATCAAACACCATGTCATCCATCGATTTGGCGTCCCCAGGCGGATCTCCATGACAATGGTCCCCAATTCGTAAAGCCAAGGGTTCTATCGGTTCTGCGATAAAACCGATTCAGAATGTGGCTTCAACCGCCTACAATCCTGCCGCCAATGGCTTGGCAGAGGCATTTAACAAGACGATCATCAAGCTGCTCAAGAGTTTCGTCTCCTCGAATAAGCGAGATTGGGACGAAAAGCTAGGTGAATGTCTCTGGGCTTACCGGACCACAGTTCGGACACCGACAGGCATACGCCTTTTTCCTTGGTATATGGGTGCGAAGCAGTTATCCCATTGGAAATCCAGATGCCATCGTTGCGCATAGCTCTGATTACTAAAATCACATCAGAGGATAATGATCGCCTACGCCTTCAAGAGCTCGAAGCTTTGGACGAGAAGCGGCTCCAAGCTCAGCAGCATATCGAGCGTATCAAGCTCGAATCTCAAAAGCCTTCAATAAGAAGGTCAAACAGGAGTCTTCCAGAAAGGAGACCTGGTCTTAGCCGTCAGACGACCGATGATATAAACGCACAAGACCAAAGGCAAATTTTCAGCCTAAATGGGAAGGACCGTTTGTAATAGAAACAGTCTATTCAAACGGAGCATACCGCCTCAACGACTGCAGAGGGCGACCTACTCATGATGCCGATCAATGACAAGTTCTTAAAGAAATATTATCCTTAATCAAGGATCTTTCTCTTGATCAAGTTAACACTACACCTCTGATCAAGATCTCCGTGTCCGAAGCACGCACAAGAGAGCCTTTCTCTTCCTCCAAGTGAGGTCATACAGCCATGAATCAACTGGGACCTGGCCGTGCACCAGTTATCCTAAAAGACAATCGAGGTTGTGCAGACATCAACCTGATAATCCGACATCCTTAACGATAAGGATAGAGGGAAATGATGGCCTCTAAGCCCAACATGAGTCCTCGACAACTCATCATGCTGAGGGGAATAGCATGGCTAGCCCAACTCAAACGGTAGTTGGTAAAGGCATATCAAACCCGTTGACAGCAGAGGGTTTGCTAAAAATCCTAAGGGACCTGTTCCCATTTGATCCCCTCTCAAAGTCACCTACCAATTCTCATCCATAGAATGGCAGGTCCACATATACATTTCGCTGTCACGTTAACATTAAACCTATGACAGTGATTCCCTCGTTTTTCCCTGTGAGAACGAGACCTCCAAAATCACTTACCATTCTCATCCATAGAATGGTAAGACCACATAAACATTTCGTTGTTACGTAACATTAACCTATGACAGTGATTCCCCTCGTTTCTCCCGAGAAGACGGACCTTTTCCAAATCCAATTCGACTTTTGAACTTGGTGGCTTCTCAACCATTTATGTCATTGCGACCTCTGAACTGGCAGAAAGCCAAGTCTCATCTGTCATTGAGCTTAGTGGCGTCTTAATCGTTATTGCGACCTCTGAACCAGTAGACAGCTAAGTCTCAATTTCGAGTCCTGTTGACATTTACAAAAGACAGGTCTCGATACTTGTTGACAGTTACAAAAGACAAGTATCACCTATTTTGAGCTTGGTGGTTCTCAACCGGTTATGTCATTGCGACCTCTGAAATGGCAGATAGCCAAGTTTCATCTATCATTGAGCTTAGTGGCGTCTTAATCGGTTAGGTCATTGCGACCTCTGAACCAGTAGAACAGCTAAGTCTCAACCTCGAGTCCTGTTGACATTTACAAAAGACAGTCTCGATACTTGTTGACATTTACAAAAGACAAGTATCACCTATTTTGAGCTTGGTGGCTTCTCAACCAGTTACGTCATCGCGACCTCTGAACTGGCAGAAAGCCAAGCCCCTATCATTGAGCTTGGTGGCGTCTCAATTGGTTATGTCATTGCGACCTCTGAACCAACAGACAGCTAAGTCTTAATCTCGAGCCCTGTTGACATTTACAAAAGACAGGCCTCATACTTGCTGACATTTACAAAAGGCAAGTATCTTCACTCCAGCCCCGCAATGGGCTGACCTCGAGACTGGCGACGCCCCATTCGGTTATGTCATTGCGACCTCTGAAACCAACAGACAGCCATGCTCTTATCCAAACAAACAAAGATGACAAAAGAAAGAATTTTTATTAAATTCCAAGGATGGATACTGGAGGAGCCTATAGGCGTACATGATAAGATCGGATCCGATCTCCGAGCGAAGCTAGCCTCATTCTCCTGTCATCAGCAGCCTGGGCCAGCGCCTGTGATCTCAGCTCAGCCTCATTGAAATGCACCGCTTGAGCCAGACGAGCTTCAACCTCCGCCAAGTCGCCCTCTGTGATGACTCCCGCCGTGCTAATTCCTCACTCCGAGCCCTGAGCTGCTCAAGCCGCGCAGTCTCTTCATGACGCATCTTGTGTAGCTTTGGATAAGAGGAGATTTGCCTTCCGGATCATCTCTTCGGCCCTCTTAACCTTATCTTCGCATCAAGAAGAGCACTAGTGGAAGCGTCAATCGCACTCCCAACCTCTGCTTGCCTTGCTTCCAAGGACTTCAAGTCAGAGGAGATAGCCTCAGCGGCCTCTTAAGCAGCAAGCCGAGCTTCGCGCCTTTGCGCAACAAGATGTGTGAGCCGCTCATCAGCTAAGAGACGCCGGGTCGGAACGATGGAGACGGCGCCACTCCTCTACGTCCTTCTCAAGGTTATCCACCAGGAGTTCTAGAGCAGTAGCCTGGTGATACCCCTCAAAGTCCCAGATACACTCAATGCCACGAGAGGACCATCTTCAGCTTCGAGAATGGCACAGGCGAGCCCTTCAAGACTACTGATAGTCCTGCTCCAACTGTTATAGAAGCTGTCGACCAATTACCGATGAAGGCATTCTCAGCTTCATCCACCTTGAGACAACCTCGGAGCAATCTACCATCCCAGTCGACACCGCCGCAGAAGAAGAAGCAGGAACATCGACAGCAGCAGGGCAAGCCAAAGGTGACCTCGGCGGAGTCCTCAGCGACACCAGCACGCCAGCCATCGCGGAGGTAGGACTGGCAACCACCTCCTGAGCAGCAGGCTCGACAATCAAAGTCGGAGAAATAGGGTCCACAATCACCCTCAGCCCCGCACTGGGCAAAATTGCCGGCACCTCACTCGTGATGTGATTGGGAGTGAGGATACCTCCGGGACTGCCGCCCCTTCAGCCTCTCGCCTTTCAGCTGACATGGGCTGATAAGAAGGCAAGTCGCCATACAACACGTCCAACAGGCAACATCCGCCGTGGACGAAGCACTCAACTCACCCTCTGACCTTCCAGGGGAATCCTCCGGCTCCTTCAAAGCCGACGCATCTGAGGCCGAACACCTGCAACAAGCCATGGTCAAAGCAGATGTATAAACAAGAGGAGATAAGAGGTTGTCATTTTACCGAGGCTGATGTTACTTCACTTCGTCAGCCTCATCAGTCCTAGGGGTTCCATCGCGAAGTTCTTGCCAGAATCAACGCGGATAGCCGGCCTGCTCGCCGATTCCTCCGCAGACCACCCGATAGAGCTGGATGCCATAGGACTTCCTTTAGAAGTCCCGCGCCCGAGAGGCCAATGTCGGCCGCATCACCTCCAGACTCCTCCGAGAGCAAAGCAAACCAGCTGCAGTTTCATAAGCGAATAGAGGAGCATACTGGTCTCCTTGCTCCCCATGCCCCTCAGCTCCTGCAACAACAGGCAGATGGTGAGTTATTTAGAACACTAATCAAAGGCGCATCATGCAACCTTACCAGTTGTCGGTTCAGCAACCGACGGCTCAACCCCTAATGGAGCAGCAGGATGAGGCGCCGCAGAGAGCCCACCCTCTACCACGATGGTAGGAGTCTGGCGACGGGGCCTCTTCGCCGACGACTTCTACGGGATCCACTCCCACGCTTCCTTTTGAAGTGGACATCAAGTCCTCTTCCTCCACTTCTTCCACATGTTGTGGGGGAGCTGTCCCCACTACACCAGAACCGGCTTCACGAGTATCGGCTTCATGGGCATCAGCCATCGTCTCTCTGCCTCAAAGTGAGGGCTCCCCGCATCAGAAGCCTCGCTGTCATCTGCAGCGATAAACTCCTCTATGCCAGGAACATGGACTCGTTTGCCCTCCTTCTTATCAGAAGCCTTCTGCTGCCATCTGATGAGAAATTAACTTCACACCCGAACGGTTGGCATTAAACCCAGCAGGTGTGGAGTTCGAAGCTGCATACCATTGGCAGAAACACAGGTCGTCCAAAGGCCGGGATCCCTCAGCGGCGTGCGTAGCCACGCTCCAGTGCCATCCACGGTAAAGAACCGCCAAGCACGAGCCCCATCAATGAGGCTCCCCATGAAAGCCAGGTCCGGATTGGGGTTGCCCACATACAACTGGTCATACCCAAATTGGCGGGCAAACCGGCTCGGGACGTAGGGCTCCAGGTAGCAGGTATCCCCACTCCTGTACAAAATGCGAGTGCCGGATACAGACCACCCACTCGAAACACCCCGACTCATGGGAGACTGACCTGACTCCACATCATGGATTCCTCGTTGTATCCTGCACCCCGCAGCGAGGAAAACAACGGAACAGGCTATAAGCGTCATAACGACGCACTAACTTACGGGCCTCAGCCACATAAGTTTTCTGCCACACGAACGGCCTTCAAAGCGACGGAGAAGCGCCGTTTGAACACCCTGCGGAGGGTCTTCCACAGCTCCAATCAAACTGGGACAGTGTAAGGCGAACCACGCCATCAAGTAGGTGTATGGTAAACCTACCCTAGGATTGGGTCCGTCACAAGGCAGGACGGCACCCTTCCCTCGCCTTGACGCCGGTGGCCTGCAGAAAGCCTCCGTTAGTGCGCGAAGGCCTCTTTGAATACAGCATACCATGGCTGGGAGAAGACCCAGACGGTGACCATGGGCCAGGCGAACGGCGGGTAGCAGAACATTCGGGTGGACGATGTCACCCGAGGAAGAAGGCACACACACTTCTTTAACCAGACGGTTAAGAAACCGGCCAGCAGCGCCTTTCGAGACATAGGCCGACGGACCTGATGGTGAAAGCTCCGAAGGGTATCACCCTTCTCATAAGGACCTGCGTCTTCTGTTACGACGATATCCCTTTGGAGACACATCTCCATCCGTTCAACAATATCGCCATCAGTAACTCCGCGATGAGCTGCTTCAGGAGCATTCTTCATGTCTGGGAACAGGTAACTTCCCCAGCTCTTTAAGCTCTTCGAGCTACTCTTGCCACCACCGTGAATGCTAGAACAAATATGCAAGTGGCACATCAACTCCCGATAAGTCTCGAGTATAGCAGGCTCTTGCTTCTCCAGGAGAGCCAACTCTGCCTCACAGGGAAAGTACTCTTCGTACGAAGAGAACCGAAGGGCAAAGCAGAGATTTCCCACATCTCATGCAAAGCCATGCCCAGCTCGCCAACCAGGATGAAGAAAGTCCCCGAAGCCGGGCAGTACAACTCAAGGATGGCGTAGAAGCACGCCACCTTCATCTCAATGCCGTAGCAGGTCGCCCTGACGGCCTCATAGAGATTCAACCCCTCCAAGTCTCCTCGAAGTGAGCGAGGATATAGTTGGTCAACTCCGCCCACCATGTCTTAGGAGGATGAACCCAACCGGGAGCCCTGAAGTCAGTTGCAGGATAGTTCCCGTCAACTGCGCAGAATTGAGTGCCAAAGGTCTGCGCCACAGCCGGTTCTCTCCCACTGGAAGTTCCCGCGATACCTTCCCAGGTATAGCCCTATTATGCTGAGGGGAGGGCCCGCCCTCGAATAAGCCGGACTGAAAGGTCAATCTCCCAACATGGACGGATTCGACGCTTCGGCTTACCGCCCCACGCCATCTTCCGAGCCTGAGTCACATTCATGAAAGAAGATAAAGGAAGTGTCGCTTAGTCGACGGAAGGTAAACTTCTCGCCATCCAATTGAAAGATCCATTGTCCTTCACCTGCCTGCAACTGGCGATCGGGATCGGATGCGGCATCCCCGAACATAAAGTCGGGCTTTCTGTAAGTCCGACGGTCAACATCCTCAGAGGAGCCGTGGTCAAGATACTCCGCGTGGTCTGCGGATGACCGCCTTGGATGAGCGTGTCCCGGACGAGGGAGCTCCGCTCACTGAACAAAGAAGCCTGTCCATGGAACTGCAGGCTGAGGTTACCATCTGCTCCACTGTCAGCCCAAAACAGACTGCTCAGGAGATCGGGAGTGTAATCACTGCAAAGACAGAAACGAACTATGATTAGTTCAACATCAAGTGAGGCATAGCCTCGCTTAGTAAGCAAGGCCAGCAAGGCGATAGCCTCGATGAAGCTTGATCTCGCGGATAAACTGCATTTTTGCAGAAAATATCCAAAGCGCCAACTTCGCTTAAAGCAGGAGGTAGCATAGCCCTAAGGGCTGACGTCATCAAAAGGACATCATGGTCAAGTCGTCCTTCGTGGCCACGACTGAAGGAACAGACCCATATCCTGTTCTTCAACAGGATGGAGACTGCCCAAGCAATGGCTTCCTACGGGAGCCTAAAAGAAGAACTGTTCAGTTCTTACTTCCCTGGTGCAAGGAAAATAGGGAAGTTCAAGGAAACGAGCTCCCTAATGAAGATAGATCCCATTCGATCGTCCTAAATAGCCAAATGACCGGCTCCAAAGGAAAAGAGACCTCGGTCTCCAATCAGACAGAAAATTCCTTACCGGTGACTGGTCTTTTGGGCGCCATCGAAGAAATGCAAGAGTTCTCAAAGTACTCTGAGTAAGGAGGAAGAAGAAGATGGAAAGACAGAAACTTCTCTGGAAGAAAGGAGATCTTTTTCTGTTCAGCCCGATCGGGCTTTTATAGGCCAATCAGCGCCTGAAACGAGGCCTCAAAAAGGGCCCATGCCGCCGTTTCGAATTAATTCGAAACAGCGCCCGAAGCGCTTTCCCAAGGGGCGACGGTTCAACCCCACTAAGAGTTAACTTCGCACTAGTGCAAAAGTGCGGACTTCGCACAATCCTTCAAGGGCTTAGCCGAGAGGCTTACCTTAGCCCTCCAAAAAGGTGCTGCTCGCGGGACATGCCAGTCTCGCGAAAATCATTCGAAGAAAGGACTATGTCCTTAGCTCCGCACACAGTTTAGCCCAGCAATGGCCGAACTCCAATGAAAGCAAGCAAAAATCAAATGAACAAGAGATGAACTTTCATTGATAGAAAGGATACATTTGATATTACATCAAAGTTGTTTTTATATAACACACCAAGTTGCCCAACAGGATCATTTGAGGCATACAAGCGGTTTTATCTAACCAAATCAACGGGACAGGAAAGGCCTTCCTCCTGCATAAGACCGTAATCATGGTGCCGCAAGGACACGGTCATTATTCTCCACAAAAATGGCAGATCTTGCTAGGCCTTTTTTGTTGAAGCCTGGCAATAAAAACCTATCGCCGCCAACACGATAGATCACGTATAATGGGAATTGGCAGTGGTATCAGTGATCTAACAGGCGCGATATCCGCTTTCCTGAAGTGGATCACCCCTAAAGGCCACCAAAGTTGAAAGTCGGCAATGATGCCGGCGATCCCACAGGCGACGCCCATTATCTTGAAGCGGATCCTCTCCGATAAAGGCGGCGGCCAGCCTCACCTCAGAACGAATCATCTCGGATAAGAGGCTGCCAACAGCCCCTGGGACATGCTCCCGCTGCCCCGAATTGTTCCTCCTGCTTAAAAGTAAAGCTTCAAACCGGGGAAGCATAAGGCGATTTCATGGTTTCTTCCATCAAGTTACCAGACTGGCAAACATAGCTCGCTGCAAGGCAAATCAGAACAGATTAGCAACTAATCACAGGAAGAGCTACAAAAGAGCTAAGTCAGGTTCTTTGGGTCAAAGCAATCCAATTTCAGTCAAAGCAGAGGATAAGCCCCGCCTGCACAGCAACTAATGGACTAGCTCAGTAAACGCCAAGTCCTAGCCTCACCTATATGGCAAAGTCAGACTGATCTTGTGAGATACAGTCTCAACATTCACCAATATGGCAAGACCGGCTCAACTCTTGGAGAGACCAAGTCCCAAGTCCTGCCTGCGTAGCGGACTTAACATGTAGTGAACAAATCAAGATGATAGCTTCACAGAAAGCTATGATGAGATCCTTCTCTGCAGCAGCCAATTGCAAGATGAAGATTAAGGGAAGCCAATCCCTAAAGCAGCAAATCAAGGAGATGAGTTCCCTAAAAGCGGTGAAGTCTCTGAATGATCAAGACTTACCGATCCTTGGCCGGGTGGCAACCAGAGTGGGCTTTCCCACTAATTCTGAGATCTGAGTATCTCTCACAACCAAGAGAAGAGAAGGAAGGCAAAACATTTCTCTTCAGAGGACCTCAAGTGTCCTATTTATAGGCCCCATGGCCTGAGTGCGACCACCCCAAGCGTGGAAGCACGAGCGCATTCAAGGCATTTATTGCGCCTTGATGGAAGGGACGGTTTCCCCTTGGAACCGTGCAAAGGGAGAAAACGTCTCCCTCATAAAAGGCACTTATGGCGCCTTGAATAAAGGGAATATCCTCCTTCGGTAAGGTGCGACCGGAGAATATCTCCCTCGATTGGCGCGAAAGAAGGAATGATCCTCCTCATAACCGCCCCACGGCAGTTGGCTTTGAAAAGGCAACAGGAGTTCCAAAGCGAACTTATTTCTTGGAAGCCCAGATGCGGAACTACCCCGACGCGAAGTTACTCGCGAACCAGTGCAATTCTTCGGCGAATTCATCCCAAAGCAGGATTGAAGGCGAAGCTGAACTCAACCATCATGGCGACGTTCACACTCCACATACCATCACAGCAGTTCAAAGTGTTTCGGAGTCTGAGCTATTGCAGACTCTCGAAAACTTTGAAGGGGGTCTTGTTGACACTTAAAAGAGACAAGATTCTCATTGGTCCGAACGATGTCTAAACTTGTTGACATTTACAAAAGACAAGGGACAGACAAGCTGAAGACCAGTTTCCACCCACCTCCAAGGGACAAGGAAGCGGTTCGGACTCCACTGATCCAGCAAGCAGAACATTGAACCCGGATTGTTTCTAAACAGACCTCAGCAGGTCTAAAATGCTAGCATTAGCATTACATTAGCCCAAGGAGATAGCCTCGATTGAGAGGCTAGCATCATCCAACTTCGCCAGGAAGCTAAATTGACAGCTTCGCCGAAAAGCCTCTTTTCGGATTTCGCCAAGGATTGCCTTTAGCTCCGCTATGAGCTTCAAAGCGGGCAGCTCCGCTATTGGTCTGCTATGGTCAACCTTTGACCAATCAAATCTCCTGATGAGATCGGATCCAATCTGATCAAATCCAATTAGGATTCAAATATGGCAGGTGATTGCCGCAATCTCTTGACTCTCTTGAAACGAGTAAGAGGATCAGAGAAAATCCTCCAACGATATGGAAAGGATCAAACAAATCGGAAAGATCAACCGACTTGCCTATTTTCTAGCTCCGCAGAAGCTATCCTAGCCTCGCAGCAAGGCTACTTTCCAGATTCAAACAGATTCGGTTCAATCTATTTCCATATCTTCAAGGGGACGATTATACCCTTGCTCCCCTATAAATAGCCCGCCAGGAGCACAAGGGGAGAAGGCTTCCAGAGATCGGCGATCAATCAAAGTGGGCTTCTGCTCCCAAATCAATCCTCTGCTGATCAGGAGAATCGGACTTCTTCACAACGCACCGTGCGTTCTCTAATTTAGAGACCTTTCAAGAGAAATACTTTTCTCTTCAGGGTGGCGATACCTTAATCACCTCTTTTCCTCAAGGAATCTCCGGAACCAGGCGAGAAGGAATTCCTTATAGAAAGCGGTCTTGAGAAGTAGCAAGAGGGTCCTACCAATCCTCTATTCTCTGATTCCCCAGAACCAGGCGAGAAGGGATCTCATCGCTCGCATCGTCAAAGGGACAAAGTGGTCGCGCGCTGACCAGACTCCTATCGGCACATTTCTCCAGAATCTCTGAGGAGATCTACTTGTAATCTTTTTTTTAAGAATACTTGTAATTTAGCTCCTCAAACTCTTTTTTGTAAGTTTTCCCCTTTGCATATAATGGAAAACAGACCCCCTTCAAGTTTTTGTAAGTCTGCAATGGGATGGTTCAGACTCCGAAATACTTTGAACTGCTTCGATTGATAGTATGTGAAATGCGAACGTCGCCATAGTGGTTGAGTTCAGCTTTGCCTTCAACCCTGCTTTCGGATTGGAATAAGTTCGCTGAGGAATCGTGTAGATTCGCGATTCTGGGTAGCTTCGCGTTTGGATAGCTTCGCGTCTGGATAGCTTTGCTTCTGATAGTTTCGTGTTCGAGCCTCCTGGAGCGGCTTCGTTTTAAATCGGGATTAGACAACATTCCTTTCCCAAGGCTAACCGCTTTTGCGAGTTAAGAGAGGTATTACTCCCTTTTCTGAGGTTAGAATAACTTCACTTGCATTTAACGAGGGAGATTATTCCCTTTTTCGAAGTTCAAATAACTTCGTGCGCATTCCCAAGGGAGACTGTTTCCTTTCTCAAGGCCAAGCACTTGAATACCTTAAATTCGCCTGCACTTCTAATCTCGAAGTAGCAGTGGCACGGTCAGGCCATGAGACCTATAAATAGGACACTTGTAGTCCTTTCTCAGGGAAACATACTTTTCTCTTTCTGAAAAGTTTGTTTATAACATCTCCTCGTTGCCTAGGAATGGAAATTCAGATCTCTGAAATAGTGGGGACGCCCACTCCAGTCATTAACTGGCCAAGAGCTGGTGAGTCTTGGTCATCTGGTGACTTTTAGGGAGTTCATCTCCCTTAGCTTTACCAGCCATCTTAGGGATTAAATTTCCTTGTTTTTTGCATTTGGCTGACTTTCAGAAATGGGTTTCAGCCCTATTTTAAAGCTAGCATTCTTGCTCTTTTTATACAGGGTCGCTGCCTTGATCTGTCAAGTCTGCTCATTAAATTTGCCATGCAAGTAAGGCTTAGGACTTGACCTCTTCAAGGTTGAGCCGGTCTTACCATATAGGTGGGTCAAGACTGCGTCCCTCTGGGCCAGTCTGGCCTAGCCATATAGGCGAGGCTAGGTCTTGGTTCTTTTTTAGGCTTCTCCAGCCTAACTGCCTTGGGCGAGGCTAAGACTTGGCTTATGCTCAGCTAGTCTGTCATTACTGTTCAAGCGAGACTATCCTCTGCTTAAATGAAATCCATCTTTAAAGCACAACTGGATCGGATATGAATTACTTCGCCCAAAGAATTTTGACTTAGCATTTCATCTTTGCAGTTTTCTTTTGATTTAATGCTAACTTATTTTCAGTTTGCATTGCAGTGAACTGTGCCCGCCAGTCTTTTGTCTTGATGAAAGAGACCAAAAATTTTCCCCCTGATCTTAAAGTTGAAACTTTGATCATAAGCAGGAGGAACATACTGGAGCAGCTGATGCGCATTCCAAGAAGAGGCTGGCAGTCGCTTATCTGAGATGATCCACTTAGGGAAGGGGCGACTTATCCGAGATAATCCATTTCGGGAAAGCAGGCGTCACCTGTAAGGTCTCGGATCCTTCCTTTGCCAATTTTCATCAAAGAAAGATCTAGCTTTCTAGTGGCAACCAGTTGTTTTCTAATTTTAATCAAAGAAGATCCAGCTCCCAATCTCTTGCCAATTTTGATTACGAAAGATCCAGCTCCCTTTGCCAATTTTTATCAAAGAAGATCCAGCTTCTTGATTGCAAAATCTTCCATTAAGCGAAGGATTAAGGCCTTGTGCAGGAGGAAGATCTTCCATGTCCAGTTGTGATGGTTCATCATCCAGAAAGTAGATAGGATAATTTGTCCGCCTTTGGAGCGATGATTCGTTGTATGAACGACAATCTTGATGTAGTAGTATCAATGTATCTTTCCTTTTGAGTCAATAAAAATTTTATTTCTCACTTGTCTACTTTGTTTTCCTCCTATTCCTTTGAATTTTGAAGGCAATTGGAATGGACCGGCGGAGGAAAGAAAAATTCTTAGCGGAGCTAAACTTCCTGCGAACTTAAAGACAAAATCCTAGCTAAATCAGAACGAGCTTCCAACGAAGCTAGCATGAATTTTCTGCGAAGTTAGAGCTGAGCTTTTAGCGGTGCTAAGGTTCATCTTTCAGCCAATTACTCAAACGTCGTACGAGGTCGACGCTAAACTCCAGCGAAGTTGGCCCTTAGCGGAGCCAGTAGTCTGGCGTCTCGGGAAAGCGCTTAGGCGCTATTTCAAATTAATTTGAAACGACCGCCTGCGCTTCTCTCGAGAAGGCAAATTTAGGCAATCATCAGCTTGTAAAAGCCCGATTAGGCTGACAGAGAAAGAATTACTTCTCTTTGAATTTTCAGAGAACACAAATCTCTTCTTCTTCTTTCTTCTTCGTTTGATACTTTAAGAACTTTTCAGTTCTTTCATGGCCCCAAAAGACGAGCAGGCAAAGAGGCAGTGACCTCTGCGAAGGAGGGGCCTCCTCCTCCGGTCATCGAACGACCCATTGCGGGTAGGGATTTTTCCCTCTTACTTAGAGATTATCATTTCTTTTCGAAGCCAATTTTGGTTATTTCATGATGAATCTAGAATGATTCATTGTGATCCAGTGATCTCAGGGAGTTCAACTCCCTTAATTTTCTTTGCCGAATTTTTATGGGATTTAATTCCCCTTAATTTCTCAACTGAAAATTTAGGAACCGAATGGTTTTCTTTTTTAAGCTTCTGTACGAAGCTAACTCTTAGACGGTTCACATCCTGTCGAATAATAGGATGCGAAGCTAGCCTTTAAAGCGCAACTGAAAAAGGACTTTAAAGTTCTTAGAATAACTTTAGGCATTACTGCCCTTATGGCGAAGTTAGCCCTCGAGGGCTTCTTCGCATTCTGTTCGGCGATAGAATACTAGGCGAAGCTTTCAAAGCGAAATTAACACTTGGATATCTTCTGCATTTTGTCCTCGTGCAGAATGCGGAGCCAAGCTGCAGTTGCTAAGCTTAGCTTCGGGGCGAAGCTAATGCTTGGCTCGCTTCGCTCGGGGAGCGAAGCTATGCCTTAGCACAATTGTTTTTCTTACTTTAGCTTTCTTCAGCAAATAAACTAATATAGTTTCTTCTTGTTTTTACAGTGCATTGTACTCTTGGTCCTCTGAACTGTCTCTTTGAAACAGCCAGGGGCTGGATGACAATGTTAGCTTGCAGTTCCAAGGGAAGGCTTCCTATTCAATGAGCGGAGTGCTCCCGGTCGGGATACCCTTATATACGCCGGAGATCAGCGTACCATGAGGAGCATCTTAACTACAGGTCCCCTTGAGGATTCTGATCGAAAAATCTATTGGAAGCTTGGCTTCATGTTTGGGGATGCAGCGCCAGATACCGATCATCAGCTGCTAGCCGGAGAAGGATAGTGGATCTTCAATTTAGATGGCGAGAAGTATTATCTCCCATCTAGCAAGCGTCATTTTTTACTGTCTTTCTTCCAATGCGTGATGAGGGCTCGGAAGATGCAGTGGCCAGTGACTCAGACTACCGACTCCATTCACATAGGAAAATTGATAGCTTCGCCTCCTGGTTATACAATGGCGGGTCCTCCTCGCTGCATATTGGGTCTCCACCCTGGGAACGTACTTCCAGACATCCCAGTAGGAGAAAATCCCGCGGTAGCTCAGACTTTTGGAAATCAGTTCTTCAAGGCTCATGGTAATTATCCAACTACTGATTTCAGGACCTCTTGGTGGATTCAGCCCCAAGGCCTGGTGGAAAGACCTGAACTTATATGTCTTTGCCCATTTTGAGAAGGATTTGGAGAGACTGGGGCTCTACGAGGCCGTCAGGGCGACCTGTTCGGCATCTAGATGAGCGTAGTGAACTTCTACGCCATCTTTGAGTTATACTGTCCAGCTACAAGGACTTTCTCACCCCTATAGGCGAATTGGGTATGACTTTACACGAGATGTGGGAAGTCTCTGCTCTGCCCTTGGGATCTCTCCCATATGAAGAATATTTCCCGTGCGAGACGGAATTGGCACTTCTAGAGAAACAGGAGCCCCCTTGTTTGAGACTTACCGAGAGTTGATGTGCACATCTACATTTGCTCGAGTATGCATGGGGGTCATAAGGGAGCTTCATGCAGTTCGAAGAGCTGGGGGATTATTTATTCCCCAACCTGAAAGATTTATTCCCCAACCTGAAAGATGCTCCTGAAGCAGCTCACTGCGGGATTGCAGATGAGGACATTTTCTGAAGGATGTAGGAACACTCCCAAGGGGACATGATTTTGAAAGAGGATGATGGTCCTTACGAGAAAGGTGATATTCTCCGGAGTTTCCATCATCAGGCTCGTCGACCGATGTCTCAGAAGGCACTTTTGGCTAGTTTTTATCGGTTTGGCTGAAGAGATACGTGGTGCCATCTCCCTCCAGCGACGACATCCTTCCGACTGTCTTATTGCCGGCCGTTCGTCTAGTCCACGGTCGTTCCTTTGGACTTCTCCTGATAATGGTGTGCTGTATTCAGTGGGGCCTTCGTGCATTGACGGAGGCTTTCTGTAGGCTACCAACGACGAAGAGGGGCAAAGGTACTATCCTGCCCTGCGACGGACCAAACCCTAAGATTGCTTTGCCATACACTTATCTGATGGGATGGTTCGCCCTTCACTGCCCTTCCATTATCCAAGCTGGAAAGGAGCCTCCAGAAGGTATCCGAATGGCGCTTCTCCGTCGATTTGAGGGATGTTCGTGGTTGTTGACTTATGTGGCCGCGGTTCGCAAGTTGCTGCCTCGGTATGATGTTTACAGCCTTTTCCGTTGCTTTTCCTACATTCGCGATGCGGGCTACGGTGAAGAATTGAAGGATGTAGGAGATGGGCGGACGTCGTTGAGACGGGGAGTCTTCGAATGACTGGTTAGCATCCGGCCATCCCATCTGGTGTACAGGAGCGGGGATACCTGCTACTTGGAACCCTACATCCCGAGTCGGTTTGCTCATCAGTTTGGGTATGACCAACTGTACGTAGGTAACCCGAACACTAGCCTGGCCTTTATGGAGAGCCTCATTGATGGTGTTTGTGCCTGACGGTTCTACATCGCTGGTTGTACTGAGGCGCGGCTGTGCATGCCGCTGAGGACTCCGAATCTTCAGACAACTTTGGGGTTTTGTTAGTGGTACAGAACTTCGAACTTCACACCAATCGGGTTTTCTATTAACTCATTTGGTGTGAAATTGATCTCTCAGCGGCTAAAGCGGAAGGTCACTGAGAGAGGTGAGGCAGGAGGGTTCGTGTGCCGGCCTCAGGGAATTCGTCGCCACTGCTGATAGTGAGGCTTCGGACGCAGAGAGCCCCCGCTTTAAGAGAGACGCAGGCACTGAGGTTCACCTGATGCTCCTGGTAGGGTGGGCACGACCCCTATAGAACATGTAGAGGTAGAAGAAGTGGAGGAAGAAGATCTCGACGTTCACTTCAAATGAAAGCGGCAAGGCGGATCTTGCAAGAAGAGGGTAGTGAAGAAGCCTCGTCGCTACACTCCCGCCGTTATTACAGAGGGTGAATCAGCCGTGGTGCCTCCTCCTCCTGCTCTATTAGTCATTAAGCTGTCGGCTCCGAGGCAGACCTTTGGTAAATCTGTTCATGACTTGAGTAAGACAGCTCTGTTCTTGCAACATATACTTATATATTTCATACAGCTCATTGTTTATTCTTTGATTTAGAAACTGAGACGGCAATAGACCCGAGAGCCGAGGCTTTAGGAGAACAGGGAGATTACTATGATCCCCTGTTCACTTATAAGGAAGGTAACGAGGCTAGTCTCAGAAGACTCTGGAGGTGATGCGGCCGACGTGGGTCCTTCGGGTGCTGGGACCTCAAAAGGAAGTCCCATGGCCTCTAGCTCTTTAGGGTGGACCATAGAGGGCTCGGCGAGTGAAGGTGGGACGGCCGTTCGTGTTAACTCTGCTACAGATTTTCCTATGGAGCCTGAGGGGACTGATGCCGCCGTCGAGGAAGTTCGGAGAGAAACTGCGGCCAAGACGATTGAGGCGATATCATCTTTTGGTAATGCTTTGACTTTTTGTGAGTAATTCTCTCCTGATATTGATTATACGTTGCTTAAACGGAGTCTTGCTACAGGTGTTCCACCTTTGGGTGCATAGACTTCAAGAGCGCCAACCAATCTTCCTGAGGGAATCAGGGGTGAAGCAAGTACTTCGACTGCGGCGGACGCTGCTGAGTTGGATGCCTTGTATCACGGTTTGCCCTCTTATCAACCTGAACCAGCAAGTGGTCTTAAGAGACCGAAAGGACAGTGATTACAGAACCAACCTCACTTCTAACTATCGGTAAGTGAAATGCTAGTGATTTCGCTAGTGTTGCCTATCCTGTCAATTGCGAAGCCGAAGGTGATTTTCAGTCCTACTTCTCCAACACTGGTTGTTGAGCCAGCTTTCCCGGAAGTAGTCACCAGCCCTACGTCGATTGTGGCTAGTGTACTGGTCTCAATGAGGACTCCTCCGAGATCACCGACAACCCCTCATATTTCTCCAGTCAGTGCTCCTGCTATTCCCTCTACGGTTATGTCAGTGAAACCGGTGGAAGCTTTGCCTTCGAGGGCCACTCTTTCACTGGAGTAGTTGAAGCCGAAAATGAATTTGTGGCTGAGCTAGTCGACAGCTTTTATATGGGCTTGAAGCGATCCATTGCTTTGTCTTGAAGGGCTCGACTATCTCATTCTCTACTTTGAAGGTGGTCCTCTCTCGAAGTATTGACAGCATTCGAGACTTCAGAGGGGATGACCAGGCCACCATATTGGAGCTTCTGGTGGATAGGCTTAAGAGGGATGTGGACGAATGGCGCCGTCTCAACCATTCAGATTTGGAGTCCTCAGTTAATGAACAGCTCGCATACCTTGCTGCTCAAATGCATGAAGCTCATCTTGCCGCTCAAGAAGCAGCTAAGGCAATTTCTTCTGACTTGAAATCCTCAGTGACAAGGAAAGTAGAACTTGGGGATGCCATAGATGCTTCTAACAATGCTCTTCTCGACGCTGAGGATAAGATTGAAAAAGCCAAGGAAATGATCAAGAAAGCCAATCTTCTTCTGTCCAAGGCCGAACCGGTGCGTCTTGAGGAGATTGCTCGGCTAGAGAAGCTTAAGGCCAGAATGACGAAGTCCTGCAATAGGAGCTAGCAAAGAGGGTAACTTTGGTTGAAATTGAGGCTCGCCTGTCCCAGACAGCGAGTTTTAATGAGGCCGAGTTGAGGTCGAAGGCACTTATCCGGGCTGCTGAGGAGAGGAAGAATAGGTTGGCCACTCTTGAAGAACGGATTAAGTCCTACGAAGCACCCTCGTAGCTTGTAATCCGTGTATCCATGTATCCCTCTTTTAGAACCAATAAAAAGTAATTTTATTTGACTCCCCTGTTGCATTTCCAACTTGTTTTATCCTCTGAATTTTCAATTCTTACTTTCAAGTTGTATTATAATCCTCAAAAGGAAATGGAATAACGGTATAACTAATCTAATCAGTGGTAATAAATTGATAGGGTTAGTTACACGTTTGAGAAATGATTTGATAAAGAAATAGTCCCTACTGGACTAAAAGATGAGATTGGATATCTATCGTTTCAGAGGTGACAAACTGGACATAACCGATTAGGGCTTACCAAATTCAGGTTGTTTACTGTTCAAAGGTGACGAACTGGACATAACAATAAGCAAAAAAGGAGACTTGGCTATCTGTCAGTTCAGAGGTGATGAACTGGACATGACCGATTGAGAAGCCACCAAGCTTGAAATTTTATCATTCAGAGGTGACGAACTGGACATGATGACAAAGAAATAGTCCCTACTGGACTGAAAGATGAGACTTGGCTATTTGTCACAGAGGTAACATGGACATAACCGATTGAGAAGCCACCAAGCTCGAAATTTTATCATTCAGAGGTGACAAACTGGACATGATGACAAAGAAATAGTCCCTACTGGACTGAAAGATGAGACTTGGCTATCTGTCGGTTCAGAGGGAACATGGACATAACCGATTGAGAAGCCACTAAGCTCAAAATTTTGTCATTCAGAGGTGACGAACTGGACATGATGGCAAAGAAATAGTCCCTACTGGACTGAAAGGTGAGACTTGGCTATCTGTCGGTTCAGAAAAAACATGAACATAACCGATTGAGAAGCCTCCAAGCTCGAAATTTTGTCATTCAGAGGTGACGAACTGGACATGATGACAAAAAAATAATCCCTACTGGACTGAAAGATGAGACTTGGTTATCTGTCGGTTCAGAGGTAACATGGATATAACCGATTGAGAAGCCACCAAGCTCGAAATTTTGTCATTCAGAGGTGACGAACTGGACATGATGACAAAGAAATAATCCCTACTAGACTGAAAGATGAGACTTGGTTATCTGTCGGTTCAGAGGTAACATGGACATAACCGATTGAGAAGCCACCAAGCTCGAAATTTTGTCATTCAGAGGTGACGAACTGGACACGATGACAAAGAAATAGTCCGTACTGGACTGAAAGATGAGACTTGGCTATCGTCGGTTCAGAGGTAACATAGACATAACCAATTGAGAAGCCACCAAGCTCGAAATTTTGTCATTCAGAGGTGACGAACTGGACATGATGACAAAGAAATAGTTCTTACTGGACTGAAAGGTGAGACTTGGCTATCTGTCAGTTCAGAGGTAACATGGACATAACTAATTGAGAAGCCACCAAGCTTAAAATTTGTCATTCAGAGGTGACGAACTGGACATGATAACAAAGAAATAGTCCCTACTGGACTAAAAGATGAGACTTGGCTATCTGTCAGTTCAGAGGTAACATGGACATAACCGATTGAGAAGCCACCAAGCTCGAAATTTTGTCATTCAGAGGTGACGAAATGGACATAATGACAAATAAATAGTCCCTACTGGACTGAAAGATGAGACTTGGCTATCTCTCGGTTCAGAGGTAACATGGACATAACCGATTGAGAAGCCACCAAGCTCGAAATTTTGTCATTCAGAGGCGACGAACTGGACATAATGACAAAGAAATAGTTCCTACTGGACTAAAAGATGAGACTTGATTATTAACTCCATGGGAATTTTGATATCTCATTCGGATGTTATTTGAAAGAAATTGTCAGAGAGATATTGTTAACGTGACAACCAGAAAAATCTACTGAGGACTGATAGACTTTGAGGGGAATCTATTAGAAACTCACTGGGGAGTTAGGAAACAAGTCCCGTAGAAGATCATATGTTAGAGAACTTCGTGGGGATTTGTAAAGCAACTTGCCAGAGGTGTGAAGTTAACTTGACAAGGATTCATTTACTGTAAGATATGTTAACAGTATTTGAGTGGACCTGTCATTCTATCAAAGAGAATGACTTGATTATTAATTTTTTAAGTAGCTTAATGGTTATCTTGTTGAATGCTTCCGCCAAGCCATTAGCGGCAAGGTTATAAGCAGTTGATGCCACATTCTGAATCTGGTACTTATCACAGAACCGATAGAATACCTGGCTCGCAAATTACGGACTGTTATGATGGATAATCCGCCTAGGGATACCAAATCGTGGATGACATGGTGTTGATAAAATTAACCACGTTAGAAGTTTTAACTTCCAGCAGTGGTATAGCTTCTGCCCACTTTGAAAAGTAATCGGTTATTGCTAAGATAAACTGGTGACCTTTTATTGAAGAGGGGCTGATTAGCCCTACAACATCGATTCCCCACGCTTCAAATGGCCACGAGGCAACAGTTGGATGGAGCAACTCTGGAGGCTGATGTATGAAGTCCGCATGAATTTGGCAGGCATTACACCTTCGTGCATATTGGATAGCATCGGCTATCATGGTTGGCCAATAATACCCACGCCTGCGCAATCGATCCTTGAGTTTTGGACCTAGTTGATGAGCTCCGCATATGCCGTCGTGTGCTTCTTTGAGCACTTTCTATGCCTCTAAATTAGAAAGCAACGAAGGAGGATAACGTCGTATGAACGACGGTACAGTGTCTTCAGTGTTGGGTCATAGTAAAAAAGGAGAGATCTTCGTCTGATAGATGCCTCTTCTTTAGGGTCCTATGGCAGCAAACCATCCAAAGCATAGTCATGAGGGAAAATCGCCAATCTCTCGATTCAAGGTCTGTCGAGATGTTATAGGCCTCTTTGGTTCTCAACATATGTTTAGAGCAAATTGTTGGCCCAAAGGCCTTCCACTCTAGTTTTGATGATGATTAACTCATGTAGTTATGTTTATTAATAATCTTGTGATTTTAGTTTCAGATCATTAATCAAGATATTAGTTGGTGATTAGCTTCAACAAAGGAGTTTAGAAGCTTTTCATGGTGAATCCAGGGCCAAAGCATCAAGATCATACCTTGCCTAGCTCATGGATCACGTGTTTGTGGATCGAGTCACCTTGAAGATGAAGATCATCAAAAAGACTTAGGTATCCATAGTTTAGATAGTATGTTTAGATCCATTTGTAAAGCTTAGTATAGTTGATATGCTCAACTGCACAATACACACACATTTTCATGTTTTGTATTTGGTTTTCATGAATAGTAGATCAAAACAAGTTTACTTTATTTTTATGTATATTAGATATGTTTTAGATATACATTCATGCTTTAAACTTGCTAGACAAACTTATTTTGACTATCCTATTCATGTTTGGAAAAATCAAGTTTGATAATAATACATGTTTTGGTTTTTGGTAAAAATGATAAGACACAAAAATAGTTCATATTGATTGATATTTGAGCTAAACTTTTTACCACATGTTTATATATCAATGCAAAATGATAAAACTATTTTTGTGATTTTTAGAAGTGTTAAAAGATTTTTCAAAAATATTTCTAACAAGTGTTTCTGACCCTGATCTGTGCTGACAGGCCAGGTCGGTCGACCGGAAGGGTTGACCGCACCATGGGCCGGTCGACCCGTACGGTCGACCGACGTGCACAGAGCCATGCACGTCTGACACGCAGTGGGACGGCCGACCGGGCGGTCGACCGAGTCTGAGAGCAGTGCTCTCTGTTTGTTTGGGTCGACCGGGCGGTCGACCGGGTTTGCCCAACGGTCAAAAATATGACCGTTGGCGGTCGACCGGGCGGCCGACCGCCAAGCCTGTCAGGCTGCCACATCAGCCTAACGGCTAGTTTTCTGTTTGGCCTATATAAACCCCATTCCTTTGGGATTTTGGCCATGATTTCTGAGCCAATTTTTTCCTACTCTCTGGTTTTTAAAAGAAGTTTTTAAAAGTGTTTAAAGAGCAAAAAGATCCATTTTATTTGTTTTTAGTGTTTTGTGTATTTCAAAGAAAATAGGTTTTTGGGAATTGTTTCTTGATCTAAATTTCCATATTCATTTGGTATTTTTCCCAAGAGATTTTCTTTGATCAAAACACTTGTTTTCCACACTTGAGCCATATCTTCTATCCTAATCTATTAGGATCTTGTTTTGTGAAAAAGAGAAAGAGAGAATTGTTTGAGGTTGCTAAGCCTCCAAGTTGTACACCCTTGCTTTTGTTGTATCCCTCTTTGGTAGAGGTTGATCGGGTGATTGGTTTGCTCCCTCTAGTGAGAGGTGGAGTTTGGTTGTAAACCTCTTCGGTAGAGGTGTTGGTTGTTGTTTGGCTACGGGCCTACCCCTCGGTTGTGAGGCGGTGTTTGAGAGAGGAGTTCGGTACTCCCTTGTTGTAACAAATCCTCCTCGGTGGAGGTTTCCTCGGTGGGAGATAGTGGATTGGAAATCCTACACGGTGGTGTAGGCGGGGAAGTAGAGCTAGGGGCTCGAACCTCGAAACATATCTTTGTGTTTGCGTTTGATCCATTTTCTCTAACTCTCTCTCTCTTTTACTTGTGCAAAGAATTATTCATTCTTTCATATCATTCATACTTGTGTTGTGCCTTTCATTGATTCATATTGCTATATCATATTATATGCTTGGTTGTTTGTGTGCCTCACTTGTACTTAATCAACAAGAGCTTCACATAGCACCTCAACCCATATCTAGGGGAATCAAGAGGAGTTAGTCCAGAGCCCTTCACGGGGAATTCGGCTACACTTGTTGATTGTACTAAGTGTGTTTGCAAATTAGTTTTAAGATTCCGCATTTAGCGCATTTAGTTTCTAGATTAGCACTAACACCTATTCACCCCCCCCCCCTCTAGGTGTTTTTCACAAATAAGGTGTCGAGTTGCCACTGTAAGGTGAAACTTGGTGTCGTCTAGTAAGGCCAGCGTTGTTGCTAATGCAGCCAGAGCATCGGCCCTAGTGTTCTGGGATCGAGACACATGACTGATATAAAAGTCATCAAATAAATTAGCCATTTCGATGACTGCGTGATAATAAGGTACCAAATCTTCGTGATGGACCTCATATTCACCTTTAACCTGATTGACAATCAGTCTCGAATCGCCATAAGCTTCAAGGTAGCGTATCCCCATTTCGTGAGGAAGCTGAAGACCAATGAGTAGAGCATTGTATTCTGCTACATTGTTGGAGCATGATTCCATCAGAGAAAACGCCCTATGAAGGACATGGTTTTGCGGTGAGATAAATACAACCCCACACCGGCAATGATCTTACCTTTAGGGCCTATTCGTGATGCTCCATCGAAGAACATCTGCCAAACTTCATCATCTGAAGTTATATTAGATTCGAAGACTTCATCCGGAATGTCTTCATAAAGTTTTGAGCTTTTCGGAACCGAATGAGCAGCCAAGAACTCTGCAAGTGCCTGGCCTTTAACTGCCTTCTGAGGGACAAAAATCATGTCGTACTGAGACAAAAGGAGGGCCTATTTAGCTAATCTAGAATTCATTGATCCTGGTTTTGTCATGAGGAGACGCAAAGTATTCACCCTGGAAATGACATGTATGGTTTGGCTGACCAAATAATGTCGTGTTTTTTGCATAGCAAAGACAAGAGCTAAGCATTCCTTCTCAATAGGATTATAGCGAGATTCCGCCCCTATTAGAGTTCTGCTCAGATAGTAAATAGCCTGTTCATGACCATTATCATCTTTTTGAGCAAGCATAGCACCGAGAGAATGGTCCATAGCTTTTACATAAAGCAGGAAAGATTTTCCTGATGTGAGAGCCACCAAGACCGAGGTTTTGTGAGATATCTTTTGATATCTTCGTAAGCTTCTTGACAGGCTTGATCCCATACAAAAGAGACACCTGATTGGTAGTGAAAAATGCATTTTTATCATAACATTTACCATCACATTTTCATATTTATTCATTTAATTCTGCACATTTATTAATATTTTGTGATTTATTGTGTGCAGGCCTCGAAATAATAAAAAGAAAGAATTAAAGCTTAAAAAGAGCCCAAAAGCTCACATTTGAAGCCCAAGTGCAAAAGTGCAAATATCAGTTGTCAAAGTGCAAATACACAAGGGCTAAAGTTGCAATTATCAAAGAAGAGGGAAGGATAGACTTCTATCCAACCCTAAACACTTGCAGATGAGGATAAAAGCCAAAGAAGAGAGTGCAAAGATAAGGAAATTCGTGGATAAAGATATTGGGAAATTTGTGATCTAGATAACTTGATCTCTAAGTTATCTCGAAATCCCAAGATAAAGAGCCAGGATCAAGCTTCCAGAAGAAAATGACCAAATGGACGGACCAGGAGAAGCCACGCGCCAAAGCGCGTGGCCAGCAGCCACTGTAGTGCCGCGGAAACGCGGCCCAAGCCGCGTTTCTGTGGCAGTTTGGTCTTATCTGACTACCAGATTTCGTGGAGGTGTTGTACTGGGACTCTGACTCCTTCTGCACCTATAAATACCCCCTGCAGTGCAACGTACAGAGCGTCCAACGCAGTACAAGGCCAAAATTAGGGTTTCTTCTAGGTTTTCTTCTTTTGTAATTAGGGTTTTCTTTTTATTTTCAAGAGAGAGAGAGGCTTATTTTGAGCGTGACACCGATGTACCTTCCTCTTCTCTGTCATTGTACTGATTAATAAAGGTAATCTTTTCTTTTGTTCATTGTTCTTATATTTTACTTTTCTTTTTGTTTTGTTTTCTTTTTTCTCTTTGATCTATGTTGATTGTATATGAGCATGCAAGTGATTTCTGAAGCACGAGTATAACGAGTCTTAGCGAGAGCCAACGGTATTTCATGGAGATGTTCTCCTCCTCAAGGTACGTATCAATTCATGCTTGCCAATGCTTGATGATCTAATGCGAACAGGGGACTGAGATCAATCCTATGGTTTATGCGTTCATGCCTCCAAAGCAAGGTAGAAAGTGTTAAGATTTCATGTTATTCTTCAACCAAGGTTAGTATTTCTTTATTTTCTTTTCTTTTCTTTTCTTTTCTTTTCTTTTTGTAGATTAAATCACAACTCTTCTCCAAATTCTTTCTTTGCCGACTCATTGTAAAATACCACCTTCTTCTTATCTTAACTTAAAAATAAATAATTTTTAGAGTAAAACTTACAAACGCTTCCATCGCTAGTCCCTCCCTGAGGATCACGACCCGCATAGCCTTGCTACAGCGGATTCGAATTAAACACTTGCACACCTTTAATTCTTAATCTAATATTTCATATTTTGTGTGCAGGTAAAAGTTCAATCAAAATTTTGGCGCCGTTGCCGGGGAGGGACGGTAAGTTTTTCTTTAAATAAATTTTTTTTTAACTAATTCTTTTATTCTTTTTCTGTCTGCAGGTTTGGAGCACAGAAATACAACAGCAGAATTGGACATATTGCAACTCTGAGCCTCTGCCCTCGAAGGCAGAGCAACAGAGACTACTGGTTTGCCGCGAAAACGCGGCAACAGTAGAGAACTACTGATCCAAATTTTTGCAGGTTTCTGCAAATTGCAAATACCGTTTTCTGCTCTGCTAATTTTGTTCTGTGATAAACCTGTATACTGCTAATTAATTCAACAGTAAATTAATTGTTGTTAAAGTTAAAAATTGATTAGACGTTTGCATATTAGGCACGTGTCTTTTCAATTATTTTATTTTACTGTTGAAGAGTGCTGGAGCAAGGTACGTACGCATTGCATGTAGAATAGGACTCATCTCTTGGTTGATTTTCTGCTTTGAGTGAATCTTATCTACTTATCTTGTACACTTGCACTAATTCATCTTAAGGGCATAACCCATTAACAAGATAAGGTGGGGATTTCATCACCCTTCCTTAGCCCAAAAAACACATCCCAAGCACTCACTAACCCAAGCCTAACTTAAAAATTAGTAGACGTTGGCCCTAGGGACACTTGGACTCAATTAGGAGATTATCCTAAGGGGGAATGGAGTTGGAAGTTGACTCCTGCCAAATCAGTGTCTAGGAAGGGGATTGAGGGCCGAAAGCCCGAAGAGTGGTGGTTATTTAATTAAGGAACGTCTTTGACGGAAAACCTCCCACCACTCTTGCCCCGACCTGGCTGATTAACTTGTGGTCAAAGTCTACACCCTACCTCCCGTGGACAGTCTAACCAGTTAGGAGTCGTCTAGGTCTAGGTCTACCCTAACTTAGGTTAGAATTTTTTTCTTTTTTGTTTGATTATTTGTTTTTTTTCTCTTTGTTTGTGTTTGTGTGATATGGCATATAATAATTTTTTCAATTTTAATCCATATTACACACCTAACTATTTTTCGGATATTACCAACCCGGCATATCATAATTTTGATCAACCTAGTGTGCCGGAATGGTCTTATCCGAATGACTATAACCCACACCCCCCATCTTATAACTATAATTTCCATAATAATTTCAACTCATCACAGAGTTCATGGGGTTTCGAGTCCCCGAGTCTAATTCTCAACCAAATTGTCCTTCATATCCATCTAGTCCACATTCTTTCAATGATTCATACTTAGATCCCCCCATTCAGAATAGAATACCATCTATCGGGGAAATGATAAGTATGCATGAGTCCAAGCAACCATTACCATCAATCGCAGACATGATTATGCATGAGTCCACCGACTCACAACTTCATCACGATTACACTTCATCCTTTCAAGTCCAATCACAACATGATGAACCTATCAACTATGAAAGGATGCTTGTAGCCATGACTCAGGCTAGATTAGCCCGTGATCGTGAAATAGATCTGATGGTTCTATCTTTACGTTCTCACCGTTCGGCCATTTCTGCTTTTGCTGACCACTCTCTTAGAGCCGACGAACCAAGTTGCTTTGGACAACAAGATTCTATTTCAGTGCCATCATTTGAACTTGCCGAAACTCCAAATTTTGATAACTTGGCAAGTTTTTTCCGTCCCTGAAATAGAACTTGAGCATGATTATGATCATGATCTTCCACTTGATGATTCAATTTTACTTCCTGATTCAATAATGACTCCGGTATCGCCACCTGATTTTACTTTTCCCGAGTCAACATTGGATCCTGTTCCAATTCATCATGAAATTGAATCACCCATTTTTGATGATCATATTGAACTTGACCAATTTTGCAATTTGAAAATCTCATAGATAAATTGGCAAGTTCTCATTTTTATGTAATTGAACCCAATGAGATATGTGACCTAGATTCTCAAATCTATGATCAAGTTCAAATTCCTGAATCATTATTGACTCCTGTTCTGTTACCTGAATTAGGTAATATTTTAGAGTCAGTTTTGATTCCCACACCTATCATTCCTGAACTTGAATCACCAACATTGAGTCACATGCCATTGTGGGAAAATGATTGTGGACTTGAGCTTAAACTTATAAATTTGGACCCACTTCCTGAACTTAGCCCGATTCCTGAGCCCTTACTTGATTTGAGCTTCTTCCCTGAGTCGGTATTCGTTCCCGCACCTATAATGTCCAAGTCAATAATTCCATCTTTCCATACTCCATTTTGGGACAAGGAGGTTGACACAATTAACTCTGAAATTTATTATGAAATTTGGAAATTTGATGGGGTGGAAATTCTAAAAAATGATTATACATATATTGTAGTGGGTTATGTAAGGAAAATTTCTGGTGGGTTCCACCAATTATATGTTATCTTGATGGGTAGCAACGCTTGGCCCAATTAAACCACCTCCGGAACCACCACCTTAAGGTAACTTCCGCCTTCCCTTGTTCTGTTTCATGCATATATGCATTCATTCATACATTGAGGACAATGCATCAGATAAGTGTGGCGGTGGGCTTTACTAACATACTAACATAGGTAGACACTAACAAAATTTGCTAATTAAAAAAAAAATAAAAAAAATGTTATAAAAAGGAATATTTTGACTTATTTTTTGAAAGAAATCTAAGTTAGTTTTAAGGATTAGGAAAATCATGATTAGGATTTCTAAAAACTTGGTCAAAATAAATAAATTGTTTAATTTTTAGGTATAGGAAAAGAAATTGAATAATTAATTAGTCTTGATTTTTACCTTAATGAAGTATGCATACCTAATGCATATCTAGGATTCTAAAACGAAGACCTTTGTGCCTCATATAAAAAAAAAAAGAAAAATCACTAATTAAGCTGGATACATGTGCCTCAAGAAGCATAAGTATTCACGCCTAAAGGTGAGTGTAAAAAAAAAATAAATAATAATAACCTTAGTTTTGTGGCCTAGTTCACTCGAATTTGAGTCCGCGGGGTGTTTTCTCACCTGGTGCCGTAAAGCCGACCGTTTGGGAATCACCGACTTTAAGTTCGCTACATGGGTAGATTAGAAAGCCTAAACTAAGAAATATTATATATATATATATTAACACATCTAATAATCAATTAGTTAGGTATGAGGGCCTCAAGAAGCCTTGATACTTACACGAAAGAAAATTAGATGAGTTATATAAAAAAATAATAATAATAATATTTATATAATAAATAATAAAGAGGCATGAGAGTCCAAGTTAAGGAATTCCTAGTAAAAAAACATAAGGATGCATATGATTTTTGGTAACGAAAATGACTATATTAGAAATTCAATTTTAATTCTTACCTAAAATGGAAAACAATTAACTTTATTAAGACTAAGTTTAAGAATGAATAAAATGATAATCCTAAAACTTATAGACTACTTAGTCTCTTCAAATATAATTCGAATATTCTCCTTTTTATGGATTTTGTGGGTGTAATCCGCTGAAAACCCTCACGAGACAACACTCGTCCTCTAGGGTAACCTAGAGGGTTTAACGGCTTGTTGCACATGCTAAGTGCAACCGTGATTCCTACGAAAGTGAGTTAGGTTAATTTTTCTTTTTCTTTGTTTTTACTCGAGGACGAGCAAAAAGATAAGTGTGGGGGTGTTATTGGTAGTGAAAAATGCATTTTTATCATAACATTTACCATCACATTTTCATATTTATTCATTTAATTCTGCACATTTATTAATATTTTGTGATTTATTGTGTGCAGGCCTCGAAATAATAAAAAGAAAGAATTAAAGCTTAAAAAGAGCCCAAAAGCCCACATTTGAAGCCCAAGTGCAAAAGTGCAAATATCAATTGTCAAAGTGCAAATACACAAGGGCTAAAGTTGCAATTATCAAAGAAGAGGGAAGGATAGACTTCTATCCAACCCTAAACACTTGCAGATGAGGATAAAAGCCAAAGAAGAGAGTGCAAAGATAAGAAAATTCGTGGATAAAGATATTGGGAGATTTGAGATCTAGATAACTTGATCTCTAAGTTATCTCGAAATCCCAAGATAAAGAGCCAGGATCAAGCTTCCAGAAGAAAACGACCAAATGGACGGACCAGGAGAAGCCACGCGCCAAAGCGCGTGGCCAGCAGCCACTGTAGTGCCGCGGAAACGCGGCCCAAGCCGCGTTTCTGCGGCAGTTTGGTCTTATCTGACTACCAGATTTCGTGGAGGTGTTGTACTGGGACTCTGACTCCTTCTGCACCTATAAATACCCCCTGCAGTGCAACGTACAGAGCGTCCAGCGCAGTACAGGGCCAAAATTAGGGTTTCTTCTAGGTTTTCTTCTTTTGTAATTAGGGTTTTCTTTTTATTTTCAAGAGAGAGAGAGGCTTATGTTGAGCGTGACACCGATGTACCTTCCTCTTCTCTGCCATTATACTGATTAATAAAGGTAATCTTTTCTTTGTTCATTGTTCTTATGTTTTACTTTTCTTTTTGTTTTCTTTTCTTTTTTCTCTTTGATCTATGTTGATTGTATATGAGCATGCAAGTGATTTCTGAAGCACGAGTATAACGAGTCTTAGCGAGAGCCAACGATATTTCATGGAGATGTTCTCCTCCTCAAGGTACGTATCAATTCATGCTTGCCAATGCTTGATGATCTAATGCGAACAGGGGACTGAGATCAATCCTATGGTTTATGCGTTCATGCCTCCAAAGCAAGGTAGAAAGTGTTAAGATTTCATGTTATTCTTCAACAAAGGTTAGTATTTCTTTTATTTTATTTTCTTTTCTTTTCTTTTCTTTTTGTAGATTAAATCACAACTCTTCTCCAAATTCTTTCTTTGCCGACTCATTGTAGAATACCACCTTCTTCTTATCTTAACTTAAAAATAAATAATTTTTAGAGTAAAACTTACAAACGCTTCCATCGCTAGTCCCTCCCTGAGGATCACGACCCGCATAGCCTTGCTACAGCGGATTCGAATTAAACACTTGCACACCTTTAATTCTTAATCTAATATTTCATATTTTGTGTGCAGGTAAAAGTTCAATCAACACCCTTTTTCATTAGTCGAGTGAATGGTTGACAACGGCCTGAGAGATTTGCAATGAATCTTCTAATATAAGGCAGTCTACCTTGCAGGCCTCTAAGTTATTTGAGATTCTCAGGTGGATGCATGTTCTGAATGACTTTGACTTTATCTGGGTCAAGATGAATTCCCTTTGATGTAACAATGAATCTAAAGAACTTGCCACTCGAAACCTCCAAGAAGGATTTTGTCAGATTCATCTTTAGTCGATGAGCCCACATTATGTCGAATATCGTTCTCAAGTCACGAAGATAGTCATTCTTATCGCGACTTTTGACAGCAATATCGTCGATATAACATTCTACCGTCTTTCGGAGATGATCACGGAAAATCATACTCATTGCCCGCTGATAGGTTGCTCCCGTGTTCTTTAACCCGAAGGGCATCACGGTATAACAGTATACCCCTAACGGTATCCGGAATGAAGTATCCTTCTCGTCCCCTGGATACATCTTAATTTGATTATATCCTGAGAAGCCGTCCATTAAAGACATTCTTTCGAATCCGCAGGTATTGTCAATCATGACATCGGTGATGGGCAATGGGAATCGTCTTTAGGACAGGCTGTATTAAGATCGCGGTAGTCAATATAGATCCGAATTTTTTCATTCTTCTTGAGAACAGGGACGATGTTAGCAACCCAGTCTGGATGTTGTTCCTCCCGTATGAAGCCGCATGCTATGAGTTTATGGATTTCGGCTTCAATAGCTTCCATAATTTTTGGACGAAATCGGCGTTGTTGTTGCTTGACTGGCTTAGCGTCAGGCTTGATGTTCAGATGATGCATGGCTACTTGTGGATCAAGTCCGGCATGTCTTCGTAGTTCCATGCAAAGACATCTATATAGTCCCTTAGAAGTACCATCAATTCTTCTCTTTCTGTGAGTGATAAGCTCTCACTTATAAAGATGGGTTTAGGGTGATCTTGACTACCCAAGTTAACCTGGATCACCTTGTCTTTAGTAGGTGGTTCGCATTATTCGAATCGCTTTTTCTACTGGAGATCCAATTACTGAGCCCATGACTCCTCATCAGTAGCTTCCGCTGGCTCCAATTGGCTGCTTGAAGTCATATTAATAGTGAGTTCTTTGAACAATATTCCTACACTGACATCTGAATCCCATTCGGAGGAAGAGGCAGAGCGTGATGAGATTGGTTTGTCATCTTTGGACTGAACTGTTGCTGGCGGTGTAGGTGTAACGTATACCAACCCCCTGCGTGTGTTATCATAGAAATTTGCCGATTTCCTTCTTGGCACAGAGTTACACAGAAAAGTACGTCTTCCTTTTTCGAAATTCAGGCCCTTCCCATGCTGCAGGTTATATCCCATTTTCCTCATCATATGCTGCGCTGATCGTGCATAATGGAAAATTTGTGGGGTGTCTGAGTCTGAACTTGAATCCGTGTCTGCAGACCTTCGCAGTTGGGCTTTACCAAATATTATTGGTAATTGACCCTCTTTGGATGGAGGAACCACTAAAACGGATCCTTCTATAGATTTCACGGATGTACTTGATGCACTTGATTTATGTAAGGGCATGTGTAGAGAGCTATCCGTAATGGATTCAAATAATTCGATACTCACGGGATAATCAAAAGAAATATTGTCATTAATTACCCATTCGCCCTCATCTTCAGAAGGAGTGTTACATTGGAGATTATTAAAACATGCTATAATCGGTTCACCAATCAAAATGGCTGGCATGTCTGCTTCAGACTCTGAATCTGCCTCATTGCCAGTATCATCGTTGTCAGGCAATGATTCTTTTGATGTTTCACCAACCCTTGATATAGGAGAGCGTCAGTAAAATAGTTTTCCACCCCTTTGAATGGTTGCTTCTCAGCGAAAACAGTTCGTACTGTTGTATCATCTTCAACATATTTGAAGTACTGGTGCAGAGTGGAGGGGACAATCCAATTAGCGTGGATCCAGGGTCTTCCTAGTAACAAGTTGTATGACGTGTCAGCGTCAATGACATAGCACGTCACCTCTGACTTCAGGCTCCCTATCCGGCAACGTAGTCAAATCTTTTCAAGTGGATGACTACTCCCTGCATTAAAACCGTATATTGTTGTAGTGGTCGATACAGTGGTATGCCAAGAAAGTAGAGGAGCCTTTTGGGGATAATGCTGAGTGCAGACCCCGGATCACCCTTTCAATGCATGTCGAATCGATGTATTCGGTGTAGTACAAAGGTCGATCGTGCTTGTTATCCTTGAGAAGCATATCCTCCGCTGTGAAAGTAATAGCAGGTACCTTTGATTGTACATGATGGTATTCAGGGCAAGAGGGCCGAGTGTCACCCTCAAGGATTTCTGGCATATATGTCAGGAATAATTCTGAGTTAGCCAGTGCATCCCTAAGTGCTTCTCTTGTCTCTTTCGAGAGACGAAGGAGCTCGTGTATGGTGATACGAGCTGGGATATTAGTTAGCTGGGCCAATATGTCAAAATGAAAGGGCATGTTAAGCTCTGATCCTGAAGGCTTCTTCAGGACATGGTCAAACCGATTTCTTTCTGCTTCTCTTTTCCCATCGTCGGGAGCAGAGCCGGTGTGGATATTTGTACTGACGTCGTCTGCTGTTGTGTTTCGTCATTAGCTTTCTCATACTGTTTTAAGTATCATTTTCTGGATCGAATACCTATCGACTGAGGTACATCAGCCTGCGTTGTGCAAGCGTGCTTTTCCCCTTCAAATTGCTAAGAGAAGCTGTCGCAAGATTTGCCCTTTGACTTGGATTTCTCTGAATCCCATTGTTCGTCTTGGACAAGGTCTGGGTGTATCCACATGATTTTCACTGTCTCCAATGTCAAGGGAATAAGACCCTTAATCTCTTGAGTTTTGGCTGAAGGATGCTTTACTTCTAGCCGTGGTGCAGGGATTGGAAAGGTCCCATCAGGAACTATGACCTTTGGGGTTTTGCCGAACTCGAGGGTCACCATGTTTGCAGTGACTTTCTTTTGTCCTGATTTCAGAGTCAGAACTTCGGCGTCGAATAAAGCTTGAATTTTGTCCTTAAGGACAAAACACTTATCAGTAGGGTGATGAACCATCATGTGGAAGAGGCAATAGTTGGGATCGTTCATGCGTCCTACTTCATTAGGACGCTGAGCATCCGTCAGCTTCAATTTATTCCCTTTGTGGAGTAAATGGAATATTGCGACCACCTGTTCGTCTCTAAAGGAGTACTGTTTCGGAGAAAACTTAAACGCCTGATTATTGAAACCGCTCTTCTTGGCCTTCGAATGAACGTCCCCTGACAATTCAACGAACATAGTCTCTTTCCCTTTAGCTTGGGAAGACTGCGCTATGTCGCTGCGCCCCTTATTATTCATACCCCATTTGCCTTTAGGGGGTAGACGGTTCAAACTTCTTAGCCGATTTTTCGGCTATCTCAGCTTGTTCGACTAGTTCCTTCTAGGTATAGGCTTTGACAGCCCCCATACGAATCCCCACTTAGTCGAGGAAGTTATATGTGCATGTCTGCAAGAGCTGGCATCCCTGCTGGGCACATCAGAGATAAGTTTCTGAACCGTTCAATGTAGTCTCAAACAGATTCGTCCTTCCTTTGCACGGTAGAGAGGAGTTTATCCATGGTTACCTCAGTATCATCCTCGTAGAAACGAGAAAGAAATCGAGTTTCTAGGTCAATCCAAGAATTGATAAAGCCCGGAGGAAGGCTTCAGAACCAGTCGAATGCTACCCCCTTCAGGGTGCCAATGAACAATCTAGCCATAATAGCATTATTGTCTATAACATTACCGGTCTGAGACCGGAAGTAGTAGATGTGCTGGTTTGGCGAGCTCTTGCAATCATACGTATGTAACGTCCGTGGTTTGAACTTCGGTAGGTAGGGTACTGAATCCCATTTCAAAGGGTAAGGACGGACCGCCCCTACTTTCTTTAGTTCATCCCTCTGGGCTAGGGATGCAATCTGAGCTTGGATGCCTTTAAGAACTTCAGTATCCATAGAAGAACCTAAGGGTGAGCAGAGTTCGGTTATAACCGAAATAACAGACCAAAAATCGAAACCCGAACCCGAACTGAACCGAACCGCACTAATTCGGTCGGGTTTCGGTTTTGTGTTCCAAACACCGAACCCGACCGAACCGAACTGAATTTCTCACCCTATATATCACCCTACTCAAATTCAATTTAGTGAATCATATAGTTCATAATAAAAACTCGTGAAAGCTGATCTCATTACTTTTAGTAATACCACCTTTTTTATATTGAATATGTGAAAGCTATGTTAAATACACCATCACAATTGATATTAATATTTATATTAATATAGTTTTGTTTCATTCTTATCAGTAAAAGTTAGAAATAATTATATGAGCTTTGATATTAAGAGCTCAAATACAATGTAAAAGTTTTAGAATATGAAATTTGCAATTCACATTAAGTTTAAGGTGTTTTCCTTATTTCTAATTTGGGTAATGGATATTTGAGATTAGAATATTAAAGGATGATAATATAATGGTGATTAAAAATGCAAGAAATAATAAAAAAATATTGGCCTAACCGAAAAAACCGAAAAACCGAACCGAATTGAGTCAATTCGGTTCGGTTCGGTTACTAAGTCTAATCGGTTCGGTTCGATTTTGTAAAAATTAGCAAAAACCGAACCGAACCGACCGATGCTCACCCCTAGAAGAACCTTCTTTGACTTCTCAGTCTTGGGTTGTTCATCGTTATGATGTTCTTCCTCATTATGGTTACTCCTGGTATCATTATTATTCCAATTAATGAGGAGTTGGGCGAGCGTCTGTTGAATGTTGTCTAAGACTACATGCTGAACCTTAGAGGTTTGCTCTTGAGCTTCCAACCGTTGACGAAGGTCATCATTATCGTTATCAGCCATATTCACCGACACACTATCTGTTCGTACCGAGCTGACTGTTCTGAAGAGGCATACCCACTATCTTCATCCTCCTCATCAGACCATTAGAATAATCCTTTCATTGGTTCTGGTGAGGTTACTGCAGTTGAGGAGGATGGCTGCTCATAACTGTAGGGTATTGCGACCCTAGATCTGGTGTTTTGGAAGACACCTTCTTCATGCACCAAGACTTGGCGTAAGCCCGGACTATAATCCAGATCTGGAGAACTGGAGGGAGGAGAGTTAGCAGCATGCGGCGCTCGTCTGCCCCTACATGGCTCTCGTCCCTTTCCGATCATATTGACGGATGCAGAGGGCAGATCTGGTAGATTTCGCGATACACCCCTTTTGTGATGCTTCACCAGAGCTTGTACCAGTAGTCGATCAAAAACTGACCGTCGGTGTGGAGGAGTGGCGGGGATTGGTCCTAGTCGGCAATGGACTGAGTGGACTGTCAGCAACTGACATCCCACTTGTTGACAACAGGAGGGAGAAGTCTGGAGTGATTCTGACTCCCGTTTGCTTGCTAAGAATTCTCGCAAGTCAGACCCAGCCGGGCTTAAACGACTCAGTACAGAGATTCTGGTGGATCGCGCATTGATGCGTTCAGGTAATTTCGACACCACCTTCTTGCTTGCAAGCTTTGGAAACGAAACACAGGTTGATGCATTGTTCCTCTCATCACCACAGAGGTGATTGGCACTAGATAGTGCTTTAGTTCTTCCTTCGCAGCTAAGAACTTCGGGAGCACCCTTAGGCGCTGAAGCTGCATAAGCACCGTTATCAGCACCCAGAGATAATCCCTTAGCTCCGCCGCGAAGGGTGGACTTAACGCTTGAGGAGTCGGGGAGCGAAGCACGCTGTGGTGCTTTGTTCGCTACCTTGCTGCGAAGGTGGTTAGCACTGCTAGGTGCCTTAGCTTCAGCCTGGCGACTGGGAACTCCGCACGCACTTTGAGGTACTGACGCTGTGGCTGCCGTGCTATCAGTAACTTCGCTCGAAAGAACGAGGTTGGCGCGAGGAGTCATTGCTTCTGTATTAGGCGAACGTATAGTCACCGTTCTAGCCTCGCGGCTGATTGTCTCGATGAAGCAGGCAGGCATCTTGCCTTTGTCTTCGCGGGGCAGGCGAACCTGTGGCGTAGCTACGCCTGAAGCTTTATATAGAGCTTTCTATTTTGGCCTCCACATCTGCTTTGGGAGGGAAGATTTAGGTTCGCAGGGAGCCTGGCTAGCCACGCGCTCGGTTGAGAGGAGTTGGGAGGAGTCTCCTTCTGGTTTTTGCTCCTAAACCTTGGTCATTGAGACCTTCCTATGCTTCCGTATGTGGAGCACTGGACTACCTTCCGAGAGGAGCTCTTCGAATTTTCCTTGGTCGAAATGAACGACCAGGTTTTCGAAGGTAACAGGCTTAAGATTCTGACCCTCGCATTGCGACACCGTCTCCTTGTTGCGCCAGAAGACCGTAATGGGCTTGCGGAGAGCCTAATCTGTCTTAGCAGAGATTTGCTTCGAAGAATTAGCCAGAGGGGTTCCGGCTACGCCGACTTCCTTGTACTCGCGCGTACATAAGGGACTTTTTTTACCCCTAGGAAGAAGTTGTTTGAACTTCTCTTGGCCAGAGTGAATGACCGGCGTCTCAGCAATAGACCCAAAGGTCTGCTCGTCGCATTGCGACACTTGATTCTCATCAGTAGAGAAACCAATCCCCAGCGGAGTCGCCATTTTGTTTTCCATTGATTTTGCAAAGAGAAAAACTTACAAAAAAGTGTTGAGGAGCTAAATTATAAATAATTCTCTGCAGTAAGAAGATTACAGGTAGATCTCCTCTGAGATTTCTGGGGAAGTGTGCCGGTAGGAATCTGATCAGCGCACGATCACTTTATCCCTTTGACGAAGCGATCGATCAGACAATCGGACTACTGCCTGATTGGATTCCCTTCTCGCCTGGTTCGGGGAATCGAAGAACAGAAGGTCAGTAGAGACCTCTTGTTACTTCTCGAGCTGCCTTCGCTTGAGGAATTCCTTCTCGCCTGGTTCTGAAAATTCCTTAAGAGAGAGGAAGATCTTAGGGTATTAGCACCCTGATTAGAGAAGTAATTTTCTGTGTTCTTGGAAGCGAGAAAGTAGATTTCTGATCTCCTCTCTATCCTTAGCCGTTTCTCCTCTCTTTTTTTTTTCCAGCTCCTGGTAGGCTATTTATAAGGAGGAATAGGGGTATAAGTGCCCTGAAAATCTGAAAATAGATTGAGTCAATCTGCTTTAAATCTAGAAAGTAGCCTTGCCGCGAGGATAGAGACAGCTTTCACAAAGCTGGGAATAGCAAATAGCGCTGATCCCTTGATCCGCTCTGCTAAATAAGGGATACTCCCTTGATTCTTTCCAAATAACTGAAAGATCTCTCCTGGTCTTCTCACCTGATTGGGAGAGTCAAAAAATTATGGCAAGCAACTGCCAAATTTAATCTCAATTAGATTTGAATTTAATTAGATTTGATCTTATCTGGGGATTTGATCGGTCAAAGGTGACCATAAAAGACCCACAGCGGAGTTGTGGCATTGAGCTCATGGCAGAGCTGGGAGAAGCGTCTGGCGAAGTTAAAAGAAAGCTCTTCAGCGGAGCTGGGTATGACTTGTGCCGAAGCTACCAGTCATCTTTTCGCGCAGCTGCGTGGGGCTTCGAGCGAAGTTAACCTTCTGCGGAGTTAACTGAGCATCTCCGGGCAAAGCTGTAAGTTAGCTCGCAGCGAGGCTATGAAGGAGCTTCCTGCGATGCTAGGCAACTTTGGTTTCTGAGATCTATCTCGTGGGCTCGTGCGAGACTAAGTGTTGAGCTAACTTAGTGTCTCTGGTCCTGCTTGGGCCTTCTCATGGGCTTTTAAGGACGACTTCGGCTTACTGTCTGCTTCACTGAATCAGTAGAGTTCAAGTTGCTGATTCGTCCTTTTATAATAATAATAATAATAGTGCATGTATAGCTATGCCAAACCTTGTACATCTAAATTAATTATTCTATAAAAAAATAATAACATATAGTAGACAAGTTTATATAAGTTTAAATTTAGTATAACACTAGTATCCGGTGTGTAACAATATTAGTGTATATATGACGGTTTAGTAATAGTATTTTTTTCACCCTTGGTCGCTAGCTTATCTTCTGGTTATTGTTAGTTTGTATGTTTGTTGATACCCTCGCATATGATGATGATTCACGTAATTGTGGATTTTTACCTCTACAAAGTTTTTCATTCATTATGATACAATAGGTATTATGGTGCATTAAATTTGATTATTCCTCCACGATTCGAATATAAATTTCTATCTACCTAAAACTCCGTTTTGATAATTGTATATTAGTTACATTTGCATTTCCCCTTTTTTACCATGTGATTTTCAATTTTCAATTTTTTTTCTCATTTATGCAATGATTAGCCTTTGTGTTAATCGTCTATGCAGTTGGAGTTGGAGCCTCCAATTTTTGATTTATGACACATCTATGTGCCTCATGGTTGATTCATTGGTTGAAGCTTGACTGATCGAGGTTTTAGGATGTACTTATCTTCTATCAAGCACAATTCAATACACCGGATGAAAGATTAGCAAACAGAGCAACTGAGAGCAAGAAAAGAGTACACAAGTCAGTTTTTGTACAGCAGAGTAGTTTAGTTTCGGAGCTGTTTGTTTCGTCGTAAAAGTCGTAAAAGTCAGTAATTCGTAAATCAATTACAACCAAATTGCAACTACGGCATTTGTTTGGACCGTAATTCGTAAAAGACTTGTGCAACTAAACTGCCACTCACTTGTAATCTAATTACCACTGACTTACAGTTCACTTACAGTTAATTTTGTGGTCATGTAAATTTGTATTATTTTTTCTGTTAATATTAATTTTTTTAATATTTAACATTTTTAGTATTTATTCGCAATATTAAAACTTTTTAAATCACCAAATAGTTAATTTTGTGGTCAACTTTTCTACTAACGACTTAAACTCTACGACAGCCAAATACCATAAAACACAATACACTTTTCCATTTATAACTTTATATTACTAATCAAACACCGTAAAACTTACATGCATGTAACTCATTTATAACTATAATATACTTTACCAACTACGACTTACGAATTACGGCTAATTACGACAACCAAACATAGCCGAAGGTGAAACTCTCAATAATGCCCATTTTTGTAAGTTTTCAATAAAAATTTCATTAAATGATGATAATAAAATGAAACATCATTGGGGATTTGCACTCAACAGGCCGGCCAAGAATTTGAATTGGATTTATTTCCTAATTGGGAGCAGAATTAGCGTAATATCTCCGCGCAAGGGACGACGGCGGGAGGGATTTAAAACGGCTCGGATGATCACAGCCGTCCGTTTCGTTTACTGAGGACGCCGGCGCCTCCTCTCCTATAAGAATCCACACGCGCGCGCACAACTCTCGCTCTCTCACTCCCTCTCTCTTATTTCTCTCTTTCTGCAAATTAATCAATCGATCGATTTCGGGTTTTTTCCGGCTGCGCCAGCCGAGCGATTCCCCAAAAAACCCTAATTTCGGCTCAAAGATAAGCTCTTCTTCTCTTCTCCTCTCAATTCAGATTGAAAGAAGACGCGATGGGGGGAAAGATCTTTAGCGTCATGCTCCAATGCGAGATTGAACAAAGAAAGGCCCAAGGTATGATTTTTTTTCCTTCCTTTTTTTGGATAATATTATAGGTTCTGTAGTTGTTTTTGTGGATTTTTCTCTTGAATAGAATCCCCATGTTTCTGTGAAGCCCAAAGAAATCTGATTTCAATGTTTCTAATTTTAAATTTTTGGTGTTTCAATTGAATTATTTTTGTCCAAATATTCAGAAACAATGGATATGGCCAGCAATTTTGAGCCCCTCGAGTACTGGCGATCTTTCTTTCGCAGTGCAACAGATGACATCTTTCAAGTGATTGAGAATTCCATCCGCATTGCTTCTCAAGATCACCCTTCCGAGTTCTCAGGTCGCTGCGAGCAACTTATCAAGAACTTCACCGATTCCTCAGAGCGCAAGAACGAGGAAGAGGTGATAAGCATTAAGGATTTGCTCACCAACTGGAAAGAACAGGTTTGTTAATAATTACTAACAGTTCAGTTGGATTTTCTTCAATTTTTTTTCAGATTCTAGTTGAGAAAGTTTTGTGTTTGGAGTTCCAACTGTTCTTTACTATTTCTTCTTAATATATGTCATCTTTTTTTTTTAAATGTTAATGTGGGTCAGAGTTCTCTGTCAATGATTCTAGATAGGAGCTTGATAGTATCATATAATGCAGATCATGTGTATGATTTTTATAAATTCAAAAGGACATGATTTGGTCGAAGTTAGTTTGGAACTTGGATGTGCAATAGAAAATGATTCACATTCCTGATTTTGTACCCGTGCCCACTGCTGATTTTCTGTTCCACTTCTTGTGTAGACACTGAATAGCGTGGATTACTGTGTTTCAATTTCTAATTAGTTAAGAGTGTTCAATTCGCTTCTAATTGGTTAAGAGTGCGATTCTGTTTTACCTGAAATCAGAACCTGAAAGATTTATGAGCATTAACTTTGTTGTTTTGTTAAGCTAACTAGAAATTTCCTTTTGTTTGCAGTCAGAAAACGTATTATTTGAGTCACTGAGGAAGCTACAATCGATGAAGCTCTCTGTAGGGGTCCTCAAGGTAATAGCTTGATCTGATTTATGATTATTCCTGAACACTTAAAAGCAATTTTATGCTAAAATTACTCTATTTTCTGATTGTTAATTGTGTTCCTTGTGATTACTGTTTACGGACGGCAGGCTACAAAAATTGGAAAGATTATCAAACGTCTGCGAAAGCACCCAATAAAGAGGAACAAACACCTGGCCAAGCTTCTTGTCAAGTAAGTTTTTCTGATACAATGATCAATAATGCACAGGATTTCGTGCAGAGTACCAGTAACTAATGTTTCATTGCTTTAACTTTTATTGGAATGCAGCCGTTGGAAGCTTCTTAAGGATGAGCAGGTGAATACTGCAAAAAAAATAGAAAGTAATGACAGAGAATCAGTCAATTTGTTTCCTGCAAAAGAAGGGGGCCGGGGCTCATTTCTTTCGGCACTTCCTGTTCCAGATCAGAATGCAGGGGTCCAAGCAACAAAAACTGAGTGCTTTAACAGGACTGCTACCACTATACATTCTCAGACAGAACGTATGGACAAAGAGGAGGATGTGGTGAGGCAAGTACTTTCGAGTCCAGTGAAGGCTGATAGAACTTGCCAGAGGGCAACAAATCCTCAGGATGTCCCAAGCAACTCAGTGACAGTGATACCCTTATCACAAGGTTTTGGGCAGAACAAGAAATGTAACGACCAACCGTTTGAAGCTAGGCTGGAGGCCACCAAAAGGAAGCTTCAAGACGCATATCTGAAAGAGAGACAAGCCAAAAAGCAGCGAAGCATCAAGGTGATAGAGTTTAAAGACTTATCGAAGATAGAACACCGCCATAAGATGAATGATAGGTGCTGCCCTAAGAAGCGGACGAATTGCAAGGCTAAATACACAGCTCTGCCTATCTCTTGAAATGAAAGCCTAGAGATGAAAGAATGCTTTGTACAGGGAGAGAGAGAGAAATGGAAAGAGTTGATGTGGAAACATTTGTAATGTATTACCTAATGTATTTTATCTCTCACATTTTACTTAAAGAGATGGAAGAATACTTGTATGCTTGTATATATGATTAAGAGTTGATTAAATATCATATTGTAATTTCTTTTTTCAACTTGCAGCATCCAAACCTGAATGCATACTTAGACATGTGACAATTTCTTTGACAAAGTCAAATGTTTGACTCCTATTATGGAAAGTCTTTCCAAATAGTTTCAAGTATAGTTGCCCTATTCATGGTATACTTGATCCAGAAAGACTGACTTAGTAGGTGATATCTGAATCTTTCTATCCCAGTTGCTCATATCAAATACTTGCAACACTTTTTACTAAAATATGCATGCAACTTGAAGAAGTGAAGCATAACTTTGTGCAAGGAGTTTGAATTTGAGAAATTTTGATACATACTGTGAGAGACGGAGAATCCAGAGAAGGAAAACCAGAACATACTCCCTGTTTGATTTGCTCTTCCTCCTCCAAACTCTTTCATTCTGAACCCCGCGCTTGATCACTGATATTGCATACCCCATGAACATGCAGGTGGCAAGAGTAGGAAGCCACATTGACACAGTGAATGCGTTTGTAAACATCCAAGCCTTGGGAGCTATCAGCTCTCTCTCTCTCTCTCTCTCTCACTATCTTCAGCAGTCCTGATTCCACTTGGGGTTGGGAGAATTTGACATGCCTGTTCCGATCAGCTATTATCTAAACATCTCCTACTGCTGCATCAAAAGTCTTCCCAAAGCCATGGAATTCTATTTTAGATTCTTTGACAGAAACTTTATTCTAAAAAATCTCAGAAAAATTTAATGCAACTTCATCATTATTGACTTTGAGCCTAGAATTGTGGGTAGATTAGCTTGATACATAAGAAATAATTGCAACTTCTGTCCTCCTCAATATTTTTTGAACTTCTTCTTATTAGTCTATGATATCCCTACCTGATTTCTAATTTTTGGCTTTCATGCTTATCAAATTCAAATATGAGATTAAGGGGGAGGAAGCACTTCACATTATAAATAGAGGATAATCTTTCCACACCTGAATTTTGAAACTGTTTTATTTTTATACCCACAGTTTCAAAAAACTGCTTCTATACCCGAATTCCTGACTCGAACTAGATATTAACTGTAGGAAACAGAATTTATCTGTAGGTGCCTAATGAAGTATAGCATAGTTTTATTACAGATAGCACATTACATCTTACTGATCATATATATGATACATAAATAGCAGATTTATGCTATAGGTATATGTTTCTTGTGGGCTGTTCTCTCCAAAAACAAAATGTAGTAGGTTTTGTATTATAGTTTTGGGTATAACAGGTTGGGAATTTTAGCTCTAGACGGGTATAAAAACAAATCCATTTTCAAAATATCTCATGACAATTGCATAAACTTTGATGCATATGCAACGAAATATCTGATAATGTTTTGAGTTTATTTTCTCAATAAATAGAGCTTGTCTTTGATTTAGAGGATTTGTTCTCTTTTCAGTCTGCCCCAAACTTAATTTGAGAGCATTTATGTCGCTGAAGAAGATTGTTCAGGACGGGTGACACTGAAGCGTTCACATTTTAAACTAATACACAAGAAAATGATTGAGAAGTTGGACCAACTACAAACAGTGTTAGGATTTTATCTTGTTTTTCAAGAAGAGATGATGATCTAAGAAAATCCAATTGAGTTGGAGAAGACGATGACTTGAAGCAGAAGAAGCAAATCAAGGTGAAGCAGTTTCCTTTTCCAGCGATTGCTAGTTTCTTTTCAGGAGGAATATGAATAGGATACAATTCCTATTCAATGAAGATTTGTTTTTAAAGATTAAAGGGTTTAGAATCCTTCTAGATCAAGAGATCAATTCCTAAAAGAATTGATCAAGATTCTTCAATCATTCTAAAGTCAAGATCATCTAATAGTCTAAATAGGAGTTGTATTGTAAATTCCTATAAATAATGGTTTTAACCAGCATTGTAATTGCCTCAACCAAGCTGAACTCAAAGAGAAAAAAGCTAGAGAACAACAAGAAGATTAAAAGGAAGCCAAGCAAAGAAAGGAGTAAGGTGAAGGTGCATAGAGATACGGTAATACTTGTATAATCTAAGCCTAAATTAAGGAGGAAGCTGAATACTCTTGTTGCATCAAGAGGAAGGTTAGATTTTTTTTGTACCAAGTTATTAATAAAGCTCTCTCAAATTCTCTTCCCGTGGATGTAGGCCAAGTTTTGGCCGAATCACGTTAAATTCTCGTATTCTTTCTTATTACTCTTTTGTCTAGGTATCGCTAGTTTACTTTATAATAGTTTTCTTTTACAAATACTGATCATATTGTCAAGTTTCACAAACGTCGATCCTGAGAGTAACAATTGGTATCATAAAAAATCAATTTTCGTCACAAAAATTGGTATCAGAGCCAAAGGTTGACGAAGAGAGATATGTCGAAGATAGAAAATTCTACGACGAAGTTTGAGGTCGAGAAGTTCAATGGCAAAGGACACTTCAGCTTAATTGGTATCAGAGCTAAAGGTTGACGAGGAGAGATATGTCGAAGATAGAAAGTTTCACGATAAAGTTCGAGGTCAAGAAGTTTAATGGCAAAGGACACTTCAGCTTATGATAAAAAAGGGTGATGTTGGTGCAATAGGGTCTTCACAAAACCTTGCAGCGTAAATCAGCACAACCTACGGGTATGTCAAACAAGGACTGGAAGGGGATGGATCTAAAGGCGCAAATACGATCCAACTATATCTCGCAGATGAGATAATGTACAACGTAATGGATGAAGAAATGACTACAGGATTGTGATCAAGATTAGAGACGTTGTATATGACGAAAAGTCTCTCCAACAAGTTGTATCTCAAGAAACAATTATATGGGTTATGCATGAACGAAGGGACAACGGTGTTAGAGCATCTAAACTTCTTCAATAAGGTCATTAGCGAGCTTCTACCTGTTGATATTAAGATCGACGAGGAGGATAAGGCATTGATACTTCTCAGTTTGCTTTCAGAGTCATATGATCACATTGTCACCACCATGCTCTACGGTAAGGAAGCTCTTATCTTAGAGGAGGTCATATCAATATCTAATGAGATTAGGAAAAGTCAAATTAAGAGGAGCGGACAGGATCAAATTGGGTGGTCACAGGAAGGAAAGGAAGAGGGGAAGGAAAGAAAGGTCCGGGCTTATCAAAGGCGTGTCACTTTTGTCACAGGGAAGGTCATAAAAAGAATGACTGCAAACATTGATAAGAATGGTTGAAAAAGAAGGGGCAAACTACGGGGGTAGGCGTAGCATTGAGCGGTTTATAGAAAATCAAAGTATTAATGGCTTCCAATGAAGATAACACTTCTTAAGGTGAAGGCTGAATATTTGATTCAGATAGTATGATTCATGTATGTTCCCAAAAAGAGTTGTTCAACTCTTTAGCTATAAAGGAGGAAGAGATTGTCAAGATAGTGGATGGCTCGGCTTGCGAGGTCATTGGTACAGGGACAGTTAAGGTTACAGAAAGAGATGAGACGATGCATGCTCTGGAGGCGATTTGGTATGTCCCAGAGGCACGCTACAATCCATTATCCAAAGGGTGCTCGATGAAGAATGATGCCAGATCTAAGTGCAACAAGGTATCGTCACAGTTAGCCAAGGAGACAGGGTAATCCTGGAAGGAGAGAAGTGTGGAGGGTTATACAAGTTGAAGGAAGGAAACTCAATTCGGGGTGGAGTTTCAAGGATAAGCTTGGAAGGGAGTTCATTATGAGATGAAGCTTCAAGGAAGACTGCAACGGGACGTGAACTGGTTCAAAGTGTCACGGGAAGGAGAAAGGGTGCGTTCGAGTAAGGCCCGATATGGCCCAAGCCATGGCGGTAAATCCGCGAAAGGCCCGGAGAGAGGGGGCAAGAATTAAAGGCTTCACAGCACGGTTACAATCAAGGAAAGAATTAAGGTAGTAATCCAAAATCTCAAGTTGTGTTACTAAAGGCTTGAAAAGTAAGCCAAGATGGAATTGTTAAGATTTTGCCTTATTTTTTAAAAAGAGATGATAGTCTAAGAAAATCCATTTGACTTGGAGAAGTCGATGGCTTGAAGCAGAAGAACCAGAAGAAGCAAGTCAAGGTGAAACAGTTTCCTTTTCAGGCGATTGCGAGTTTTTTTTTCAGAAAGAGTATAAATAGGATTCAATTCCTATTCAATGAAGGTTTGTTTCTAAATATTAAAGGGTCTAGAATCCTTCTAGATCAAGGAGATCAACTCCAAAATGGATTGATCAAGATTTTTCAACCATCTAAAGGCCAAGATCATCTCATAATCCAAATAGGAATTGTATTGTAAAATCTTATAAATTAAAATTGTTACCAGCATTGTAATTGCCTCAACCAAGCTGATATTAAGGAGAAAAAAAGATGGAGAACACTAAGGAGATCAGAAGGAAACTCAGCAAAAAGAGGAGAAAGATGAAGGTGCATAGAGATAAGATAATACTCTTGTAATTTAAGTCTAGATTAATGAGGAAGGTAAATACTCTTATTGCATCAGGAAGAAGGTTAAATCTCTTTGCACTAAGTTATTAATAAATCTCTCTCAAGTTCTCTCTCCATGGATGTAGGCCAAGTTTGGGCCGAACCACGTTAAATTCTCGTATTCTTTTTTATTACTCTTTTGTCTAGGTATCGCTAGTTTGCTTTGCAATAATTTTCTTTTGCAAGTACTGATTATATTTTCAAGTTTCGCAAACGTCGATCCTGGGAGTAACAATTGGTATCGTAGAATATCAATTTTCTTTACAACAAGCAGTTAATTCTAAGCTGAGAATAGTTAATTCTGAGCTGAGAGCTGAGCCTCTTCTTCAACAACTGTTTCCTTAAAGGAAAAAGTAAGGAAAGAAAAGAAAGATAAAACAATAATATTATTTAAATCGGGTAAAAATTGACTATTTTAGAAATATTCTCAAAAATTCTTTACAATAGAAAATATTCTCCTGAGAAAGAATATGAAATCAAATTCAAGAAATTCAATCTGATTTGCAAATTAAAAATTCTAGAATCAACCGGCAATACCAATCGACACCAAATCCAGTCGAATTTTGATAAATTCAAAAAATTTCTAAAAATGTGTTTAGATAGAAAATGAGATTCTAAAAAGTAATATGAAAGCTGTTTTTAGAAATTCAACTCCATTCAAAAACAAAAAAATCTAAGAATCGATCGGCAGCACATTTAAATTTTTTATATTTTCCTTTAAACAGTTCCCGAACAACATATTTGTCTATATTTAGTCGTTAATAACACAAGACATATGGTATATACATGGAAGTTTCCTTGTTTGGATAGTTTTGCTCGATGTACCAGTTTTGTGTTAATGATTACTAGACTTAGATATAAGAGAAATTTCTGGGATGAAATTTTTAATTTGGTGGGGTGAATGTAATACCCTGAAAATATTTAAAGTTTATTTCTTGCTATATTCATGTTTTTTTTTGAAAGGCAAGTAAATTTATTATTGATCACCTAAAACAATATTACAAAAGCAATTTTATGGGCTTGGCTGCTCCAAATTTCAATCTTAGTGAACTATGGAGGGGAGAGGACCCTAATCGTCAGCCTTTACTATAGTACAGTAAGAGAGAAACTCAGCTTGACCCAAAGCCCATAGTGGATATGATAGTAATTCACTTTACATATAACCCACAAAGTATACAAAAAGAACAAAATGAGAACGATACAGATACAATGATATTACTAATACTTGATATTGCTTATATATGTCTCTCTAGTAGTTAGCCTGCTGCCAGTATGTTAGCATTGATTGGCCAAGCTATAATGCAAAATGCAAGTAATTATGAAGATTGCAGCTGATAAGTCCAGAGAAATCTCTTTCCTGAGAACCCAGAGCTCAAAACTAACATGCCAGTGGTCACTGGTTTATGAAACACTATGCACTACCTAGCAATCTCTGTTTTAGCTCGATGAAACAAAGTGCAGCTCAGGATCCTGGTAGGGATGTAGCGTGTAAGTAATTTATGAAAAATATAAAATTTCTAAATATTAAAAAGCTAGCTTAATCATTTCAATCACCTTTATAGCATGATTGCATAGCTAAATAAAATTATTTATCATAAAATTCTTGTTTAACTGAATGAGAAAAAGAACACTTATCTGAGCTTAAACACAACTCCAAAGCACTGATATCCTAAGAACCCAATAAATTTGGATTGATCCTGTAACTTGGTCCTCAGTTTTTACACTTTAAGCACGCTCCCCAATCACGTCGGTTTCCAAGGGGAGAAGTGAGAAAATTTGAATTTGGATCTGAGTTCTTTCTTTCTATCTTTCTTCCTTTTTTTTAAGAGACAGAAGGAGATGTATTACATTAATATATTATAGTAAGATCTTTAGGTTAGGATTTTTAGCATGTAGGTTTCAACAGAAGAATCAGCCTGTTAAGACAAAATCATCAAGGATCTCCTGAGATCTTTTTGTAATTTGAAATTTGAATTTGACTTCAGCTTTATTTAAATAAATTAGATTACTTACATAATCACACGCCAATATGACATTACATTTTAGATATTAGGATTTAGTATAGAGAAACGTGAGTTCGAATCCCTGCATAAGCATGTTAAGCACATAAATACGTTTTATTATTATTATTATTATTATTAAAAGTAACTAAAATCAATATAAATTTAAATCTACTAATTAATTTTTAACGAAAATTATAGCATTGAAGAAGTCTCATCGATACATTCAAAATAAGACTAATACTGAATAATATTGATATATGTTTATTTTATTCTGAATGTTTAATTTATAGTAAATAATGATAATATTATTAATTATGTAATTACATTATATATTATATTATTAAATTATTTTTATATATTTTTATATTTTTTACAAACGAATAAAAGAAATGTAAAAAAATTGAAATGGAGTCCTAAAAATGGAGGAGTGTGGTTGGAGTTCTTCCCCTCCATTATAGAATAGTCTATGTAATATTCACCAAAGGTGGCTGCAAAATGCAGCCATAGGTTGGAGATGCTCTTAGCCTCGCACACTACACACATGCTGCTAGATGACGAACAGAGCTACGGACACAGATGCTTTTGTGGGGGCTCGATAATCAAATTTACTGACTGCTCCAACATCTAACTTTAACAAGTGCGCATACGACACACAATTAAGTTTAACATGCCCCCACCCCCAATGCCTGAATCTTGACTCTCTTTGGCTCGATGCTTGATAGAATGTTGAGGGATACTGTCTATAGTTTACATGTACTTGAGGGGCCAATGCATATGGTCCGAATTGTGGTGATAACACTTGTATTCTTTGCAATTGTGTTGGAGCGTTTTATGTTACTGTGATTTAATAAAGGAAAAATACACTAATATACCCTCGATTATGACGGTCTTTCAACTATGGGCCTATTTGATTTGTTACAAGAGGGAGAAAAAATGCAAGTGAGAAATGAGAAGGAAAATGTGAGATAAAGATAAGAAATTGAAATTTGTGTAACTAAGTTTTTCAGTATTTGATTGTGATGTGAAAGTGTAAGTGAAAACGTTACTGCGCGGAGTGGAAAAGTTACTATCATAACAATATTTTAATGTTAGAACTTATAATATCTTTAATGAGTTCAGGGAAAAAGGCCCAAAAGCTCTTGGCAATTTAATTGCCTTCCAAAGCCCACCTCTCAGCCAAAGCTTGCAGTGAAAAAAAAAAAAAAAACCCTATAATCCAATTCTTCCCTCAAATCCTCTAACTAGAGTGACAAAAATGTTAATGGGGCTTACTTCATGTGGGATCTAAGTTGATTGAGGCTTTGGAGAGGCCAACAACATCTGGCGTGGTGATCGGAAGAAGGATGAGAAGCGGTTGTGGGTGTCGTTAGTGTCTACTGGGAGATCCAATCCATAATTTAAGGTAAGTCCATGCAATTCTTTAGATGTGAGTTTCTCGATATTCAAAGTATTGTAACTGCCTGTCAATATAGTGCATGTGTTTTGGAAGGGTACCGTGCATGTCCGGTATTACGGTCTAACACCCCTGACACTGAATCAGGACAAGCTGCAAAGGCTCTAATAACTGAGACCATAACCCCACACGAAAAGACAACTAGTGTGACACCGTAATCTGGGCATAGCCCTGACAACTGACAACTGAATAGGAAGCCAGTATTACTTTTGTTTCCCATGGTGGAACCCACAACTCGGTATACCATAATAAGTCCTCCAAAATACACGACATGCATTATCAGGCAGTTACCCCTTTTTTTAGGTTATGATATCTTTTATTAATAAACAATAATATGAGTTATTATTAAGAGTAACTGATATATCCAACTACTGTTGATGACAGTAATAGCTAATAATCTGACAATTGACAACTAGTATCTGACAACTAAATAACTGACAACTAATAACTGACAACTGAATACTAGAGATATAGTCACTAACATAATGGTGTTACTAACAACTGATAACTGATACTAATATCTGATAACTCTAAAAATATAGGATTATCGATGCCAATGAGATCATTAATCATAACCATGTCACTAATCTCTAATAACTGATAAACTGATAACTGGTACCTGATAACTCTGAAGTACAAGATCACCTATATCAACTAGCACTATCACAATAACTCTATCTATAATCTATACCGAATATCTAAATTAATCAACCATAAAATGAAGTCTTCTGAATTACTCAAGGTCAAACTAGGTCAAAAGATACCGAAATCATAACTAAAATAAGGGAGCATCCTCAAACTATATGTAATCTAAAGTAGTTCACTTTTAAAGTCAATATCAACAACTCATCCATACTCAATTGATATAATCGGTTGATACATCCAAGAACCCTTGCTTCTAATAATCCAAAACCAACATAATTTACATATCGAAGTCAAAGGTAAGATATCCACCCATCTGGTCATAATCTAACAAAATCGATCACATCTAAATACTGATCAATATCTAATATAAATAGCATAAATCCCAGATCGACTCAAGCTCCAACTAAGTCCATATACTTATCCAAGTATCAAGAAATCCAATCTCTTAATAAAGTAACATTATAACAAATCCGTCCTCAATACCCAAATGAATCATCATTTAAGTAATTATCAATTAAATTAGTTCACATAAAATATAAATATTTAGCCACAACCGCTAACCAATTCAACTCAAGATTAATCCCATAGACAGACTAACGCACATCATAACTAGATCCGAAACTAAAAATGGTAATCATCTACACATGAAGAGGTATAAGTCTAATATCTCAAATATCAAAATACAAGGTCCATATATACATCTGATTCTCAAATATGAACTTGACCGGCCAGTCAATAGATCGAATCAAGTCACAGTCTAAGGTATTCCAATATTAAGCCTAAGTCAACAATGACAAACTACCAACACAAGAGCTGACGCTAATACAAGCTCATATCAACTATATAAATAAGGTGATTAATCACAGATGTCTCATGAAATAATACAGGTAATCATACTGATAAAATAAATCAAATAGTCACATGAAATGATACAAGTAATATATAAAGACCTACCAACAACGGTAAATAAGGAAATATAAAAGAACAAACACTCACATGAAATGATGCGATTTCGGACCGAATCGCTATCTGGCCCTCACTGCACGAACCGGTACGGATCTATGGATCATCTCATGGGTCGGTCTTCATATCGCCTTTGTATTGGGTCCACAATGGGCACAAATCTGAATCTCCCGTTATTGAGTTCAACTCGCATGAACGGATCCGTAACGCTGCAACACGCAACCGAATACATGAACTCACACGAACATACACCCGTACACACAGTCAAGCATACGTACGTTTACAAGTATACACATACATACTATATACGTACACAAATATACATACACTACTAATACATATAATTACACAACCAAATATAATTATATATGATTAGGGAAGGAATAGTGGAGTAGAATTCGCACAGATTTAACAAAAGAGAGAAGGTTTAGAGTCAACCTTAGGTGCTTAATCACTCCGAAGTGTATTCATAATGTGTAATGTACTCCTTTCCAAATCACCGTAGTAGCATAAGCTATACGGGTCGAATCCACAAGGAGAGCTCACGATGGAAGCTTTACAGTTTGATGTTGAAGAAAGACAAACGAAAGTTCTTCTTTGTTTCAAAAGAATGAAAAAGACATGAAAAAATAGGTGAAAGAATTGGTTGTGGTTTTGTACATGAAAGTAAAAACGATGAAAAGAGAATGAAAAGAATTTGAAAACAAGAATTGCTTTTAGGAAGAAAACTAAAGTAGAGAAAACCTGCAAAAGACTTTTAGAATGGAAAAAGCCATGACTAGCTAACCTTACTAACTTGCTAACTTACTAATCTCCGTTAGGGTGAAGCATGCCTCATGTTGATTCATCAGCAAGTGTTTGTCTTGCTTGTTGGTCAAGTTACTTTCCCCTTTGATGGATGGGTGATCATCTTGGACTTGTCTTGTAGCCTCATTGATTTCATCGGCTCTCAAGATAGAATTTCATGGTGGAATCGGGGAGTGTCACTCAAGGGATGCTAAGGAAGAAGATACAAAATTCATTAGACATTCAAGGCCATACAACAAGTTAGCATTGAAGTAAGAAAGTTGTACAACAAATAGCATATGTTTGGTGTTCCATCTCCATGTTCCATCAAGTGCACTTGTTCTAAGACAAGGCTCTAAATGAGGCACACATGATCATATGGAGAATTACAACAAGAGATTGCCAAGAATGAAAATAACCCATCGGGGATGAAAAAGACTCAACATTTGCAAGATTAAGAATTAGCATTCACCCAAGAGTTAGAAGTTAGCAAGATTAGTTGTTAGCTAGTCATGTTAGAAGAAGTTAGCTATCCATTCAATAAAGAGAAAACAACAAGACATCATGCTATGAAAGTAAAGCTTGAATGAAATAAAGCAAGAAATGAAAAGCACTAGAAATTGCAATAGAAGAGAAAGTAGATTGGATTAATCCTTGCTTTGCTTCAAGTTGTCACCCCTTGATTACAAGCTTTCACTCTCTCACTATCTCTCTCTTGCAGAATTTCTAGGAGGAAGAAGAAGACTAAGAGCACTAAAAACTTAGAGAAAAATAAAAAATTACAAGCTCTTTCCTCTATTCTCTCCTCCGTCTCTCGCACTGGCCATGATGGTCTATTTATAGGCCTCAGAAGAATCAGCTCCCAAATCTGAACCGTCGGATCAAATCTCAGCCCCAACGGCCAGATTCCTGCCGCGGAAACGCGGCCAGAGCCGCGTTTCCGCGGCAGAATCTAGGCCGTTATGCCAGCGATTTCTGTTGCTGATTTGTTACAGGTTGTTATCCACGTTGGCGCTTCTAGAAGGCTGACTGGGCGCATGGATGAATCCAGAAACTGGGCTATTCTTTTGGGCTTCTCTTTAGGCCTTTAATTAATCCTTTTATTCTTGATATTTACATGGATTTGTGGGCCTCTTCTCCATTAAAATATGGACCTGCAAAAATAGAGAGAAAAGGAGTAAAAAACCAATTTTTATTGATAATATGCATAATATAGAGGTGGAAGATGATGCAAAAATGAACTATAATCACACCCCCATACCTAGCTTTTGCTCGTCCCCGAGCAAAAAGAAAGAAAAAAGAAAAAATCCTAACTAGATTATTACACCACTTTCATAGGTGACACGATTGCACTGAGCACGTGCAACAAGCCGTTAAACCTCTAGGTTACCCTAGAGGAGGAGTGTTGTCTCCTGAGGGTTTTCAGCGGATTGCACCCACAAAATCCATAAAGAAAAATAAAAGTGTTAGTGAAAATTTTGATCCATGTTTTCAAGATTCTTACTTGAGTTATAGGTTTCAGGTTACCCTAAACTTGTCATTCCTCTTATAAGCGTCTATTTAGAGTTTTGTTTTCAATTTAGGTTAAGTTTTTAAGAAAAAGATCAAAAACTAGATTTTGCATCAATCCTAGTATATATACATCTATAAATATGAAGGATCCTTTCTTAGACTAAGTTTATTTATTTACTAATATATAACATTTTTTTTATTTATTTTATATACAATATTTATTTATTTACATTTCCTTAGCATCCTTAGGCTTTCTAATTTACCCTTGTAACGAGCCTCTTACCAATGACTCCCAAACCAGTCGGTCTTAGGGCACCAGATGAGAAAACATCCCTAAGGTTCGAGGACTCGAGTAAACTAGGCCACGAAGGAGTTAAGGACTTAACCACTTTTAGGCGTGATTGGCAATGCTTCTTGAGGCACGACTAACCAGCTTAATTAGTGGCTAAGTAATTATTTAGTTATTTATATACATATATATATTTTTTCTATATATATATATTTTTTATTATATATATATGTAAATAAAGTCACAAAGTCTTTGATTAATCCTTCAATATGTTTAATGTATATATTCTAAAGAAAGAATTAAAATCTAGTAATCTTTCTTATCCTTTTTTACTTAACCTAAAAATCCTACAAAACTCCTCTTTTCGACTTATAATTAGAAATCATAGTTAAGAGCTTCCTTAATCTCTAAAGTCAAGCTTGATTCTTTAAACATGGATCAAGAATTTCCTTTCTTTTTTTTAATTTATTTTTTATATATATTTTTTATTTTTTTATTTTTAATTTTCTAAAAGAAAAAGTAAAATCTAAAAGAAAAATAAAAAATCTACAAAGAAAGGTAAAATCTAAAAAATAAAAACCTAAAAAGAAAATGAAAATCCTAGAAATAAAAATAAAAAGCCTAAAAAGAAAATAAAAATCCTAGGTTAGAATCTACCCCCCCATACCTATCTCATGCATTGTCCTCAATGTATGCAAGATAAAAAGATGCATGAAATAGGTAAAAGGTATGAAATCACTCCCTCCGCCGTTTTGGATCCGCGGTGGTGCTAGGTCCAGCCGACTGTGATCGTCTGAGCCCGCCTCAATGCGGTCCAACCTCGAGGATTGCTCCTCCACCTTCTTTCTAAGCCTGACCTGCCCCCTAAAAATTTTCTTCAAGCCCTTCCAGATGGTGGACATGAAGGCTCGTGAATCTGTTGGGGGATCCTGACGCCAAAACTCAGGCTCATCTTCCTCCTGAAGACTCTCCTCAAAGGAGGACTCCACCGGTACATCTTCGGGCTGGACACTAGGAGTCCAAACCGCGTGCAAACAGCTATTATAGGAACTGGTGGGTCGCTCAGGTGCAACAAACACTCAGTCAAATGAATCGAATACGGCGTCCGGTAGGAAAGTCCTACACAGACGCGTAATCAGAATAGGGTGAGAGTGTTTGGCACCTCGGGTGCGTGAAGAGTTGGCTATGATTGCGTGGAAGATGACCTTATTTAAGCAGACCGTGTGTTGCCTGGTCATTAAATCGTGAATTATTTGCAACACCGGGCGGTTGAAGGAAGTTGTGTGGTACAGCCCTAAAATGTTATGTTGGATCCAGCGTCCAACGCAGTGTACATTCCTAAAGGTAGTACTGGCCTTAAGCCCACGGTCCTGCTCAGTGTAGCGAGCCCCCATGAGTGTCATATAATCGATCAGTGGGAGGGGATCGCTGTGCTGTGGGTGAATGGGGACATGTGTGTGTTCCTTAAGAAGAGGAAGAGTGATGAACAAGTCGCCCAAGGGCATGTGTACGTTGAATTGGTATGTGTGTGTGTCAACAGATGCATGGTCAATATTAGTATAGAACATTGTCACCAATTCGGGACAATAAAAGGCATCGTTCTCAGAGTTATCGTGCACTAACGTATACCAATCCCAAGCCCTAATTCGATCTAGAAACATATGGCCATACCCATTCGGATCACATAATATTTTCCCAAAGTCTTTCTCAGCAAATATCAAAGGTGCCATGCTGTAACGCCCCGATCCTATAGATACGGAGACGTTATGGCGACGCATATACGCGAGGTAAAATACCCCTCGTATACGCGCTAAGCCTAAATTGTAACCTGAACAAGCTATAAATCGGAAGCATAATGATCATGAACACTGCAGTAATACATATAAGACCACACATGATAGCAATGAATAACGGGAAGAAAATGACAGCTGAATAGAAGTCAAAGGTGATATACAGGAATCAAAGAATAATAACAAGAATGAAATGCAAGTATACCAGAATCAAGGGGAGAGGACCCAAGCTCCTCGCCAGGCGTACCGTCTCATCGAACACCTGCACATTGGAACAACCGTCCAATAGCTGGACGTGCAAATCCAGGGTCGTCAGAATGCGACCATAATGAGTGTGTGTGTAAAGGGGGAAAGAACACGTGCAGAACAAACAATGTGCATAAATAATAATAAGAACAATTGCTGATATAAGAGAATAAATAACACAATAAATAACTGATCAGTAATATATATGATAGCAACACGAATAAAGATAGCAAGAATAAGTGTACAGGTACAAGACAAATAAAGCAACTGCAGCAAACAACAGATGTCTAGATGTGTAACCTATCACATGTCACTAGGCTGGTATCCAAGTCTGGTCATAAATCTGGTCCTGATAAAAATCATGTGTCTATCATAATGATATATATAAATATACAATCAGGTGATTACAGTCAGTCACAAGGCATCAACAGTTTATTATTAATTATGTCAGCGAACACCAATTGTCACATGTAATAGACGCATCCCATACTACGCCTACCACACATGCCAATCGATGCCCTTAAGTTATTGAAACTGATCGGTTGGAGACATTGTCCATGCTTTAGGTGGGTCCCGTACATACCCGGGACCACGGCCCAGACTCCTGGCGCTGAACCAGGACCTACCGCCAGGTAGTCAAGAACATGTAAACAGGAACAGGTACATGTATAACATGTATAACAGGAAACATGACGGGGTGCCAGTCACCCCACGGGAACCCTGCAGTGGAACCCTCTTTCGGCTGCGCAACCTAAATCCTAGGTCCACCCAAAATACGGACGCTGTCTCCTCCATCAATCTCCCCAATCCCAGTGCAAGTTGTTTGTTATCATGTTTTAGTTTATCAAGATTATTTAGTATACATGTTACTTAAATCTCTGGGATGACTCGGTGGTGGTCACGGTAACAATATCAACATGTGAAAGTCAGGGTACCGGTATAACAGGAGTATAAAATATCAAGGAACAGGATACCGATATAACAGGAATATGTAACAAGTATAACATGCGGGTGTTGTTACCGTGTAATAATATTCCCAGTAAATTTTAGTAACATGAACATGATAGTTGCCAGGTAGATGCCAAGTAGTCAGTCAGGTTCCACAGGTAAATCAAGATATCTAGGCTGAGTAACAACCTACTGTCAAGAACAGAACAATCCAGTCAAAGTATAATATAAACTCAGATTCTCAAGACCATCCATACATCACTCTCAAAGTCACCAATAAGTAAAGTCGATCAATAGCTATCATAAACTCTGAACATATATTATAATCACCAATATCAATGAGATCACTCTCATAACAACTCTATCTCCCTAACTGAATTGATCAGTCACTATACATGAAGCACACAGTATGCCCTCAATATCAACAAGTCCTCATACTCCATAATCATAACTACAGATGAAACATCCTCAAACATGCGGTCTAGAATATCTACTCTTGGTACTCAACATCAACAACATATCATCTCAACAAATCCCAAATGCACATAACTATAAACCAACAACGTCAATCTCATATTAACACAAATCAGGCTCCTATATAAAGAATATGAATTATGGATAACCTCTAACTCAAGATCAATCTAAATCACAACTCAACTAATCCAGTCATCTCTGATATGTCCTCAAATACTCAACTAATAAAGTCAGGTCTAATTACTGATCTTCATTCTATGTAAATAATATAAATCCAGATCAATCCCAAGTTATGACAACCAACTCATATTCTAATAGTTACATGATCGTCAAGTATCAATATACATCAAAGAATCTGATATAATAATTGTCATTCCAAAATATATCCATAATCAAGCTCAGCTCTCTCACTTTAACAATTTAATCTGATTCCCAAATCCTCAAGGGTTCACACTTCTATTAAGGTCAAACATGATATCCCAATACTCGGTAACTTAACTGATACATGCCTCTCGGATCTAATAGATCAAATCATTGCTACCATATCTATCTCTGGAAGTCACATACATCCATCTATAATCATCTCATAACTCAAGGCAAGGACCACAATCCATAAGGGAACTAAACACAGCGGCCAGACATGCACTAGTCGACTAGGGGGAGCAATCAAGTCGACTAGGGAAATATTAGTCGACTAACAAGTTAGGATCAGTCGACTAGTCATCCTATTAGTCGACTATAAAAGGTATCAAGTCGACTGACAGGGAACAACAGAGAGTCAGCCATTCTTCTGGAAGGTAAGCTAGTCGACTAGGGTCAAGGGGTAGTCGACTAATACTTGCATTAGTCGACTATCAATATGGGCAAGTCGACTAATCTGGCTTGCAACCTGATACAGATTCAATTCCGCACATACTCTCAATCTACCAAAGGAACTCACTGCTTCTCTCATGCACACTGCCCACAACATATAGGTTCTACATTATGTCTATACACAAATTGTCCAACACTCAAGTGGTAACAAGGGATTCCAACGTCATATATATGTGCATCTCCTATTCTATGCATTCATCATGTAAAAATAAGGGAAATGACAAATCCACTTCCATACTAAAAGTTCTCCACACTCATAACAATATAACACATTAAATGATTTATCACATACATAAAAATATTTACAATTACTCCAAATTAAAGAATGAGAGAGAGGAGGAGAAACACTCACAAAATGATGAAGAGAAACACTCACTTGAAATAGCGCAGTTTCAGAGCCGAATCACTGTCTGGTCTTCACTGCACGAATCAGTACTGATTTACGGATCATCTCATGGATAGGTCTTCGAATTGCCATTGTATCGGGTCCAGATCTCCTAAAAGGGGTCCAAAACACTGTAGCACGCTACCGAACATACAAATAAATATAAATATACACTAAACACCCACACAAGCATACATACACATACATGTATATATTAAAATACCAGTATATTTTATTTAAATACAGTACCAAAAAAAATAGGGATATTACACCAACAGTCAATGGGGATACACAAACAGAACTAGTGTTCAACTCAGGCATCTTTTTATCTGCATCTAATATGACATTACTTAGAACCTCAGTGAAATTAGTCGAATCACTTGTAGAAGAGATTCAGTTTTCATTATGCTGGATAGATCATTCATGACATACAACTTTGTTGACATGCAAATAAGAATATCTTCATGGGGAAATTGTCCAAAAGCATGTATGCTTAAAAAAATGAAGTTCCTGAATTTATTTTCTGGCTGCTGCATGGTTTGATTTCTAATAGGTAGGAAGAAATTCCCCTTTTGCATCTGAAGACAAAAAGTCTCGCAAGCACTGCAGACAGGCTAATATGATCTTAACTGAAACTGACACAGAGCCTATATTTGGAGTATTACTTAAATAACTTCAGCACCACAGTTACTCAGTTATACAATTAAATCATGTCATCGGCTACGTAATTTTCTACTTAACTATCACCAGAATAATGACTCTTCATATAAACAAGGTCGCAGGATATTTTTCTCATTTCCTGTTAAGCCTAAAGTCTGCTTGGAACCAGAATATATTAAATGCCGATTACAACACCAATTACATAACTAGTTAAAAGAGACATATTTTCTAATACTTTGTGCAAGAGAACAAGACGCGAGTTCAATTTGCAAAAATGGTATGTTGGAAGTTGAAACAAGTCCACAGGAAAGCAAGAAAATTTAACTTTTAAATCATGACTTAGGCATGGCTAATATGTGAACTAACACCTTTCTGTCACAAAAAAAAAAAAAAAAAAAAAAAAACAAATGAAAAGAGGGAGAATCCCTACTGGACACAACTAAATTTGGGATTCTTTTATACTTTTTAACATAAGCAAATTGTTAAAAGTTCATATTAGAAATACATCAAGCTTTTCAGTTAACCTATTCATGCAAAAATAATAAAGGGAGAGAGAGGAGATAACTCACCACTGCCCACAGGGAAAAAGAGAGAGCTCAGCCATGGAAAGCTCAATGGCGGACTCGACGGAGAAGGCGTACAACGACGGAGGCTCTCTGAAGGAGATCGGGTTGAAGTGAGGCACTCATGGCTTGCAGACGGAGGTGATCGGGGAGTGTGATTGTGATGGAAAGTTGCGAGTGTGAGACTCTGGTGGCCTGTTGCATGGCTCGGCCATGGAGGAGAAGCTTCTCGGCCTCGACAACGGAGCAGAGTGGAGACATGGTGGCGCGACAAGGGGACTGCTGCGCGCTGTGGTTGGATATGGGTAGAAGGAAATTGGAGGAGGGGACGGCCCAGAGAAAGAGAGTACACATGGGACTGTTGGTGGTTTGGATATTTGTTGCCAACCATGGGAAGGGAAAAGTCTGCCGTGGGGTGGAAGTAATGGCCAGGGAAAGTGTGCTGCCACGGGGGATTGCACAGCAAGGGCCCATGGACAGCGGCAGCATGTAGAAGGAGATGGAATTAGATTAGGTTTAGAATTAGATTAAGAGATAGGATTGGTGTGCTGTGGTTATGGAGAAGGAGATTTGTTGGGATTAGGATTAGATAGGGATTAGGTTAGTTAGGATTTAGATTGGGTTGTTAGGATAAGGATTGGATTGGTTTGGATCTTGATTTGATAGTTAAGTTTAGGATTTGGTTTGATTTATTTAGGATTAGAATTTAAAGAGTCATGGGTTGTGGGTTTGGGTCCTGGGTATTTGGGTTATGAATGCCAATGGGTAATGGGTCCGGTAACGGGTTTGCTAATGGGTTGGGGGTTTGATTCAAATAGGTAAATGGATATTAGATGTTCGGGTTTGAAATGGGCATATTATAACGGGTATAGGGACAAGGGATAAGGCATGAATAAAAATTAAGGGAAAGGAAATATTACAAATACCTCTACAAAATAATAAACACTAACAATATTAATAATAATCACAAGAAAGAAAATAATAAATTAAGTTGATAAAAAGAATTTGTAAATTAAAATAAATACTTCAGGAAAATAAAAATACAGTATCACTAACTATGGGTATTACATTCTACCCACCTTAATAAAAATTTCGTCCTCGAAATTTCAATAAAGCGGGGAATGATAAAAAAAATCAAATTAGGAAGAAGATGAAGCTTCCACACTACTCTCACTGCATCAAGACTTCAACACGCTTCCGCTGCGCTCTCTGATTTCTGCTACCAGCTTAAATACGGAGTGACCAATTCTAAGAGACAAGATCAGAAAATAGAATAAACAAGGAGAATAGGAATCAAGATGGAATCCAGATTACTCTAGAAAAAGAGTTAGAATTAGAGAAATCAAAAGATTCATGAGATGGATTCCAAAAGAGAGAACGATCAATTCCAAATGGACTCAGTATCATCGTGCGAATAGTATATGTATATTGCAGTGCAAATGTAACTTGTCTCAGGTAACCGGTAAGAATCAAGTCCGATTTATGTCGAACCTGGCTCTGATACCAAGAAAGAGCGTCCAGTTCCTCGCCAGGCGTACCGTCTCATCGAACACCTGCACATTGGAACAACCGTCCAATAGCTGGACGTGCAAATCCAGGGTCGTCAGAATGCGACCATAATGAGTGTGTGTGTAAAGGGGGAAAGAATACGTGCAGAACAAACAATGTGCATAAATAATAATAAGAACAATTGCTGATATAAGAGAATAAATAACACAATAAATAACTGATCAGTAATATATATGATAGCAACACGAATAAAGATAGCAAGAATAAGTGTACAGGTACAAGACAAATAAAGCAACTGCAGCAAACAACAGATGTCTAGATGTGTAACCTATCACATGTCACTAGGCTGGTATCCAAGTCTGGTCATAAATCTGGTCCTGATAAAAATCATGTGTCTATCATAATGATATATATAAATATACAATCAGGTGATTACAGTCAGTCACAAGGCATCAACAGTTTATTATTAATTATGTCAGCGAACACCAATTGTCACATGTAATAGACGCATCCCATACTACGCCTACCACACATGCCAATCGATGCCCTTAAGTTATTGAAACTGATCGGTTGGAGACATTGTCCATGCTTTAGGTGGGTCCCGTACATACCCGGGACCACGGCCCAGACTCCTGGCGCTGAACCAGGACCTACCGCCAGGTAGTCAAGAACATGTAAACAGGAACAGGTACATGTATAACATGTATAACAGGAAACATGACGGGGTGCCAGTCACCCCACGGGAACCCTGCAGTGGAACCCTCTTTCGGCTGCGCAACCTAAATCCTAGGTCCACCCAAAATACGGACGCTGTCTCCTCCATCAATCTCCCCAATCCCAGTGCAAGTTGTTTGTTATCATGTTTTAGTTTATCAAGATTATTTAGTATACATGTTACTTAAATCTCTGGGATGACTCGGTGGTGGTCACGGTAACAATATCAACATGTGAAAGTCAGGGTACCGGTATAACAGGAGTATAAAATATCAAGGAACAGGATACCGATATAACAGGAATATGTAACAAGTATAACATGCGGGTGTTGTTACCGTGTAATAATATTCCCAGTAAATTTTAGTAACATGAACATGATAGTTGCCAGGTAGATGCCAAGTAGTCAGTCAGGTTCCACAGGTAAATCAAGATATCTAGGCTGAGTAACAACCTACTGTCAAGAACAGAACAATCCAGTCAAAGTATAATATAAACTCAGATTCTCAAGACCATCCATACATCACTCTCAAAGTCACCAATAAGTAAAGTCGATCAATAGCTATCATAAAACTCTGAACATATATTATAATCACCAATATCAATGAGATCACTCTCATAACAACTCTATCTCCCTAACTGAATTGATCAGTCACTATACATGAAGCACACAGTATGCCCTCAATATCAACAAGTCCTCATACTCCATAATCATAACTACAGATGAAACATCCTCAAACATGCGGTCTAGAATATCTACTCTTGGTACTCAACATCAACAACATATCATCTCAACAAATCCCAAATGCACATAACTATAAACCAACAACGTCAATCTCATATTAACACAAATCAGGCTCCTATATAAAGAATATGAATTATGGATAACCTCTAACTCAAGATCAATCTAAATCACAACTCAACTAATCCAGTCATCTCTGATATGTCCTCAAATACTCAACTAATAAAGTCAGGTCTAATTACTGATCTTCATTCTATGTAAATAATATAAATCCAGATCAATCCCAAGTTATGACAACCAACTCATATTCTAATAGTTACATGATCGTCAAGTATCAATATACATCAAAGAATCTGATATAATAATTGTCATTCCAAAATATATCCATAATCAAGCTCAGCTCTCTCACTTTAACAATTTAATCTGATTCCCAAATCCTCAAGGGTTCACACTTCTATTAAGGTCAAACATGATATCCCAATACTCGGTAACTTAACTGATACATGCCTCTCGGATCTAATAGATCAAATCATTGCTACCAATATCTATCTCTGGAAGTCACATACATCCATCTATAATCATCTCATAACTCAAGGCAAGGACCACAATCCATAAGGGAACTAAACACAGCGGCCAGACATGCACTAGTCGACTAGGGGGAGCAATCAAGTCGACTAGGGAAATATTAGTCGACTAACAAGTTAGGATCAGTCGACTAGTCATCCTATTAGTCGACTATAAAAGGTATCAAGTCGACTGACAGGGAACAACAGAGAGTCAGCCATTCTTCTGGAAGGTAAGCTAGTCGACTAGGGTCAAGGGGTAGTCGACTAATACTTGCATTAGTCGACTATCAATATGGGCAAGTCGACTAATCTGGCTTGCAACCTGATACAGATTCAATTCCGCACATACTCTCAATCTACCAAAGGAACTCACTGCTTCTCTCATGCACACTGCCCACAACATATAGGTTCTACATTATGTCTATACACAAATTGTCCAACACTCAAGTGGTAACAAGGGATTCCAACGTCATATATATGTGCATCTCCTATTCTATGCATTCATCATGTAAAAATAAGGGAAATGACAAATCCACTTCCATACTAAAAGTTCTCCACACTCATAACAATATAACACATTAAATGATTTATCACATACATAAAAATATTTACAATTACTCCAAATTAAAGAATGAGAGAGAGGAGGAGAAACACTCACAAAATGATGAAGAGAAACACTCACTTGAAATAGCACAGTTTCAGAGCCGAATCACTGTCTGGTCTTCACTGCACGAATCAGTACTGATTTACGGATCATCTCATGGATAGGTCTTCGAATTGCCATTGTATCGGGTCCAGATCTCCTAAAAGGGGTCCAAAACACTGTAGCACGCTACCGAACATACAAATAAATATAAATATACACTAAACACCCACACAAGCATACATACACATACATGTATATATTAAAATACCAGTATATTTTATTTAAATACAGTACCAAAAAAAAATAGGGATATTACACCAACAGTCAATGGGGATACACAAACCGAACTAGTGTTCAACTCAGGCATCTTTTTATCTGCATCTAATATGACATTACTTAGAACCTCAGTGAAATTAGTCGAATCACTTGTAGAAGAGATTCAGTTTTCATTATGCTGGATAGATCATTCATGACATACAACTTTGTTGACATGCAAATAAGAATATCTTCATGGGGAAATTGTCCAAAAGCATGTATGCTTAAAAAAATGAAGTTCCTGAATTTATTTTCTGGCTGCTGCATGGTTTGATTTCTAATAGGTAGGAAGAAATTCCCCTTTTGCATCTGAAGACAAAAAGTCTCGCAAGCACTGCAGACAGGCTAATATGATCTTAACTGAAACTGACACAGAGCCTATATTTGGAGTATTACTTAAATAACTTCAGCACCACAGTTACTCAGTTATACAATTAAATCATGTCATCGGCTACGTAATTTTCTACTTAACTATCACCAGAATAATGACTCTTCATATAAACAAGGTCGCAGGATATTTTTCTCATTTCCTGTTAAGCCTAAAGTCTGCTTGGAACCAGAATATATTAAATGCCGATTACAACACCAATTACATAACTAGTTAAAAGAGACATATTTTCTAATACTTTGTGCAAGAGAACAAGACGCGAGTTCAATTTGCAAAAATGGTATGTTGGAAGTTGAAACAAGTCCACAGGAAAGCAAGAAAATTTAACTTTTAAATCATGACTTAGGCATGGCTAATATGTGAACTAACACCTTTCTGTCACAAAAAAAAAAAAAAAAAAACAAATGAAAAGAGGGAGAATCCCTACTGGACACAACTAAATTTGGGATTCTTTTATACTTTTTAACATAAGCAAACTGTTAAAAGTTCATATTAGAAATACATCAAGCTTTTCAGTTAACCTATTCATGCAAAAATAATAAAGGGAGAGAGAGGAGATAACTCACCACTGCCCACAGGGAAAAAGAGAGAGCTCAGCCATGGAAAGCTCAATGGCGGACTCGACGGAGAAGGCGTACAACGACGGAGGCTCTCTGAAGGAGATCGGGTTGAAGTGAGGCACTCATGGCTTGCAGACGGAGGTGATCGGGGAGTGTGATTGTGATGGAAAGTTGCGAGTGTGAGACTCTGGTGGCCTGTTGCATGGCTCGGCCATGGAGGAGAAGCTTCTCGGCCTCGACAACGGAGCAGAGTGGAGACATGGTGGCGCGACAAGGGGACTGCTGCGCGCTGTGGTTGGATATGGGTAGAAGGAAATTGGAGGAGGGGACGACCCAGAGAAAGAGAGTACACATGGGACTGTTGGTGGTTTGGATATTTGTTGCCAACCATGGAAGGGAAAAGTCTGCCGTGGGGTGGAAGTAATGGCCAGGGAAAGTGTGCTGCCACGGGGGATTGCACAGCAAGGGCCCATGGACAGCGGCAGCATGTAGAAGGAGATGGAATTAGATTAGGTTTAGAATTAGATTAAGAGATAGGATTGGTGTGCTGTGGTTATGGAGAAGGAGATTTGTTGGGATTAGGATTAGATAGGGATTAGGTTAGTTAGGATTTAGATTGGGTTGTTAGGATAAGGATTGGATTGGTTTGGATCTTGATTTGATAGTTAAGTTTAGGATTTGGTTTGATTTATTTAGGATTAGAATTTAAAGAGTCATGGGTTGTGGGTTTGGGTCCTGGGTATTTGGGTTATGAATGCCAATGGGTAATGGGTCCGGTAACGGGTTTGCTAATGGGTTGGGGGTTTGATTCAAATAGGTAAATGGATATTAGATGTTCGGGTTTGAAATGGGCATATTATAACGGGTATAGGGACAAGGGATAAGGCATGAATAAAAATTAAGGGAAAGGAAATATTACAAATACCTCTACAAAATAATAAACACTAACAATATTAATAATAATCACAAGAAAGAAAATAATAAATTAAGTTGATAAAAAGAATTTGTAAATTAAAATAAATACTTCAGGAAAATAAAAATACAGTATCACTAACTATGGGTATTACACATGCTAATAATCTAGGATCAAAGCAATAAAATTGGAGAGATCAAGATTCAAACCGCCCCCGGAATTCGTGGGGGGAAAACAAATCTCGATCTTGCAGAGGGCACAGGAGATGGATTCGGGAAGATGTGGCACCAGATCGGCCACCAGGGAACAAAATCGATCGGTGAAGACTTTGGCGGCGCTCCAGAAACGTCAGTACAGCTGCGGATCTGCGGCTCTGGTCGCGGAGTTGCGGCTTTCTTGGAGAAGCAGAGGATCGGGAAAATTTGGTGAGGCGGCGCTTTGAGAGGGGTTTCAGATCTGAGGTTGATTTTGCGTTTGAGGGAGTAAAAGTGGGTTAAAGAGGATATTTATAGGAGGGAAAAGATTGGGAGTTCCACTTTTATCCCTAGGTAAAAAGATATTTACAAACCTAGGGACTTGAAATTTTGAAAGAAGGAGTTTGACCCTAGGGAAAAAGAGTTATGGAGAAACCTAGGGTTTTGAGGGATTTGAATTTTGAAAGTTGAAGAACTCTTTTAAAGGAATTTGCACAAAAGTCCCTCATTTTTTCTTTTTTTTTATATATTTATTTACAAAAAGTGTACAAAAACTATTTACAAGGAATATGTACAAGTGTGTCCATTGCCTAAGCTTTTCTTTGGTCGTTTCCCTCTAGCCCGTTTCCCATCGTTCCAATGTGTCTGTTTGCGCGGGCACAGTTGGGAAACGAATTCAATTATTTTCTGATCCTTAGGCATTTTCAGTTTCAATTGCTCATTGTTATTCATCCTCATTTCACCACAAAATTCACAAAAAATTTCTTCATCACCACTTTTTTCACTCTAAATTTCTTTACTCCCAGTGTTAAGAAATTCCAGCTCATCTCCATACAATTTCTCAAAACTGAGGTCAACATTATCCTTCAGAGATGTACAACTAGTTAACCAACCCCGAGTTGGCTCATCCAGACACATGATTTCGTCAGCGAAGAGGTCTTCAAAAGTTATATCAATCGGAGGTTCTTGAATTGTATCCTCATGGGATACATTCACGGTTGGCTCACTGAAAGTGAAAATGTCCAAATCAACTTTCCCTTTTGAAAGGGTACTCGGATAACAGGATTTTCCACTTCAAGAGAATCACAAGCTTGTGACTCATCTTTACTTTTCTCCTCACGATTGTTCCTGACAAAGTTAACCTCGAATGTTTGATCTTTTATCCTACGAGGTTGCATGCTGAAGACATTCACTTCTCTCGTCATGTCACCAAAGGTTATCCTCATTGACCCATTCCTACAATTGATGATGGGATTTGCTGTAGCCAGGAATGGTCGTCCCAAGATGACAGGAGTTTGAGCCCTATGATTGGTATTAGACACAGGTTGTGTCTCAAGAACTACAAAATCCACAGCGTAAATGAACTCCCCAACTCTGACAAGAATATCGTGAATTTTCCCTTGGGTCTCTTGACAGAGCGATCAGCCAGTTGTATCGTCATTTGGGTCGGGCAGAGATCACCTAACCCTAATTGTTGATACACAGAAAAAGGCAGGAGATTGATATTGGCCCCCAAATCAAGTAGTGCCCTATTAATGGTAGTCTGTCCTATGACACAAGAGATTGTTGGACTCCCTGGGTCTTTGTATTTCTCCGAAATTGGCCCAGTGAGCAACTCGCTGATGTTGGATACTAGGAAGACTTTCTTAGGGACTTGTGTTTTCCTCTTCTTGGTGCACATTTCCTTTAAGAATTTTGCATATGATGGTACTTGTTGTATTGCATCAAGAAGAGGTACATTGATTTGGACCTTGTTGAACATTTCTCTTATCTTCTCCATATGAGCATTCATCTTGTGATTTGTAAGCCTATTTGGAAATGGTACACTAGGCTTATAAGGTTGCTCATCTACTTTTTCTTTTCCCTTGGCTTTTGAAGTTGATGGCTCTGAACTAGAAGATGGATTGTCAAAAGTTGGTTGTACTGGAACTGGAGGTGTTGACTTTGGTACTGGATGGAAAGAATGATTAGAAACCCTATTATCTACTTTTTTTTCAGATCTCAGAATATGAATAACGTTGCAACGACTGGGGCCCGTGTCTTCCACTTCATGTAAAGGGAAGTGATTTTTGGGATTGGGCACTGGCTGGCTTGGAAACATTCCTTGTTGTATCCAACTTAAAGAATTAGTCAGTTGCCCAATCTGGACCTGTACTTTGTTCATATCCTGTTGATAGCTCTTTGGATAGGGTTTCTATCATTTTCTTCAACTCTGACATTCTCTCATCTGAATTATTCTGGGGTGGATGTTGGTGGTATGGAGACTGGAAGTGTGTTTGGTAGTGTGGTGGGCTCTGATAAGATTGTGGTTGTGGTGGACTTTGATATGGATGAAAATTCGGTGAATTCTGATTGAAACTGTGTGGGTGAGACTGAGCATTATATGGATGTGGAAATGGTGGCCTATGTTGCTCAGGACCAGACTGACTCCACGAAGAATTGGATGGTTTCGCCATCCCGGATTGTACGTATTGGAGTATGGATTGTGATTGGGTCTGGTAAAAGCAGTATTCATATTCTCCTGATATGATTGAGACTGATATACAGGACACTCCTCGAATACATGGTTGAGGTCATGACAAAAGGTGCAACCTGGTTTGACCACAGGTGATGGGTTGACCTGATTAACAGCAGAATGTTCCCTTGACTCAAGCAGTTCTATCCTCTTCATTAATTGTGTGATCTTAGCCTCAGCTGCTATGGAGGATTCTATGGAATGCATACCGGTTCTGAAAGTGGTGGGAGTGGGTTTATCAGGGCATGACTCCCACTGAATTGTTTTCTCAGCTAGAGCTTCAAAGAGATCCCACCCCTGATTCTCATCTTTCTTCAGAAATTTCCCTTGGCACATGGATTCAATGAGTGTTTCGTTTGGTAATCAAGTCCGTCATAGATAATTTGGCACTGACGCCATTTCTCTATGCCGTGATGAGGACATAGGGCTAGAAGGTCTTTGAAACGCTCAAAATATTTCCAGAAAGGTTCGTTTGATTCCTGCTTGAATTGCATGATGTTCTTTCTCATGAGGGCTGTCTTGTGAATGAAATAAAATTTCTTAAGAAAGACTTTTACAAAATCATCCCATGAAGATATCGAACTGGCGGGAAGATTGTAAAGCCATTTCTTAGCTAAGTCCTTCAGCGCAAAAGGTATGAACCTTAACCTAACAGCATCCTCAGTCAATTGGGAAATTCTCATCATTACACATACTTCTTCAAACTCTCGAATGAAGAAGTACGCGTCCTCAGACTCTAGACCATGAAATCGGGGAAGTGTATTGATGAATTGTGGTTTCAGCTCAAAATGATTTCCATTGGGTTCAGGGAGAAGAATGCATGACGGAAGCGAAGTGCGAATCGGGTAGAATCTATCTTGAAGCGAAACATTGTTTTCCATTATTGGGATTGTGTCAAGTGGTGGTGTATGTGCAAGTGTAGAAATCCTAACAAGTCTTGCAGAATCTGAATCCCGGTACCACTCTTGCATATACAGTCACAAACAACGTTCACCGATCACACCAGCGAAAAGAAAAAATGAAAATAACAAACAATAAAAGAAAAATCAATCACAAGCTATCTAGGATACCTGGACCTAGACGACTCCTAACTGTTCGATGAACCAAAGAAGGTTGTTGCTTGAATCAGACCACAGCTAATCAGCCAGGTAGGGGCAAAATACGGTGGGAGGTATCCGTGCGTAAGCAACGGGCCTTAATTACGCCAAACCACGGTATCTTCGAGGCTTAACCTCTTAATCCCCAGCCTTAGACACTGATTTCACCGGAGTATGAATAAAAAAAATAACTTCCAACTTCAGCCGATCTCCTACTGAGTCCGGATGTCCCTAGGGCCAACGTCTATCAGATTTTATTAAAAGCTTGGGATTGTGAGTGCTTGGAAATTGATTTTTGGACCAAGGAAAGGGTGATGAAATCCCCACCTTATCTTATTTATGGGGTGATGCCCTTAAAATCAGTTTGGTGCAAGTGTACAGTATAAGCAAACAAGGTTCACTCAAAGCGATATAAATCAACCAAGAAGTGAGTCCTATTCGATATGCAATGCGCACGTACCTTGCTCCAGCACTCTTCAACAGTAAAGTAAATGAATTGAAAAGACACGTGCCTAGAAATGCAAACGTCTAATCAATTTTTAACTTTGCAACCAATATTTTACTGTTGATTATTAGCAGGAATATGGTGAAGCATACAAAAATTAAGTACTGCAGCAGCTATATTTTTGCAGAGCAAGCAACCCTGCAGAAAACTGTTAGTAGTTCACTCCTCTTTGCCGCGGATCCGCAGCTTTGGCTGTGGAATCGCGGCAAATCAGAGGGCAACTGGTCTCTGCTTTCTAGAGCAGAGGCCCAGGGCCACGTATATGTCACTGCAATGCTAGTTTTCCTGTTTCTTCACCTGTAACCTGCAACAGAGAAGAAAGTTCGTTTAGTTCTTCAATTGAATCAAAACCGTTGCTCTCCCCGGCAACGGCGCCAAAAATTTGATTAGGGAAGGAATAGTGGAGTAGAATTCGCACAGATATTCATCAAAAGAGAGAAGGTTTAGAGTCAACCTTAGGTGCTTAATCACTCCGAAGTGTATTCACAATGTGTAATGTACTCCTTTCTACATCACCGTAGTAGAATAAGCTATACGGGTCGAATCCACAAGGAGAGCTCACGATGGAAGCTTTACGGTTTGATGTTGAAGAAAGACAAACGAAAGTTCTTCTTTGTTTCAAAAGAATGAAAAAGACATGGAAAAATAGGTGAAAGAATTGGTTGTGGTTTTGTACATGAAAGTAAAAACGATGAAAAGAGAATGAAAAGAATTTGAAAACAAGAATTGCTTTTAGGAAGAAAACTAAAGTAGAGAAAACTTGCAAAAGACTTTTAGAATGGAAAAAGCCATGACTAGCTAACCTTACTAACTTGCTAACTTACTAATCTCCGTTAGGGTGAAGCATGCCTCATGTTGATTCATCGGCAAGTGTTTGTCTTGCTTGTTGGTCAAGTTACTTTCCCCTTTGATGGATGGGTGATCATTTTGGACTTGTCTTGTAGCCTCATTGATTTCATCGGCTCTCAAGATAGAATTTCATGGTGGAATCGGGGAGTGTCACTCAAGGGATGCTAAGGAAGAAGATACAAAATTCATTAGACATTCAAGGCCATACAACAAGTTAGAATTGAAGTAAGAAAGTTGTACAACAAATAGCATATGTTTGGTGTTCCATCTCCATGTTCCATCAAGGCACTTGTTCTAAGACAAGGCTCTAAATGAGGCACACATGAATCATATGGAGAATTACAACAAGAGATTGCCAAGAATGAAAGTAACCCATCGGGGATGAAAAAGACTCAACATTTGCAAGATTAAGAATTAGCATTCACCCAAGAGTTAGAAGTTAGCAAGATTAGTTGTTAGCTAGTCATGTTAGAAGAAGTTAGCTATCCATTACAATAAAGAGAAAACAACATGACATCATGCTATGAAAGTAAAGCTTGAATGAAATAAAGTAAGAAATGAAAAGCACTAGAAATTACAATAGAAGAGAAAGTAGATTGGATTAATCCTTACTTTGCTTCAAGTTGTCACCCCTTGATTACAAGCTTTCACTCTCTCACTATCTCTCTCTTGCAGAATTTCTAGGAGGAAGAAGAAGACTAAGAGCACTAAAAACCTAGAGAAAAACTAAAAATTACAAGCTCTTTCCTCTATTCTCTCTTCCGTCTCTCGCACTGGCCATGATGGTCTATTTATAGGCCTCAGAAGAATCAGCTCCCAAATCTGAACCGTCAGATCAAATCTCAGCCCCAACGGCCAGATTCCTGCCGCGGAAACGCGGCCAGAGCCGCGTTTCCGTGGCAGAATCTAGGCCGTTATGCCAGCGATTTCTGTTGCTAGTTTGTTACAGGTTGTTATCCACGTTGGCGCTTCTAGAAGGCTGACTGGGCGCATGGATGAATCAAGAAACTGGGCTATTCTTTTGGGCTTCTCTTTAGGCCTTTAATTAATCCTTTTATTCTTGATATTTACATGGATTTGTGGTCCTCTTCTCCATTAAAATATGGACCTGCAAAAATAGAGAGAAAAGGAGTAAAAAACCAATTTTTATTGATAATATGCATAATATAGAGGTGGAAGATGATGCAAAAATGAACTATAATCAATATACACATTAAAACAAACACCATCACTCATACACGCAGGGCACAACATACTCTCATTTACACAACGCACTCACGCGACACATCCAATAACAAAAAGTCACTCACATGCATGCACATATAAAACACGCCAAGTAACTCACAACACAGACATACCTACCTAATTAAATGACACACCCATCCACATAAATGAACACAAACACATGACAATGCACTTGCAATCATATTTATAATTTTAATCCAACATACAATTATAACACACCCTAACATAATAGAGAAAGAAATAAAAAGAGAGGGGAGGACTCATGTACAGGGCTTAGGCGAAGCTCGCGGAGGATGCCAGAGAAGGTGACGGAGAAGGCGGAGACCACAGGAGGAGAGAAGGAGCCTCGGCTGAGAGGATCGAAGGAAGTCGGTCTGCCGGAGACTCACCAACGAAGAGGGAGAGAAAGGCACGATCGTGGATCACGGTGGGAGAAGGGGTGGTACTGCGCTGCTGTTCGCGCTCAGGTCAGGCCACGGAGGTGCTGCTGTGACTTTGGTAGAGGTGTGGGCCTACTGTGGAGTGGTGGCAACCTGGGGAGAGGGCTATTGAGGACTATGCCAGGCCCATGGTGAAGAGATCTCGGGCTAGCCTGTATCAGAGAGGTGGGGAGGCGCTCAGGACAGTTGGAGGGAGGGGTGTGGCCAATGTGGTGCGCTGCTGGAGATGAGGTGCGGCTATGCTATTGTTAGTTATGGGAGGGTTGCTGTGCACAACCGGAGACAGAGGATAAAACATGGGCTGTGGGTTTGCAAGCCATGGAGGTGAGGAGGAGCAGCCTGGGGTGAATAGGACTCGGCCAGACCAAGTGGGAAGTGGATGTGCATGAGGGGATGCAGGCGCTGCTGGGTTGCACAAGGGGGCTTGCGGCCTGGGGAGAGGTGCAATGGCCAGTGGAGTGAGATGGGGATCCGGGGCTGTGCGTGGCCAATGATTTAATAGAGATAGATGGAGGATGCTGTGGAGAGGGAGAGAAGATAATTAGGGATTAGGTTTAGGTATAGGATATAGGATTATATATAGGGTTACAGATTGGGCTATTGGGTTTCGAGTCTAATGGATAATGGGTATAGGTTTGAATCTAGGAATAAAATAACACAATGAATATCAATAACACTACATAGTAATAATAAATAGTAATAATAATAAACACTAATAACAATAATTAATAATACTAATAATACTAATTAAAATAACTATAACATTAGTAGTAACAATAAAAATAATTATAGTCATAAGGAAACAACCATTACTAATAATAACGATTAATAATAATAGTAATCAACAATAATATTAATAATCATAATAATAATGATTAGCAATAACAATAATAATTAACATCAATAATAATACTAATATTAATAAATAATAATCATAAGAAAGTAACAATAGAAATAACTACTACTAATAATAACAACTAATAGCAATAATAATAATAATTAGTAATAAAAATGTCAATGAATAATAATGGTTAATATAAAGCCAAATTACCATTTACTATCACAAAATAATTTGTATATTTAATAATAAAAATAAGTCATAAATCAAGTTACTTAATAATAATAAATAGAATAATAAATAAAGCAAAAATAAATACTTAGAGAAAAGAAAAGAAAAAAAATAGAAATACAGTATTTTAAACTAGGGATATTACATAATCTTACGTACTCGTTGGGTTGCTTTCTGACAACCCTGGATTTACATGTCCAAATCTCAGAGCTTGGACCATAGCGGGCTTCCAAGTTGAAGACCAGCCTATTGAAGTGCGTAAAAGAAGTGTCGCGGATCAGTGTCAGATCATCCGTATTCCTTTCCTTCCAGGTCTTGATCAGCTCTCGATATTCTTCTTGATGTTCGAGGGCTACTGTTATACTATTTACTCTTGTAACTCTTTGTAATTCATGTATTTGTATCTCCTGGTGATGTAATATTCATATAATATTGGACCACGGTCCATAATAATAGTGTATTTGTACTATTTCATTGGAATGCATATTACCACTGTACTTCCGCACTTTGATTCTTACATGTACTGATGCTTAGCGCACATATGTGATGGTATTTCTGTTCTGCGTATGTGCGTCGCAGTAATGTCTCTGTACGTACAGGATCGGGGCGTTACACTACTGATATGAAATTATTACAATTCTATTTTCCATTGATTTTGCAAAGGGGAAAACTTACAAAAAAGTGTCGAGGAGGTAAATTACAAGTAATTCTCTGCAGTAAGAAGATTACAAGTAGATCTCCTCTGAGATTTCTGAAAAAGTGTGCCAGTAGAAATCTGATCAGCGCGCGATCACTTTATCCCTTTGACGATGAGATCGATCAGACAATCGGACTACCGCCTGATGGGATTCCCTTCTCGCCTGATTCGGGGAATCGGAGAACAGAAGGTCAGTAAAGCACTCTTGTTACTTCTCGAGCTGCCTCTGCTTGGGGAATTCCTTTTTGCTTGGTTGTGAAAATTCCTTGTGAGGGAGGAAGATCTTTGGGTATTAGCACCCTGATTAGAGAAGTAATTCTCTGTGTTCTTGAAAGTGAGAGAGTAGATTTCCGATCTCCTCTCTATTCTTAGTCGTTTCTCCTCTCTTTTTTTCAGCCCCTGGTAGGCTATTTATAAGGAGGAATAAGGGTATAATTCCTCTGAAAATCTGGAAACAGATTGAGTCAATCTGTTTTACATCTGGAAAGTAGCCTTGCCGCGAGGCTAGAGACAGCTTTCGCGAAGCTGGAAATAGCAAGTAGCGCTGATCCCTTGATCCGCTTTACTAAATGAGGGATACTCCCTTGATTCTTTCCAAATAACTGAAAGATCTCCCATGATCTTCTCACCTGATTGGGAGAGTCAAAAGATTATGGCAAGCAACTGCCAAATTTAATCTCAATTAGATTTGAATTTAATTAGATTTGATCTCATCTGGGGATTTGATCGGTCAAAGGTGACCATAAAAGACCCACAAGGGAGTCATGGCCTTGAGCTCATGGCGGAGCTGGGAGAAGCGTCTGGCGAAGTTAAAAGAAAGCTCTTCAGTGGAGCTGGGTAAGACTTGTGGCGAAGCTACCAGTCAGCCTTTCGCGCAGCTGCGTGGGGCTTCGAGCGAAGTTAACCTTCTGCGGAGTTAACCGGGCATCTCCGGCCGAAGCTGTAAGTTAGCTCGCAGCGAGGCTATGAAGGAGCTTCCTGCGATGCTAAGCAACTTTGGTTTCTGAGATCTATCTCGTGGGCTCGTGTGAGACTAAGTGTTGAGCTAACTTAGTGTCTCTGGACCTGCTTGGGCCTTCTCACGGGCTTTTAAGAATAACCCCGACTTACTGTCTGCTTCACTGGATCAGTAGAGTCCAAGTTGCTGATTCGTCCCTTTTGAGATGGGTGAAGAACTAGCTGTTGGCTTGTCTGCCACTTGTCTTTTGTACATGTCAACAAGTTAGACATTATTCAGGCCGGTTAGGAATCTTGTCTTTTTTAGAGTGTCAACAAGACCCCCTTCAAGTTTTCATAAGTCTGCAATGGGATGGTTCAGACTCCGAAATAGTTTGAACTGCTTCGATTGATAGTATGTGAAATGCGAACGTCGCCATAGTGGTTGAGTTCAGCTTTGCTTTCAACCCTGCTTTCGGATTGGAATAAGTTCGCCGAGGAATCGTGTAGATTTGCGATTCTGGGTAGCTTCGCGTTTGGATAGCTTCGCGTCTGGATAGCTTTGCGTCTGATAGCTTCGTGTTCGAGCCTCCTGGAGCGGCTTCGTTTTAAATCGGGATTGGAACAACATTCCTTTCCCAAGGCTAACCGCCTTTTGCGAGTTAAGAGAGGGATTGCTCCCTTTTCTGAGGTTAGAATAACTTCACTTGCATTTAACGAGGGAGATTATTCCCTTTTCGAAGTTCAAATAACTTCGTGCGCATTCCCAAGGGAGACTGTTTCCTTTCTCAAGGCCAAGCACTTGAATACCTTAAATTCGCCTGCGCTTCTAATCTCGAAGTAGCAGTGGCATGGTCAGGCCATGAGACCTATAAATAGGACACTTGTAGTCCTTTCTCAGGGAAACATACTTTTCTCTTTCTGAAAAGTTTGTTTATAACATCTCCTCGTTGCCTAGGAAAGGAAATTCAGATCTCTGAAATAGTGGGGACGCCCACTCCAGTCATTAACTGGCCAAGAGCTGGTGAGTCTCGGTCATCTGGTGACTTTTAGGGAGTTCATCTCCCTTAGTTTTACCAGCCATCTTAGGGATTAAATTTTCTTGATTTTTGCATTTGGCTGACTTTCAGAAATGGGTTTCAGCCCTATTTTGAAGCTAGCATTCTTGCTCTTTTCATACAGGGTCGCTGCCTTGATCTGTCAAGTCTGCTCGTTAAATTTGCCATGCAAGTAAGGCTTAGGACTTGACCTCTTCAAGGTTGAGCCGATCTTGCCATATAGGTGGGGTCAAGGCTGCGTCCCTCTGGGCCAGTCTGGCCTAGCCATATAGGCGAGGCTAGGACTTGGTTCTTTTTGAGGCTTCTCCAGCCTAACTGCCTTGGGCGACGCTAAGACTTGGCTTATGCTCAGCTAGTCTGTCATTACTGTTCAAGCGAGACTATCCTCTGCTTAAATGGAATCCATCTTTAAAGCACAACTGGATCGGATATGAATTACTTCGCCCAAAGAATTTTGACTTAGCATTTCATCTTTGCAGTTTTCTTTTGATTTAATTCTAACTTGTTTTCAGTTTGCATTGCAGTGAACTGTGCCCGCCAGTCTTTTGTCTTGATGAAAGAGACCAAAAATTTTTCCCCTGATCTTAAAGTTGAAACTTTGATCATAAGCAGGAGGAACATACTGGAGCAGCTGATGCGCGTTCCAAGAAGAGGCTGGCAGTCTCTTATCCGAGATGATCCACTTCGGGAAGGGGCGGCTTATCCGAGATAATCCACTTCGGGAAAGCAGGCGTCACCTGTAAGGTCTCAGATCCTTCCTTTGCCAATTTTCATCAATGGAAGATCCAGCTTTCTAGTGGCAACCAGTTGTTTTCTAATTTTAATCAAAGAAGATCCAGCTCCCAATCTCTTGCCAATTTTGATTACGGAAGATCCAGCTCCCTTTGCCAATTTTCATCAAAGAAGATCCAGCTTCTTGATTGCAAAATCTTCCATTAAGCGAAGGATTAAGGCCTTGTGCAGGAGGAAGGCCTTCCATGTCCAGTTGTGATGGTTCATCATCCTGAAAGTAGATAGGATAATTTGTCCGCCTTTGGAGCGATGATTCGGTTGTATGAATGACAATCTTGATGTAGTAGTATCAATGTATCTTTCCTTTTGAATCAATAAATTTTTATTTCTCACTTGTCTACTTTGTTTTCCTCCTATTCCTTTTGAATTTTGAAGGCAATTGGAATGGACCGGCGGAGGAAAGAAAAATTCTTAGCGGAGCTAAACTTCCTGCGAAGTTAAAGATAAAATCCTAGCTAAATCAAGAACGAGCTTCCAGCGAAGCTAGCATGAATTTTCTGCGAAGTCAGGGCTGAGCTTTTAGCTGTGCTAAGGTTCATCTTTCAGCCAAGTTACTTAAACGTCGTACGAGGTCGACGCTAAACTCCAGTAAAGTTGGCCCTTAGCGGAGCTGGTAGTCTGGCGTCTCGAAAAAGCGCTTAGGCGCTATTTCAAATTAATTTGAAACAACCGCCTGCGCTTCTCTCGAGGAGGCAAAATTTAGGCAATCATCAGCCTATAAAAGCCCGATTAGGCTGACAGAGAAAGAATTACTTCTCTTTGAATTTTCAGAGAACACAAATCTCTTCTTCTTCTTTCTTCTTCGTTTGATACTTTAAGAACTTTTCAGTTCTTTCATGGCCCCCAAAAGACGAGCAGGCAAAGAGGCAGTGACCTCTGCGACGGAGGGGCCTCCTCCTCCGGTCATCAAACGCCCCATTGCGGGTAGGGATTTTTCCCTCTTACTTAGAGATTATCATCTCTTTTCGAAGCCAATTTTTGGTTATTTCATGATGAATCTAGAATGATTCATTGTAATCCAGTGATCTCAGGGAGTTCAACTCCCTTAATTTTCTTTGCCGAATTTTTATGGGATTTAATTCCCCTTAATTTCTCAACTGAAAATTTAGGAACCGAATGGTTTCTTTTTTAACCTTCTGTGCGAAGCTAACTCTTAGACGGTTCACATCCTGTCGAATAATAGGATGCGAAGCTAGCCTTTAAAGCGCAACTGAAAAAGGACTTTAAAGTTCTTAGAATAACTTTAGGCATTACTGCCCTTATGGCGAAGTTAGCCCTTGAGGGCTTCTTCGCATTCTGTTCGGCGATAGAATGCTAGGCGAAGCTTTCAAAGCGAAACTAACACTTGGATATCTTCTGCATTTTTCCCTCGTGCAGAATGCGGAGCCAAGCTGCAGTTGCTAAGCTGAGCTTCGGGGCGAAGCTAATGCTTGGCTCGCTTCGCTCGGGGAGCGAAGCTATGCCTTAGCACAATTGTTTTTCTTACTTTAGCTTTCTTCAGCAAATAAACTAATATAGTTTCTTCTTGTTTTTACAGTGCATTATACTCCTGGTCCTCTGAACTGTCTCTTTGGAATAGCCAGGGGCTGGACGGCAATGTTAGCTTGCAGTTCCAAGGGAAGGCTTCACTATTCAATGAGCGGAGTGCTCCCGGTCGGGATACCCTTATATACGCCGGAGATCAGCGTACCATGAGGAGCATCTTAACTACTGCTTCCCTTGAGGATTCTGATCGAAAAATCTATCGGAAGCTTGGCTTCATGTTTGGGGATGCAGCGCCAGATACCGATCTTCAGCTGTTAGCCGGAGAAGGGTACTGGATCTTCAATTTAGATGGCGAGAAGTATTATCTCCCGTCTAGCAAGCGTCATTTTTCACTGTCTTTCTTCCAATGCGTGATGAGGGCCCGGAATATGCAGTGGCCAGTGACTCAGACTACCGACTCCATTCACGTAGGAAAATTGATAGCTTCGCCTCCTGGTTATACAAGGGCGGGTCCTCCTTGCTGCATATTGGGTCTCCACCCTGGGAACGTACTTCCGGACATCCCAGTAGGAGAAAATCCCGCGGTAGCTCAGACTTTTGGAAATCAGTTCTTCAAAGCTCATGGTAATTATCCAACTACTGATTTCAGGACCTCTTGGTGGATTCACCCCCCAAGGCCTGGTGGAGAGACCTGACCTTATATGTCTTGGCCCATTTTGAGAAGGATTTGGAGAGACTGGGGCTCTACGTGGCCGTCAGGGCGACCTATTCGGCATCTAGATGAGCGTAGCGAACTTCTACGCCATCTTTGAGTTATACTGTCCAGCTACAGGGACTTTCTCACCCCTATAGGCGAATTGGGCATGACTTTGCACGAGATTTGGGAAGTCTCTGCTCTGCCCTTGGGATCTCTCCCATATGAAGAATATTTCCCGTGTGAGACGGAATTGGCACTTCTGGAGAAACATGAGCCCCCTTGTTTGAGACTTACCGAGAGTTGATGTGCCACCTCTACATTTGCTCGAGTATGCATGGGGGTCATAAGGGAGCTTCATGCAGTTCGAAGAGCTGGGGGATTATTTATTCCCCAACCTAAAAGATGCTCCTGAAGCAGCTCACTGTGGGATTGCAGATGAGGACATTTTCCGAAGGATGTAGGAACACTCCCAAGGGGACATGATTTTGAAAGAGGATGATGGTCCTTACGAGAAAGGTGATATTCTCCGGAGTTTCCATCATCAGGCTCGTCAACCGATGTCTCGGAAAGCACTTTTGGCCAGGTTTTTATCGGTTTGGCTGAAGAGATACGTGGTGCCATCTCCCTCCAGCGACGACATCTTCCGACTGTCTTATTGCCGGCCGTTCGTCTAGTCCACGGTCGTTCCTTTGGACTTCTCCTAATAATGGTGTGTTGTATTCAGTGGGGCCTTCGTGTATTGACGGAGGCTTTCTGTAGGCTACCAACGACGAAGAGGGGCAAAGGTACTATCCTGCCCTGCGACGGACCAAACCCTAAGATTGCTTTGCCATACACCTATCTGATGGGATGGTTCGCCCTTCACTGCCCTTCCATTATCCAAGCTGGAAAGGAGCCTCCAGAAGGTGTCCGAATGGCGCTTCTCCGTCGATTTGAGGGATGTTCGTGGTTGTTGACTTATGTGGCCGCGGTTCGCAAGTTGCTGCGCCGGTATGATGTTTACAGCCTTTTCGTTGCTTTTCCTACATTCGCGATGCGGGCTATGGTGAAGAATTCAAGGATGTAGGAGATGGGCGAACGTCGTTGAGACGGGGAGTCTTCGAATAACTGGTTAGCATCTGGCCATCCCATCTGGTGTACAGGAGCGGGGATACCTGCTACTTGGAACCCTACGTCCCGAGTCGGTTTGCTCATCAGTTTGGGTATGACCAACTATACGTAGGTAACCCGAACACCAGCCTGGCCTTTATAGGGAGCCTCATTGATGGTGTTTGTGCCTGACGATTCTACATCGCTGGCTGTACTGAGGCGCGGCTGTGCATGCCGCTGAGGACTCCAAATCTTCAGACAACTTTGGGGTTTTGTCAGTGGTACAGAACTTCAAACTTCACACCAACCGGGTTTTCTATTAACTCATTTGGCGTGAAATTGATCTCTCAGCGGCTAAAGCGGAAGGTCACTGAGAGAGGTGAGGGCAGGAGGGTTCGTGTGCCGGCCTCAGGGAATTCGTCGCCACTGCTGATAGTGAGGCTTCGGACGCAGAGAGCCCCCGCTTTAAGGGAGACGCAGGCGCTGAGGTTCCACCTGATGCTCCTGGTGGGGTGGGCATGGCCCCTATGGAATATGTAGAGGTAGAAGAAGTGGAGGAAGAAGATCTCGACGTTCACTTCAAATGAAAGCGGCAAGGCGGATCTTGCAGGAAGTGGGTAGTGAAGAAACCTCGTCGCTACACTCCCGCCGTTATTACAGAGGGTGAATCAGCCGTGGTGCCTCCTCCTCCTGCTCTATTAGTCATTAAGCTGTCGGCTCTGAGGCAGACCATTGGTAAAGCTGTTCATGACTTGAGTAAGATCAGCTTTGTTCTTGCAACATATACTTATATATTTCATACAGCTCATTGTTTATTCTATGATTTAGAAACTGAGACGGCAATAGACCCGAGAGCCGAGGCTTTAGGAGAACAGGGAGATTACTATGATCCCCTGTTCACTTATAAGGAAGGTGACGAGGCTAGTCTCAGAAGACTCTGGAGGTGATGCGGCCGATGTGGGTCCTTCGGGTGCTGGGACTTCAAAAGTAAGTCCCATGGCCTCTAGCTCTTTAGGGTGGACCATAGAGGGCTCGGCGAGTGAAGGTGGGACGGCCGTTCGTGTTGACTCTGCTACAGATTTTCCCATGGAGCCTGAGGGGACTGATGCCGCCGTCGAGAAAGTTCGGAGAGAAACTGCGGCCAAGACGATTGAGGCGATATCATCTTTTGGTAATGCTTTGACTTTTTGTGAGTAATTCTCTCCTGATATTGATTATACATTGCTTAAACGAAGTCTTGCTACAGGTGTTCCACCTTTGGGTGCATAGACTTCAAGAGCGCCAACCAATCTTCCTGAGGAAATCAGGGGTGAAGCAAGTACTTCGACCGCGGCGGACGCTGCTGAGTTGGATGCCTTGTATCACGGTTTGCCCTCTTATCAACCTGAACCAGCAAGTGGTCTTAAAGAGACCGAAAGGACAGTGGTTACAGAACCAACCTCACTTCTAACTATCGGTAAGTGAAATGTCAGTGATTTCGCTAGTGTTGCCTATCCTGTCAATTGCGAAGCTGAAGGTGATTTTCAGTCCTACTTCTCCAACACTGGTTGTTGAGCCAGCTCTCCCGGAAGTAGTCACCAGCCCTACGTCGATTGTGGCTAGTGTACTGGTCTCAATGAGGACTCCTCCGAGATCACCGACAACCCCTCATATTTCTCCAGTCAGTGCTCCTGCTATTCCCTCTACGGTTATGTCAGTGAAACCGGTGGAAGCTTTGCCTTCGGGGGCCACTCTTTCACCGGGAGTAGTTAAAGCCGAGAATGAATTTGTGGCTGAGCTAGTCGACAGCTTTTATAAGGGCTTGAAGCGATCCATTGCTTTGTCTTGAAGGGCTCGACTATCTCGTTCTCTGCTTTGAAGGTGGTCCTCTCACGAAGTATTGACAGCATTCGAGACTTCAGAGGGGATGACCAGGCCACCACATTGGAGCTTCTGGTGGACAGGCTTAAGAGGGATGTGGACGAATGGCGCTGTCTCAGCCATTCAGATTTGGAGTCCTCAGTTAATGAACAGCTCGCATACCTTGCTGCTCAAATGCATGAAGCTCATCTTGCCGCTCAAGAAGCAGCTAAGGCAATTTCTTCTGACTTGAAATCCTAAGTGACAAGGAAAGTAGAACTTAGGGATGCCATAGATGCTTCTAACAGTGCTCTTCTCGACGCTGAGGATAAGGTTGAAAAAGCCAAGGAAATGATCAAGAAAGCCAATCTTCTTCTGTCCATGGCCGAACCGGTGCGTCTTGAGGAGATTGCTCGGCTAAAGAAGCTTAAGGCCAGAATGATGAAGTCCTGCAATAGGAGCTAGCAAAGAGGGTAACTTTGGTTGAAATTGAGGCTCGCCTGTCCCAGATAGCGAGTTTTAATGAGGCCGAGTTGAGGTCGCAGGCACTTATCCGGGCTGCTGAGGAGAGGAAGAATAGGTTGGCCACTCTTGAAGAACGGATTAAGTCCTACGAAGCACCCTCGTAGCTTGTAATCCGTGTATCCATGTATCCCTCTTTTAGAATCAATAAAAAGTAATTTTATTTGACTCCCCTGTTGCATTTCCAACTTGTTTTATCCTCTGAATTTTCAATTCTTACTTTCAAGTTGTATTATAATCCTCAAAAGGAAATGGAATAACAGTATAACTAATCTAATCAGTGGTAATAAACTGATACGGTTAGTTACACGTTTGAGAAATGATTTGATAAAGAAATAGTCCCTACTGGACTAAAAGATGAGATTGGATATCCATCGGTTCAGAGGTGACAAACTGGACATAACCGATTAGGGCTTACCAAACTCGAGTTGTTTACTGTTCAGAGGTGACGAACTGAACATAACAATAAGCAAAAAAAGGAGACCTGGCTATCTGTCGGTTCAGAGGTGATGAACTGGACATGACCGATTGAGAAGCCACCAAGCTTGAAATTTTATCATTCAGAGGTGACGAACTGGACATGATGACAAAGAAATAGTCCCTATTGGACTGAAAGATGAGACTTGGCTATTTGTCACAGAGGTAACATGGACATAACCGATTGAGAAGCCACCAAGCTTGAAATTTTATCATTCAGAGGTGACGAACTGGACATGATGACAAAGAAATAGTCCCTACTGGACTGAAAGATGAGACTTGGCTATCGTCGGTTCAGAGGGAACATGGACATAACCGATTGAGAAGCCACTAAGCTCAAAATTTTATCATTCAGAGATAACGAACTGGACATGATGACAAAGAAATAGTCCCTACTGGACTGAAAGGTGAGACTTGGCTATCTGTCGGTTCAGAAAAAACATGAACATAACCGATTGAGAAGCCACCAAGCTTGAAATTTTGTCATTCAGAGGTGACGAACTGGACATGATGACAAAGAAATAATCCCTACTGGACTGAAAGATAAGACTTGGTTATCTGTCGGTTCAGAGGTAACATGGACATAACCGATTGAGAAGCCACCAAGCTCGAAATTTTGTCATTCAGAGGTGACGAACTGGACATGATGACAAAGAAATAGTCCGTACTGGACTGAAAGATGAGACTTGGCTATCGTCGGTTCAGAGGTAACATAGACCTAACCAATTGAGAAGCCACCAAGCTCGAAATTTTATCATTCAGAGGTGACGAACTGGACATGATGACAAAGAAATAGCTCTTATTGGACTGAAAGGTGAGACTTGGCTATCTGTCGGTTCAGAGGTAACATGGACATAACTGATTGAGAAGCCACCAAACTTAAAATTTTGTCATTCAGAGGTGACGAACTGGACATGATAACAAAGAAATAGTCCCTACTGGACTGAAAGATGAGACTTGACTATCTGTCAGTTCAGAGGTAACATGGACATAACCGATTGAGAAGCCACCAAGCTCGAAATTTTGTAATTCAGAGGTGACGAACTGGACATGATGACAAATAAATAGTCCCTATTGGACTGAAAGGTGAGACTTGGCTATCTGTCAGTTCAGAGGTAACATGGACATAACCAATTGAGAAACCACCAAGCTCGAAATTTTGTCATTCAGAGGTGACGAAATGGACATGATGACAAATAAATAGTCCCTACTGAACTGAAAGATGAGACTTGGCTATCTGTCGGTTCAGAGGTAACATGGACATAACAGATTGAGAAGCCACCAAGCTCGAAATTTTGTCATTCAGAGGTGACGAACTGGACATGTGACAAAGAAATAGTTCCTACTGGACTGAAAGATGAGACTTGATTATTAACTCCATGGGGATTTTGATATCTCATTCGGATGTTATTTGAAAGAAATTGTCAGAGAGATATTGTTAACGTGACAACCAGAAAAATCTACTGAGGACTGATAGACTTTGAGGGGAATATATTAGAAACTCACTGGGGAGTTAGGAAACAAGTCCCGTAGAAGATCATATGTTAGAGAACTTCGTGGGGATTTGTAAAGCAACTTGCCAGAGGTGTGAAGTTAACTTGACAAGGATTCATATACTGTAAGATACGTTAACAGTAATTTGAGTGGACCTGTCATTCTATCAAAGAGAATGACAAGCGGAGTTTATTTACTGGAGAAGTTGACCAAATTCGCAAGGATGTTGGTTTTATCCGTTGGGGAGTAGATTAGAGTCTTGCTATCAGAAGTTTAATGTTAACATGATAGGTTAGACTCGTCATTTCGCAAGGGATATGAATACATTTTTATGTGGTCTTACCATTCCATGGACGGGAATTGGTAAGTGATTTTGGTGATGGAATTAAATGGGAACATGTCCCTTAGGATTTTTAGCAAATCCTCAGCTATCAATGGATTTGATATGCCTTTACCAACTACCATTTAAGTCAGGCTAACCATGCTATTCCCCTTAGTATGATGAGTTGTCAAGGACTTATGTTAGGCTTAAAGACCAACATTTTCCTCTATCCTTAACCACGGAATCAAATGGGAACAAGTCCCTTAAGATTTTAGCAAATCCTCAGCTGTCAACGGATTTAATATGCCTTTACCAACTATCGTTTGAGTCGGGCTAGCCATGCTATTCCCCTTAGCATAATAAGTTGTCGAGGACTTATGTTGGGCTTAAAGGCCAACATTTTCCTCTATCCTTAACCACTAGGGGCGTTGAAATATTTTGTTGCTGTATTCATAACCTTAGCTTTTCTTTAAGACAACCAGTGTTCGATCAGCTCGACACTGGTTTATAGTTGTATGATCTCATTTAGAGAAAGAGAGGAGCGCTCCTTTCGTATATCTTAGATCTGAAGGTCTTGATCAGAGGTGTAATGTTAACTTGATCATAGGAAGGACCCTTATCAAGGATAATACTTCTTTAGGAACTTGCCGTTGATTGACATCATGAGTAAGTCACCATCGGAAGTCATAAGGCGATATGCCCCGTTTGAATAGACTGTTTCTATCACAAACGGTTCTTCCCATTTGCGCTGAAATTTGCCTTTGGTTTTGTGCGTCATGATCATCGGTCGTCTGACGGCTAAAACTAAATCTTCTTTCTGGAAGACTCTTTACTTAACCTTCTTATTGAAGGCTTTTGAGATCCGGTCTTGATACAACTCAATGTGTTGCTGAGCTTGTAACCGCTTCTCATCTAGGGCTTCGAGCTCTTAGAGTTGCAACTAATTGTTGTCCTCCGTTGTCATCTTAGTCATCAAAGAGACTCGAAATGACGGCATCTGGATTTCTAACGGTATGACTGCTTCGCACCCGTGTACCAAGGAAAAAGGTGTATTACCTGTCGGGGTCCAAACCGTGGTTCGGTAGGCCAAAGACATTCACTAAGCTTCTCATTCTAGTCTCGCTTATTTGATGAAACAAATTTTTTGAGTAGCTTAATGGTTATCTTGTTGAATACTTCCGCCAAGCCATTAGCGGCAGGGTTATAAGCAGTTGATGCCACATTCTGAATCCGGTACTTATCACAGAACCGATAGAATACCTGGCTCGCAAATTATGGACCGTTATCATGGATAATCCGCCTAGGGATACCAAATCGATGGATGACATGGTGTTTGATGAAATTAACCACGTTAGAAGTTTTAACTTCCAGCAGTGGTATAGCTTCTGCCCACTTTGAAAAGTAATCGGTTATTGCTAAGATAAACTGGTGACCTTTTGTCGAAGAGGGGCTGATTAGCCCTACAACATCGATTCCCCACGATTCAAATGGCCACGAGGCAACAGTTGGACGGAGCAACTCTGGAGGCTGATGTATGAAGTCCGCATGAATTTGGCAGGCATTACACCTTCGTGCATATTGGATAGCATCGGCTATCATGGTTGGCCAATAATACCCACGCCTGTGCAATTGATCCTTGAGTTTTGGACCTGGTTGATGAGCTCCGCATATGCCGTCGTGTGCTTCTTTGAGCACTTTCTATGCCTCTAAATTAGAAAGGCAACGCAGGAGGATAACGTCGTATGAACGATGGTACAGTGTCTTCAGTGTTGGGTCATAGTAAAAACGGAGAGATCTTCGTCTGATAAATGCCGCTTCTTTAGGGTCCTCTGGCAGCAAACCATGCAAAGCATAGTCATGAGGGAAAATCGCCAATCTCTCGATTCAAGGTCTGTCGAGATGTTATAGGCCTCTTTGGTTCTCAACATATGTTTAGAGCAAATAAGGTGTCGAGTTGCCACTGTAAGGTGATACTTGGTGTCGTCTGGTAAGGCCAGCGTTGTTGCTAATGCAGCCAGAGCATCGGCCCTAGTGTTTGGGATAGAGACACATGACCGACATAAAAGTCATCAAATAAATTAGCCATTTCGATGACTGCGTGATAATAAGGTACCAAATCTTCGTGATGGACCTCATATTCACCTTTAACCTGATTGACAATCAGTCTCGAATCGCCATAAGCTTCAAGGTAGCGTACCCCATTTCGTGAGCAAGCTGAAGACCAATGAGTAGAGCATTGTATTCTGCCACATTATTGGAGCATGATTCCATCAGAGAAAATGCCCTATGAAGGACATGGTTTTGCGGTGAGACAAATACAACCCCCACACCGGCAATGATCTTACCTTTAGGGCCTATTCGTGATGCTCCATCGAAGAACATCTGCCAAACTTCATCATCTGAAGTTATATTAGATTCGAAGACTTCATCCGGAATGTCTTCATAAAGTTTTGAGCTTTCTGGAACCGAATGAGCAGCCAAGAACTCTGCAAGTGCCTGGCCTTTAACTGCCTTCTGAGGGACAAAAATCATGTCGTACTGAGATAAAAGGAGGGCCTATTTAGCTAATCTAGAATTCATTGATCCTGGTTTTGTCTTGAGGAGACGCAAAGGATTCACCCTGGAAATGACATGTATGGTTTGGCTGACCAAATAATGTCGTGTTTTCTGCATAGCAAAGACAAGAGCTAAGCATTCCTTCTCAATAGGATTATAGCGAGATTCCGCCCCTATTAGAGTTCTGCTCAGATAGTAAATAGCCTGTTCATGACCATTATCATCTTTTTGAGCAAGCATAGCACCGATGGAATGGTCCATAGCTTTTACATAAAGCAGGAAAGATTTTCCTGATGTGGGAGCCACCAAGACCGGAGGTTTTGTGAGATATCTTTTGATATCTTCGTAAGCTTCTTGACAGGCTTGATCCCATACAAAAGAGACACCCTTTTTCATGAGTCGAGTGAATGGTTGACAGCGGCCTGAGAGATTTGCAATGAATCTTCTGATATAGGCCAGTCTACCTTGCAGGCCTCTAAGTTATTTGAGATTCTTAGGTGGATGTATGTTCTGAATGACTTTGACTTTATCTGGGTCAAGATGAATTCCCTTTGATGTAACAATGAATCCAAAGAACTTGCCACTCGAAACCTCCAAGAAGGATTTTGTCAGATTCATCTTTAGTCGATGGGCCCACATTATGTCGAATATCGTTCTCAAGTCATGAAGATGGTCATTCTTATCGCGACTTTTGACAGCAATATCGTCGATATAACATTCTACCGTCTTTCGGAGATGATCACAGAAAATCATACTCATTGCCGGCTGATAGGTTGCTCCCGTGTTCTTTAATCCGAAGGGCATCACGGTATAACAGTATACCCCCAACGGTATCCGGAATGAAGTATCATTCTCGTCCCCTGGATACATCTTAATTTGATTATATCCTGAGAAGCCGTCCATTAAAGACATTCTTTCGAATCCGCAGGTATTGTCAATCATGACATCGGTGATGGGCAATGGGAATCGTCTTTAGGACAGGCTGTATTAAGATCGCGGTAGTCAATATAGATCCGAATTTTTCCATTCTTCTTGAGAACAGCGACGATGTTAGCAACCCAGTTTGGATGTTGTTCCTCCCGTATGAAGCCGCATGCTATGAGTTTATGGATTTCGGCTTCAATAGCTTCCATAATTTTTGGACGAAATCGGCGTTGTTGTAGTTTGACTGGCTTAGCGTCAGGCTTGATGTTCAGATGATGCATGGCTACTTGTGGATCAAGTCCGGGCATGTCTTCGTAGTTCCATGCAAAGACATCTATATAGTCCCTTAGAAGTACCATCAATTCTTCTCTTTCTATGAGTGATAAGCTCTCACTTATAAAGATGGGTTTAGGGTGATCTTGACTACCCAAGTTAACCTGGATCACCTTGTCTTTAGTAGGTGATTCGCATTATTCGAATCGCTTTTCCTACTGGAGATCCAATTACTGAGCCTATGGCTCCTCATCAGTAGCTTCCGCTGGCTCCAATTGGCTGCTTGAAGTCATATTAATAGTGAGTTCTTTGAACAATATTCCTACATTGACATCTGAATCCCATTCGGAGGAAGAGGCAGAGCGTGATGGGATTGGTTTGTCATCTTTGGACTGAACCGTTGCTGGCGGTGTAGGTGTAACGTATACCAACCCCTTGCGTGTGTTATCATAGAAATTTGCCGGTTTCCTTCTTGGCACAGAGTTACACAGAAAAGTACGTCTTCCTTTTTCGAAATTCAGGCCCTTCCCATGCTGCAGGTTATATCCCATTTTCCTCATCATATGCTGCGATGATCGTGCATAATGGAAAATTTGTGGGGTGTCTGAGTCTGAACTTGAATCCGCGGCTGCAGACCTTCGCAGTTGGGCTTTACCAAATATTATTGGTAATTGACCCTCTTTGGATGGAGGAACCACTAAAACGGATCCTTCTATAGATTCCACGGATGTACTTGATGCACTTGATTTATGTAAGGGCATGTGTAGAGAGCTATCCGTAATGGATTCAAATAATTCGATACTCACGGGATTATCAAAAGAAACATTGTCATTAATTACCCATTCGCCCTCATCTTCAGAAGGAGTGTTACATTGGAGATTATTAAAACATGCTATAATCGGTTCACCAATTAAAATGGCTGGCATGTCTGCTTCAGACTCTGAATCTGCCTCATTGCCAGTATCATCGTTGTCAGGCAATGATTCTTTTGATGTTTCACCAGCCTCTTGATATAGGAGAACGTCAGTAAAGTAGTTTTCCACCCCTTTGAATGGTTGCTTCTAAGCGAAGACAGTTCGTACTGTTGCATCATCTTCAACATATTTGAAGTACTGGTGCAGAGTGGAGGGGACAATCCAATTAGCGTGGATCCAGGGTCTTCCTAGTAACAAGTTGTATGACGTGTCAGCGTCAATGACATAGCACGTCACCTCTGACTTCAGGCTCCCTATCCGGCAACGTAGTCAAATCTTTCCAAGTGGATGACTACTCCCTGCATTAAAACCGTATATTGTTGTAGTGGTCGATACAGTGGTATGCCAAGAAAGTAGAGGAGCTTTTGGGGATGATGCTGAGTGCAGACCCCGGATCACCCTTTCAATGCATGTCGAATTGATGTATCCGGTATAGTACAAAGGTCAATCGTGCTTGTTATCCTTGAGAAGCATAACCTCCGCTGTGAAAGTAATAGCATGTACCTTTGATTGTACATGATGGTATTCAGGGCAAGAGGGCCGAGTGTCACCCTCAAGGATTTCTGGCATATATGTCAGGAATAATTCTGAGTTAGCCAGTGCATCCCTAAGTGCTTCTCTTGTCTCTTTCGAGAGACGAAGGAGCTCGTGTATGGTGATACGAGCTGGGATATTAGCCAGCTGGGCCAATATGTCAAAATGAAAGGGCATGTTAAGCCCTGATCCTGAACGCTTCTTTAGGACATGGTCAAACCGGATTTCTTTCTGCTTCTCTTTTCCCGTCGTCGGGAGCAGAGCCGGTGTGGATATTTGTACTGACGTCGTCTGCTGTTGTGTCTCGTCATTAGCTTTCTCATACTGTTTTAAGTATCATTTTCTGGATCGAGTACCTATCGGCTGAGATACATCAGCCTGCGTTGTGCAAGCGTGCTTTTCTCCTTCAAAATCGCTAAGAGAAGATGTCGCAAGGTTTGCCCTTTGACTTGGATTTCTCTGAATCTCATTGTTCGTCTTGGATAAGGTCTGGGTGTATCCACATGATTTTCACTGTCTCCAATGTCAAGGAACAAGACCCTTAATGTCTTGAGTTTTGGCTGAAGGATGCTTTACTTCTAGCCGTGGTGCAGGGATTGGAAAGGTCCCATCAGGAACTGTGACCTTTGGGGTTTTGCCGAACTCGAGGGTCACCATGTTTGCAGTGACTTTCTTTTGTCCTAATTTCAGAGTCAGAACTCCGGCATCGACTAAAGCTTGAATTTTGTCCTTAAGGACAAAGCACTTATCAGTAGGGTGATGAACCATCATGTGGAAGTGGCAATAGTTGGGATCGTTCGTGCGTCCTACTTCATTAGGGCGCCGAGCATCCGTCAGCTTCAATTTATTTCCTTTGTGGAGTAAATGGAATATTGCGACCACCTGTTCGTCTCTGAAGGAGTACTGTTTCGGAGGAAACTTAGACTCCTGATTATTGAAGCCGCTCTTCTTGGCCTTCGAATGAACGTCCCCTGACAATTCAACGGACATAGTCTCTTTCCCTTTAGCTTGGGAAGACTGCGCTATGTCGCTGCGCCCCTTATTATTCATACCCCATTTGCCTTTAGGGGGTAGACGGTTCAAACTTCTTAGCCGACTTTTCGGCTATCTCAGCTTGTTCGACTAGTTCCTTCTAGGTATAGGCTTTGACAGCCCCCATACGAATCCCCACTTGGTCGAGGAAGTTATACGTGCATGTCTGCAAGAGCTGGCATCCCTGCTGGGCACATCAGAGACAAGTTTCTGAACCGTTCAATGTAGTCTCAAATAGATTCGTCCTTCCTTTGCACGGTAGAGAGGAGTTTATCCATGGTTACCTCAGTATCATCCTCATAGAAACGAGAAAGAAATCGAGTTTCTAGGTTAATCCAAGAATTGATAAAGCTCGGAGGAAGGCTTCGGAACCAGTCGAATGCTACCCCCTTCAGGGTGCCAATGAACGGTCTAGCCATAATAACATCATTGTCTATAACATTACCGGTCTGAGACCGGAAGTAGTAGATGTGCTGGTTTGGCGAGCTCTTGCCATCATACGTATGTAACGTCGGTGGTTTGAACTTCGGTAGGTAGGGTATTGAATCCCATTCCAAAGGGTAAGGACGGACTGCCCCTACTTTCTTTAGTTCATCCCTCTGGCTAGGGATGCAATCTGAGCTTGAATGCCTTTAAGAACTTTAGTATCCATAGAAGAACCTAGGGGTGAGCAGAGTTCGGTTATAACTGAAATAACCGACCAAAAATCGAAACCCGAACCCGAACTGAACCAACCGCACTAATTCGGTCGGGTTTCAGTTTTATGTTCCAAACACCGAACCCGACCGAACCGAACTGAATTTCTCACCCTATATATCACCCTACTCAAATTCAATTTAGTGAATCATATAATTCATAATAAAAACTGGTGAAAGCTGATCTCATTACTTTTAGTAATACCACCTTTTTTATATTGAATATGTGAAAGCTATGTTAAATACACCATCACATTTGATAATAATATTTATATTAATATAGTTTTATTTCATTCTTATCATTAAAAGTTAGAAATAATTATATGAGCTTTGATATTAAGAGCTCAAATACAATGTAAAAGTTTTAGAATATGAAATTTGCAATTCACATTAAGTTTAAGGTGTTTCCTTATTTCTAATTTGGGTAGTGGATATTTGAGATTAGAATATTAAAGGATGATAATATAATGGTGATTAAAAATGCAAGAAATGATAAAAATAAATTGGCCTAACCGAAAAAACCGAAAAACCGAACCAAATTGAGTCAATTCGGTTCGGTTCGGTTACTAAGTCTAATCGGTTCGGTTCGATTTTACAAAAATTAGCAAAAACTGAACCGAACCGACCGATGCTCACCCCTAGAAGAACCTTCTTTGACTTCTCAGTCTTGGGTTGTTCATCGTTATGATGTTCTTCCTCATTATGGTTACTCCCGGTATCATTATTATTCCGGTTAATGAGGAGTTGGGCGAGCGTCTGTTGAATGTTGTCTAAGACTACCTGCTGAACCTTAGAGGTTTGCTCTTGAGCTTCCAACCGTCGACGAAGGTCATCATTATCGTTATCAGCCATATTCACCGACACACTATCTGTTCGTACCGAGCTGACTGTTCTGAAGAGGCATACCCACTATCTTCATCCTCCTCATCAGACCATTAGAATAATCCTTTCATTGGTTCTGGTGAGGTTACTGCAGTTGAGGAGGATGGCTGCTTATAACTGTAGGGTATTGCGACCCTAGATCTGGTGTTTCGAAAGACACCTTCTTCATGCACCAAGACTTGGCGTAAGCCCGGACTATAATCCAGATCTGGAGAACTGGAGGGAGGAGAGTTAGCAGCATGCGGCGCTCGTCTGCCCCTACATGGCTCTCGTCCCTTTCCGATCATATTGACGGATGCAGAGGGCAAATCTGGTAGATTTCGCGATACACCCTTTTGTGATGCTTCACCAGAGCTTGTACCAGTAGTCAATCAAAAACTGACCGTCGGTGTGGAGGAGTGGCGGGGATTGGTCCTAACCGGCAATGGACTGAGTGGACTGTCAGCAACTGACATCCCACTTGTTGACAACAGGAGGGAGAAGTCTGGAGTGATTCCGACTCCTGTTTGCTTGCTAAGAATTCTCGCAAGTCAGACCCAGCCGGGCTTAAACGACTCAGTACAGAGATTCTGGTGGATCGCGCATTGATGCGTTCAGGTAATTTCGACACCACCTTCTTGCTTGCAAGCTTTGGAAACGAAACACAGGTTGATGCATTGTTCCTCTCATCACCACAGAGGTGATTGGCACTAGATAGTGCTTTAGTTCTACCTTCGCAGCTAAGAACTTCGGGAGCACCCTTAGGCGCTGAAGCTGCATAAGCACCGTTATCAGCACCCAGAGATAATCCCTTAGCTCCGCCGCGAAGGGTGGACTTAACGCTTGAGGAGTCGGGGAGCGAAGCACGCTGTGGTGCTTTGTTCGCTAGCTCGCTGCGAAGGTGGTTAGCACTGCTAGGTGCCTTAGCTTCAGCCTGGCGGCTGGGAACTCCGCACGCACTTTGAGGTACTGACGCTGTGGCTGCCGTGCTATCAGTAACTTCGCTCGAAAGAACGAGGTTGGCGCGAGGAGTCATTGCTTCTGTATTAGGCGAACGTATAGTCACCGTTCTAGCCTCGCGGCTGATTGTCTCGACGAAGCAGGCATGCATCTTGCCTTTGTCTTCGCGGGGCAGGCGAACCTGTGGCGTAGCTACGCCTGAAGCTTTATATAGAGCTTTCTATTTTGGCCTCCACATCTGCTTTGGGAGGGAAGATTTAGGTTCGCAGGGAGCCTGGCTAGCCACGCGCGCGGCTGAGAGGAGTTGGGAGGAGCTCCTTCTGGTTTTTGCTCCTAAACCTTGGTCATTGAGACCTTCCTATGCTTCCGTATGTGGAGCACTGGACTACCTTCCGAGAGGAGCTCTTCGAATTTTCCTTGGTCGAAATGAACGACCAGGTTTTCGAAGGTAACAGGCTTAATAATCTGACCCTCGCATTGCGACACCGTCTCCTTGTTGCGCTAGAAGACCGTAATGGGCTTGCGGAGAGCCTTATCTGTCTTAGCAGAGATTTGCTTCGAAGAATTAGCCAGAGGGGTTCCGGCTACGCCGACTTCCTTGTACTCGCGCGTACGTAGGGGACTTTTTTTACCCCTAGGAAGAAGTTGTTTGAACTTCTCTTGGCCAGAGTGAATGACCGGCGTCTCAGAAATAGACCCAAAGGTCTGCTCGTCGCATTGCGACACTTGATTCTCATCAGTAGAGAAACCAATCCCCAGCGGAGTCGCCATCTTGTTTTCCATTGATTTTGCAAAGAGAAAACTTACAAAAAAGTGTCGAGGAGCTAAATTATAAGTAATTCTCTGCAGTAAGAAGATTACAGGTAGATCTCCTCTGAGATTTCTGGGGAAGTGTGCCGGTAGGAATTCTGATCAGCGCACGATCACTTTATCCTTTTGACGAAGCGATCGATCAGACAATCGGACTACTGCCTGATTGGATTCCCTTCTCGCCTGGTTCGGGTAATCAGAGAACAGAAGGTCAGTAGAGCCCTCTTGTTACTTCTCGAGCTGTCTTCGCTTGAGGAATTCCTTCTCGCCTGGTTCTGAACCTTAAGAGGGAGGAAGATCTTAGGGTATTAGCACCCTGATTAGAGAAGTAATTCTCTGTGTTCTTGGAAGCGAGAAAGTAGATTTCCGATCTCCTCTCTATCCTTAGCCGTTTCTCCTCTCTTTTTTTTTCCAGCTCCTGGTAGGCTATTTATAAGGAGGAATAGGGGTTCTGAAAATCTGAAAACAGATTGAGTCAATCTGTTTTAAATCTAGAAAGTAGCCTTGCCGCGAGGATAGAGACAGCTTTCGCAAAGCTGGGAATAGCAAATAGCGCTGATCCCTTGATCCGCTCTGCTAAATGAGGGATACTCCCTTGATTCTTTCCAAATAACTGAAAGATCTCCCCTGGTCTTCTCACCTGATTGGGAGAGTCAAAAATTATGGCAAGCAACTGCCAAATTTAATCTCAATTAGATTTGAATTTAATTAGATTTGATCTCATCTGGGGATTTGATCGGTCAAAGGTGACCATAAAAGACCCACAGCGGAGTCGTGGCGTTGAGCTCATGGCAGAGCTGGGAGAAGCGTCTGGCGAAGTTAAAAGAAAGCTCTTCAGCGGAGCTGGGTAAGACTTGTGCCGAAGCTACCAGTCAGCTTTTCGCGCAGCTGCGTGGGGCTTCGAGCGAAGTTAACCTTCTGCGGAGTTAACTGAGCATCTCCGGGCGAAGCTGTAAGTTAGCTCGCAGCGAGGCTATGAAGGAACTTCCTGCGATGCTAGGCAACTTTGGTTTCTGAGATCTATCTCGTGGGCTCGTGCAAGACTAAGTGTTGAGCTAACTTAGTGTCTCTGGACCTGCTTGGGCTTCTCATGGGCTTTTAAGGATGACACCCGCTCACTGTCTGCTTCACTGAATCAGTAGAGTCCAAGTTGCTGATTTGTCCCTTTTGAGATGGGTGAAGAGCTGGCCGTCGGCTTGTCTGTCACTTGTCTTTTATAGATGTCAACAAGTTAGATATTGTTCAGGCCGGTTAGGAATCTTGTCTTTTTAGAGTGTCAATAAATTCTCATCAATTAGCTTATCTAACATTATAATTTTTATTGTTATTACTGTTGTTGTTATTTAATACATATATCATCATTATTATTGCTGCTACTACTACTATTGTTGTTATTTTTATTATTGTTATCATCTTTGTTATTGTTATTGTTATCAAGTTTTTAACAAATTGATAATTTTAAATTTATTTAACTACAAAAATTAATAAGCCATCACTAATAGTTTGTTATTATCATTATTTAACTCAATTATCATAAAGTTATCATTGTTGTCAGTATTACTTTAATTGTTATCAGAGGATTAACAAACTATTATAATAATAATAAGAGGTATCTGTATCTAAGCCGCCAGCAGAGAGAAGTTTTTCAGCTGGCACTGCGACGTGATCGCAATCCTAAAAAATTTCAGATATTCTTATTCTAATTAGGACTCTGACCATGGTCGCAGTACTCACAAAAACACTGCGACCATGATCGTAGTCCTCACCAAAAGATTGCAACCATGGTAGCAGTCCTCACCAAAAAACTACTGCGACCTGGTCGCAGTCCTCACACAAAACTGCGACCATGGTAGCGCTGCACCAAGGATTTATGGTTGAGATTCAGCCACATCGTCGCCAGCTGAGAGAGTCTCTCAACTGGCAGCTGATGTACATTTTTCTCTAATAATAATAGTAATAGTAGTAGTAGTAGTAATAATAATAAGGGTAAAAGATAAATTAGAGCATAAGAGTGGGCCTCACCCATTCATTTGTAAGAAATTAGAAGGATGGTGAGGCCCACCATGTGTCTTGATTGCTCATTCTGTTAAATGAGCAGCTGCCCATTTCTCTAATAATAATAATAATAATAATAATAATAATAATAGTGCATGTATAGCTATGCCAAACCTTGTATATTTAAATTAATTATTCTATAAAAAAATAATAACATATAGTAGACAAGTTTATATAAGTTTAAATTTAGTATAACACTAGTATCCGATGTGTAACAATATTAGTGTATATATGACGGTTTAGTAAGAGTATTTTTTCACCCTTTGTCGCTAGCTTATCTTCTGGTTATTGTTAGTTTGTATGTTTGTTGATACCCTCGCATATGATGATGATTCACGTAATTGTGGATTTTTACCTTTACAAAGTTTTTCATTCATTATGATACAATAGGTATTATGGTGCATTAAATTTGATTATTCCTCCACGATTCGAATATAAATTTCTATCTACCTAAAACTCCGTTTTGATAATTGTATATTAGTTACATTTGCATTTCCCCTTTTTTACCATGTGATTTTCAATTTTCAATTTTTTTTCTCATTTATGCAATGATTAGCCTTTGTGTTAATCGTCTATGCAGTTGGAGTTGGAGCCTCCAATTTTTGATTTATGACACATCTATGTGCCTCATGGTTGATTCATTGGTTGAAGCTTGACTGATCGAGGTTTTAGGATGTACTTATCTTCTATCAAGCACAATTCAATACACCGGATGAAAGATTAGCAAACAGAGCAACTGAGAGCAAGAAAAGAGTACACAAGTCAGTTTTTGTACAGCAAGTAGTTTAGTTTCGGGCTGTTCGTTTCGTCGTAAAAGTCGTAAAAGTCAGTAATTCGTAAATCAATTACAACCAAATTACAACTACGGCATTTGTTTGGACCGTAATTCGTAAAAGACTTGTGCAACTAAACTGCCACTCACTTGTAATCTAATTATCACTGACTTACAGTTAATTTTGTGGTCATGTAAATTTGTAGTCATACAAATTTGCATCATTTTTTCTATTAATATTAATTTTTTTCAATATTTAACATTTTTAGTATTTATTTGAAATATTAAAACATTTTAAATCAACAAATAGTTAATTTTGTGGTTAACTTTTCTACTTATGACTTAAACATTACAGTCAAACACTGTAAAATACAAAACACTTTCCATTTACAACTTTATATTACCAACCAAATATTGTAAAACTTACATGCATGTAACTCATTTACAACTATAATACACTTTACCATCTACGACTTACGAATTACGGCCAATTACGACAACCAAACAGAACCGAAGGTGGAACTCTCAATAATGCCCATTTTTGTAAGTTTTCAATAAAAATTTCATTAAATGATGATAATAAAATGAAACATCATTGGGATTTGCACTCAAGAGGCCGGCCAAGAATTTGAATTGGATTTATTTCCTAATTGGGAGCAGAATTAGCGTAATATCTCCGCGCAAGGGGACGATGGCGGGAGGGATTTAAAACGGCTCGGATGATCACAGCCGTCCGTTTCGTTTACTGAGGACGCCGGCGCCTCCTCTCCTATAAGAATCCACACGCGCGCACACAACTCTCGCTCTCACTCCCTCTCTCTTATTTCTCTCCTTCTGCAAATTAATCAATCGATCGATTTCGGGTTTTTTCCGGCTGCGCCAGCCGAGCGATTCCCCAAAAAACCCTAATTTCGGCTCAAAGATAAGCTCTTCTTCTCTTCTCCTCTCAATTCAGATTGAAAGAAGACGCGATGGGGGGAAAGATCTTTAGCGTCATGCTCCAATGCGAGATTGAACAAAGAAAGGCCCAAGGTATGATTTTTTTTTCCCTCCCTTTTTGTGGATAATATTATAGGTTCTGTAGTTGTTTTTGTGGATTTTCTCTTGAATAGAATCCCCATGTTTCTGTGAAGCCCAAAGAAATCTGATTTCAATGTTTCTAATTGTGAATTTTTGGTGTTTTAATTGTATTATTTTTGTCCAAATATTCAGAAACAATGGATATGGCCAGCAATTTTGAGCCCCTCGAGTACTGGCGATCTTTCTTTCGCAGTGCAACAGATGACATCTTTCAAGTGATTGAGAATTCCATCCGCATTGCTTCTCAAGATCACCCTTCCGAGTTCTCAGGTCGCTGCGAGCAACTTATCAAGAACTTCACCGATTCCTCGGAGCGCAAGAACGAGGAAGAGGTGATAAGCATTAAGGATTTGCTCACCAACTGGAAAGAACAGGTTTGTTAATAATTACTAACAATTCAGTTGGATTTTCTTCAATTTTTTTTCAGATTCTAGTTAAGAAAGTTTTGTGTTTGGAGTTCCAACTATTCTTTACTATTTCTTCTTAATATATGTCATCTTTTTTTTTTAAAATGTTAATGTGGGTCAGAGTTCTCTGTCAATGATTCTAGATAGGAGCTTGATAGTATCATATAATGCAGATCATGTGCATGATTTTTATAAATTCAAAAGGACATGATTTGGTCGAAGTTAGTTTGGAACTTGGATGTGCAATAGAAAATGATTCACATTTCTGATTTTGTACCCGTTCCCACTGCTGATTTTCTGTTCCACTTCTTGTGTAGACACTGAATAGTGTGGATTACTGTGTTTCAATTTCTAATTAGTTAAGAGTGTTCAATTCGCTTCTAATTGGTTAAGAGTGCGATTCTGTTTTACCTGAAATCAGAACCTGAAAGATTTATGAGCATTAACTTTGTTGTTTTGTTAAGTCCTTTTCTGTAATGTTCATGTTTTTCCTGAAATTAGAGCCAGAAAGATTTATGAGCATTAACTTCTTGTTGTTTTGTTAAGCTAACTAGAAATTTTCTTTTGTTTGCAGTCTGAAAACGTAGTATTTGAGTCACTGAGGAAGCTACAATCGATGAAGCTCTCTGTAGGGGTCCTCAAGGTAATAGCTTGATCTGATTTATGATTATTCCTGAACACTTAAAAGCAATTTTATGCTAAAATTACTCTATTTTCTGATTGTTAATTGTGTTCCTTGTGATTACTGTTTACGGACGGCAGGCTACAAAATTGGAAAGATTATCAAACGTCTGCGAAAGCACCCAATAAAGAGGAACAAACACCTGGCCAAGCTTCTTGTCAAGTAAGTTTTTCTGATACAATGATCAATAATGCACAGGATTTCGTGCAGAGTACCAGTAACTAATCTTTCATTGCTTTAACTTTTATTGGAATGCAGCCGTTGGAAGCTTCTTAAGGATGAGCAGGTGAATACTGCAAAAAAAACAGAAAGTAATGACAGAGAATCAGTCAATTTGTTTCCTGCAAAAGAAGGGGGCCGGGGCTCATTTCTTTCGGCACTTCCTGTTCCAGATCAGAATGCAGGGGTCCAAGCAACAAAAACTGAGTGCTTTAACAGGACTGCTACCACTATACATTCTCAGACAGAACGTATGGACAAAGAGGAGGATGTGGTGAGGCAAGTACTTTCGAGTCCAGTGAAGGCTGATAGAACTTGCCAGAGGGCAACAAATCCTCAGGATGTCCCAAGCAACTCAGTGACAGTGATACCCTTATCACAAGGTTTTGGGCAGAACAAGAAATGTAACGACCAACCGTTTGAAGCTAGGCTGGAGGCCACCAAAAGGAAGCTTCAAGACGCATATCTGAAAGAGAGACAAGCCAAAAAGCAGCGGAGCATCAAGGTGATAGAGTTTAAAGACTTATCGAAGATAGAACACCGCCATAAGATGAATGATAGGTGCTGCCCTAAGAAGCGGACGAATTGCAAGGCTAAATACACAGCTCTGCCTATCTCTTGAAATGAAAGCATATAGATGAAAGAATATTTTGTACAGGGAGAGAGAAATGGAAAGAGTTGATGTGGAAACACTTGTAATGTATTACCTAATGTATTTTATCTCTCACATTTTACTTAAAGAGATGGAAGAATACTTGTATGCTTGTATGTATGATTAAAGAGTTGATTAAATATCATATTGTAATTTCTTTTTTCAACTTGCAGCATCCAAACCTGAATGGATACTTAGACATGTGACAATTTCTTTGACAAAGTCAAATGTTTGAGTCCTATTATGGAAAGTCTTTCCAAATAGTTTCAAGTATAGTTGTCCTATTCATGGTATACTTGATCCAGAAAGACTGACTTAGTAGGTGATATCTGAATCTTTCTATCCCAGTTGCTCATATCAAATACTTTATGCAACACTTTTTACTAAAATATGTATGCAACTTGAAGAAGTGAAGCATAACTTTGTGCAAGGAGTTTGAATTAGAGAAATTTTGATACATACTGCAAGAGACGGAGAATACAGAGAAGGAAAACCAGTAACATACTCCCTGTTTGATTTGCTCTTCCTCCTCCAAACTCTTCATTCTGACCCCTCGCTTGATCTCTTATACAGCATACCCCATGAACATGCAGGTGGCAAGAGTAGGAAGCCACGTTGACACAGTGAATGTGTTTGTAAACATCCAAGCCTTGGGAGCTATTAGCTCTCTCTCTCTCTCTCTCTCTCTCTCTCTCTCTCTCTCTCTCTCTCACTATCATCACCAGTCCTGATTCCACTTGGGGTTGGGAGAATTTGACATGCCTGTTCCGATCAGCTATTATCTCAACATCTCCAACTGCTGCATCAAAAGTATTCCCAAAGCCATGGAATTCTATTTTAGATTCTTTGACAGAAACTTTATTCTAAAAAAATTCAGAAAAATTTAATGCAACTTCATCATTATTGACTTTGAGCCTAGAATTGTATGTAGATTAGCTTGATACATAAGAAATAATTGCAACTTCTGGTCCCTCAATATTTTTTGAACTTCTTATTAGTCTATGATATCCCTACCTGATTTCTGTTTTTTGGCTTTCATGCTTATCAAATTCAAATATGAGATTAAGGGGGAAGAAGCACTTGACATTGTAAATAGAGGATAATCTTTCCACACCTGAATTTTGAAACTGTTTTATTTTCATACCCACAGTTTCAAAAAACTGCTTCTATACCCGAATTCCTGACTCGAACTAGATATCAACTGTAGGTAATAGAATTTACCCGTAGGTGCCTTATGAAGTATAGCATAGTTTTATTATTACAGATAGCACATTACATCTTACTGATAGTATATATGATACATAAATAGCAGATTTATGCTACAGGTATCATGCTTCTTGTGGGTTGTTCTCTCCAAAAACAAAATGTATTGGGTTTTGTATTATAGTTTTGGGTATAACGGGTTGGAAATTTTGGCCCTAGATGGGTATAAAAACAAATCCACTTTCAAAATATCTCATGGCAAATGTATAAACTTTGATGCATATGCAACGAAATATCTGGTAATGTTTGAGTTTATTTTCTCAGTAAATAGAGCTTGTTTTTGCTTTAGAGGATTTGTGCTCTTTTCAGTCTGCCCCAAACTTAATTTGAGAGCATTTATGTCGCTGAAGAAGATTGTTCAGGATGGATGACAGTGAAGCGTTCACATTTTAAACTGATGTGCAAAAAAATGATTGAGAAATTGGACTAACTGCAAACAATTAATTCTAAGCTGAGAGCTGAGACTCTTCTTCAACAACTATTTCCTCAACAAATCAAGGCTGCATACTCTCCCTGGATGCCTGAATTATGTGATTCATAATCCTGATTGAAACATCAAACAGTTTCTTTTAGCTAAATTAGCCCACATGTTTGCTGAACTCCAAACCGCAACTAGTGAGATCAAGTGCCACATGTGTGATGCGAGCAATATGAGAAGTGCATTATCAGCTCGGTAGTGTCATATTTGGTGAACTTTGCTGAGCGAAGGCATTTTCCAAAGATGACATGCATGTTTGTAGCAAATTCATCTGGAACTAATGCGAGAGAAATCCATAGAATCAGAGGCGGAAGTAATAGAAAAGCATGGATGGAAAATCAGCGTAAGTTGCGAATTGATGAAGCAATTTTTAGCTCAAGAGGGATGCACATGAAAATATAATTAGCTAGTAACGTTAAGAAATGTCAGAATAAAGGATAAAACAGTAAAAAATAATATAGTTCAAAGCCAAGAAAGAGTGATTGTACAACACAACAGTACAATAGAGGATGTATCCCTCTCCGCCGAAAAAGTTTAGCTTTTGCCAAACTTCTAATGTTCTGATGGATTCATCATAAAATGAAACATGGGTCAGCGGCTTCTAACGTGAAGCCTAATGCATCTCGTACAGACAAACATATTACAATCAATTTTGATGGGCTAGTCATATTTTGCTGACTGTGTTTCAGAATCTTTTATTAGTTAAAAAACTGGAAGAATAATTTTGATCAGTCAGTTATATGAGATCCTTAAAAGACTAATAGGAACCAGAGATTGGTCATTTTCCCCATGGTCGCAATCTGCTAGGTATATATCCCTGCCGATTTCTGTGATGGAAGAAGATTGTTAGACTCAGAAAGATTTTGTGAGTGCTTATCAGTCTGTGATTCTGTATCTGCCCGTATTTTAGCAACGACAATAAGAAATCACTTTCCTGGAATATTGGTTTCAAGAAGCGGCAAATGGACGTATACAAGTCTAACTTCCTGAGCATTTTAGCAACAAAATTCATGTTCCGGGAAATACTGGCATTAAGGACTCATTTCCTGGAAACAGAATTCACTTTTCTGAAAATGTAGCCAGAAACAGTCACTTATTTCCAATCTCTAATATTTGATCACACAGATGCAGTTTCAAGTTCATTTCTGTGAGGAGTTTCAGTGAATCGGCTTTTTACTAACGCATAATACTTTCCCTTCATGCTAAGTTGCACTAGGGAACAAATCCTTTGCCTGTGAGTCGGAAAGAAAAGGTTATAGAAAGCTAAAATTAGCCTATCTTACACACACACACACAGAATTATCCATTCAAAACTTCTCTAATTATCTCTGTTTTATTAAATTAGCAATTATGCTTTACAATCCTTAAATTCTTTTTAAGTTTACATAAAAAAGTCTTAAAACCAAAGCTATTCTGTTTGTCTGAACAGCAGAAAATAATTTTTAATCTGAAAACAGAAAAAGAAAATCATTTAAGTTTCAGTCTGGGCGGCAATGTATGCCACTCGGATCATGAACCCTTTTTTATTTTATTTTTTATTTTTTATAAAGCTGCAAATTCTGCATACACCAACCGTAGGGAAAGAGGAGATAAAAGAAAAAAATAAATAAATCAGAAGAGTTTTTTTAAACTCATCGGAAAAATAGCGCAGAGATCGAAAGCCAAAAGGAGCGCGAACGGAGCTTATAACATGCAAGGAGATAGGCCCGGTCGACCGGTGCGCACGACGTGCACAGGCACGGCCCGATCAACCGCTCGGTCGATCGTGGCAAAGGAACGGTCGACCGCACGGTTAACCGACTGGCACGAGTTGCTCCGGTTGTTCCCGGTTGACCGGACCGGTCGATCGAGGACTGGGTCGATCGTTCGATCGGTCGACCAACAGACGCGTTTTGTCTCTCCTGAACGGATTTGGACTAGTTTTCTGATTTGGGGTCAAATCCAATTGGGGTTTTCTAAATCCCTGAGACTCTGTGGTTATAAATAAGGGCTAGAGCCCTCATGAAAGTATCCCACTGAAAATCTCTTTTGGACATTCCTTGAAGTAAGGAACAAGTTGTAGTTGATTGTTGAATCAATAAAATCTCTCTTGCCCCGAGGATGTAGGCAAATTGCCGAACCTCGTTAAATATTGTGTGGCTTGTTTTCTCTATTGTTTTTCTATTTTTAACGTGTGGGTACTTCTCCGACACGTTTATCTCCATTGGTTGGGTTTCTCAAGTTGGTTGTTGCCCAAAAGACGGCGCTAGGCGCCAGAAATTCTCTCCTAAGTGCAATAAGTGGTATCAGAGCATCCCAGGTTCATCGTGGGATCGTGTGTCGATTCTAAGGGCATCAGTTATTGTTTGGCGGAGATCGTGTGTCAATCTCGGAGCAACGTTTTGACTATTTGTGGGATCGTGTGCCAATCTCAAAATAGCGTTTGGATTGCTTGAGAAATCAAATTTAGAGAAGTAGATCGATGCGAAAAGGTTTCGCTTTGGGTAAAGATCCTATCTTTATCTAGTTTTTTGATTTAACTCTATTTGCTTTTCGTATTGTTTGAGGAATCAGCTGAGAAGATGGCTGGAGATAGTACATCTACGGTGAAATCTGTGAATCCACATCCATTGAGGATTGAGTGGTGAAGTTCGATGACAAGAACAACTTCGGTATGCGGAGATGTGAGATGATGGATGCATTGACGGAATCAAACCTCAAAGACAATTTACGGTTGGAGAAAAAGCGCGAGACTACTTCAGAAGAGGATTGGGACAAGATGAACCGAACATATGGCTTGATAAGGTCTTGTTTGACTCAAGACATCAAGTATCATGTGTTGCATGAAATATCTGTGAGGCAACTGTGAGAGTTCCTGGAGAAAAAGTATCTGACAAAGAGTATCGAATCGTGGTTGCAGTTGAAGAGAAGGCTTTATCGCTTCCAGATGAATAAGAAAGGATGCTCCATTGATGAACACATGAATAGCTACACAAAGCTTCTTACAGACCTAGTTAATGTGGATGTGAAGATCGATGAAGAGGATAAGGTGATAATTCTATTGAATTCTCTTCCTGAAGAAGAGTATGAGACCTTTACTCTTACCTTGATCAATGTAGACAACCACTTAACTACAATGAGGTGTCTGCTGCTCTTGTGAATTATAAAGTAAGGAGGCAGGACAGATTGTCTTCTTCTGGGAGCACAACAGCAGAAGCATTGACAGTAAGAGGCAGGAGTTCCAATCGGAATAGCAGAGGTGATCATAAGAGATCGAAGTTCAGATCAGATTTCAGAGATCTGAAGAAGAACCAATGCGCCTTAGGCAATGAGCTAGGACACTGGAAAGTTGATTATCCGAAGGCCAAAGGTAAGAAGGAGTCAAAGACTGAGAGGCAATCTCACACAGGTGGTCAGTACTCACGCTAGTACTTCACAGGAGGATGGATCGGACTCAGACTCATCGGTATTTTCTTTCTTTGTTACTACTCCTACTGTTGGTTAGTTAGATAATACTGAGTGGATCCTAGATACATGAGCTACCTATCATGTGTGCCCGAACAAGGACTGATTTTCTAGCTTTAAGAAGCTAGATGGATGCTTCACTGTCATGGGTGATGATCATCCATGTAATGTGGAAGGGATAGGTACAATCTGTATCAAGATGTTTGACAAAATAGTACGAGAATTGAAGGAAGTGAGGTTTGTACCTCAATTCAAAAGAAATCTTATCTCAGTTGGTGCTTTGAAAACATTGGGTCTTGTGGTATCTATACGAGATGGTGTTCTCAAGATGACCCAAGGTTCAACAGTGGTTATGAAGGACGTCCGCTGGAACAATCTCTACTACTTGAAGGGTAGTACAGTTACAGGTCAGGTGGAGACTTCTATTTCTTCAGATGATGTTTGCACACAGGTCTAACAGATGAGGCTCGGACACGGAGGAGAAAAGTCTTCACAAGCTCCAGCAAAGATGGGATCATTAAAAGGTGCATCTACCTGCAAGTTGGAATTGGGTGAACACGACATTTTAGACAAGAAGAAGGTGAAATTCAGCACTATTACTCACCAATCGGATGGTCTTCTTAATTGTATTCACGTAAGTATTTGGGGACCTGCTAAGACTATATCGCTTGGTAGTCACAGGTACTTTGTCTCTTTTAATGATAATTTATCTAGGCATTGTTGGATATATCTCATGAGACAAAGGCTTGAAGCCCTAGGTATGATGGTGAAGTGGAAGAATATGATGGAGAATAAACTGGTAGGAAGATCAAGGAGCTACAAATTGTTAATATTGAAAGATACAAGAACCAATTCCTATGATTTGGTCAGAACACTGGTATTGGTACTCACTTCACAGATGGAATACATGGGTTGGCTAAGAAAATAAACCATTCTTTGCTGAAGAAGGCTCCGTGTTTGTTGTCTATTTCACGATTAGACAAATTATTTTGGGCTGATGCGATTGTGTATGCTATCCATCTCATAAATGGATTGTCATTGACTGTGATAGGAGGTAAAACTCCTCTCGAAGTTTGGTCTGAAAAAACTGCTCAAGATCATGATTTGCTGCGAGAATTTGAAAGTACGGCCTACTTTAGTGCCAAAGATGGCAAGATAAATCTGTGAGAAAAAAGTTTGTGTTTTGGGCGTCAAAGGAAATATGAAAGGCTACAGGTTATGGGACCCCTAAAACAAGAAGATCGTGTTGAGTCAGCATGTCACATTTAATGAGACTTCAGTGTTGAAGTCTACCGTCTCTTAGTAGATGGAGAGGACGAAGACCAAGGATATATCGCAGCGGGTGGAGGTTGATGCTACTCCACCAACTCCAGTTGGTTCGGTATTAGTGAGGACTTCACCGGATGTGACACCGGATGGAGATCATATAGCCAGTTTAGATGCTCAAGGTTGAAGACATTGATGAGAATGTCAAATTATTTGCAGCAATTGGAATCAAGATAAAATCACGAAAGTAGGTGAAGAAGCATGAATCTCAAACTTGTGACCGCGACAAGCTCAAGCTGAAGACCATTGTTCTCCATGACAGTAGTAAGAAGGTTCATATGACTCAGCCAATTCGGTTCGCTACTGAAGATTCAGTCACAGGTGCTTAAGCTTGATGGAGTTCATTTTAATGAACTACAGTTGGCTTGATCCCTTGGGCAAGGTACGTAGGCAGCCGTAAAGGCGCAGCCATTTGGTGATACAACCCATATGAAGCTACTTGGTGTATTTGGGTTCTCGAGAAGCTGAAGAGTTGGACTTCACGTAGAGGTGAGGTGTTATGATCTCGATGAACAGATGATCTTCTGGTGACAAGACAGTTGAGCTTGCATAAAAGGAGATGTGCATCCAGTTTGTTGAAGCTGATGATGGTGTATGGTGTGCTCTACTCAGATTTGGTTGGACCTTCTTGAAGACACGTAGACTGAAAAGAGCCCGTCAGTTGGAGAGTTAATGTTAGCTCATGATGGGTTCTTTTTGAGGTCATTTAGAATGAGTTCCATTAAGTTGCTAAGTAGGAGACACGTTCATTGGTCGGCTCATATGGTGTTTCTCTTCAGTTAAGTGTTGGGAAGGCATGTATGTTGCATTCCATTTGGATAGTTGAGTTGAGGTTGGAATCTTGCAATTGATATTAGAGTTTGGAGAGCATTGCTTGAGGGGACGAAAAACTCAATATGGATTCGGTGTGATCAATGAAAATGAATTGTATGTGTGCTGGCGATTCGTTTTGAAGGAATCGGTTTCTTCTGTTGGCCAAATCGAGATCGTGTGTCAATTTCATTGAGATCGTGTCGATTTCATCGAGATTGTGTGCCTATTTCTTTCGGAGTGCTCAAGCCAAGATCGTGTGTCAATTTCACCGAGATTGTGTGTCGATTTCGCCAGATGTTCATTGGAGTTCGATTCAGATTTGAAAATCCTCACCGAGGTGGAGAATTGTAGTGAGAGAGGAGATAAAGGAGATAAAAATACATCGAAAGAGTTTTTTAAACTCATCAGGAAAATAGCGCAGAGATCGGAAGCCAAAAGGAGTGAGAACGGAGCTTATAACAGGCCAGGAGATAGGCCCGGTCAACCGCCCGGTCGACCGATGTGCACGACGTGCACAGGCACGGCCTGGTCAACCGCCTGGTCGACCATGGCAAAGGAACGATCGACCACACGGTCGATCGACTGCCACGAGTTGCTCTCGGTTGTTCCCAATTGACCGGACCATTCGACCGACGACAGGGTCCCGGTCGACCAACATATGCGTTCTGTCTCTCCTGAATGAATTTGGACTTTTTTTCTGATTTGGGGTCAAATTCAATTGGGGTTTCTTAAATTCCTGAGACTCTTTGGCTATAAATAAGTGTTGGAGCCCTCATAAAAGTATTCCACTGAAAATCTCTCTTGAAAATTCCTTAAAGTAAGGAACAAGTTGTAATTGATTGTTGAATCAATAAAATCTCTCTCTCCCTTGCTCGAGGACGTAGGCAAATTGTCGAACCTCATTAAATATTGTGTTGGTTTGTTTTCTCTCTTGTTTCTCTGTTCTTGATGTGTGGGTACTTCTCTGGCGCGTTCATCTCCGTTACTTGGGTTTCTCAAGTTGGTTGTTGCCCAGAAGATGGTGCTAGGCGCAAGAAGTTCTCTCCTGAGTGCAACACTAACCATGCCACCCACGCTTGTATCCCTACATCTTTAAAAACCTGGATTGCAAACACCTCTTTGCATCACTGCTGCCACCAGCCAGTACCCCGTTTTTGTCGCCTTCCTGTCTAGTAGACTACGGCTGAGCTCGAGTTCACCACCATCACAAACATTTGTCGTTGCTATGATCTTCAACAGATCATTGACTATGATTCGTCTATCCAACGATGTTCTTCTTTAGAACTAATCATCTTCACATAACCTCTATGATTCGCGTCATAGTCTTCCTTCTATCAGTCATTAACTATAAGCTCACCACTTCCACCATTTTCGTGATTAGCCCAAACTTGTCAGGTTCACCAATAGTCACAATGATCTCACTGTGCTTGTCACAACTTTAACATTTCGTCATCTTCATGATGTCTTTTCTGTGTCATAATCTATCACTACCATGACTTTCATCTTTCACCCTTTTGCGACATTTTAAACCTTGTCCTACACTTTTTCTTCTTCTTTTGTTTGATTATTTGTCGTTTGGGAACGAACTCGTCTCCACTCGATGGACTTGACGACCTTTCCTTCATCTTGTGGACTCAACTCCATCCGTAGTCGCTTGAACCTCTCTTTGGCACTACATCTAATCTCTTGAATGCCTCGAGAAACCATGGGATATACCAGTTTACTTTGGCCATCGCCAGGAGTTTACTGCAGGAGACAGACCACCAAAAACCTTTCATCGAATATTGGGCTCTACAAGTAGTTTATCGAATATTGAGCTCTGAGCAGTGGCGGAACCAGGGGGTACTTAACCCTCTCAGCCCCACGCAAAAAACCCAACTGGCACTTCGTTGTACCCCTGGCCCAATTAAGGCGCACTTCTTTATAATAAGTGAAAAAGGAAAACCTAGCCTGCTTTAGCCCATTTGTTTAACTATTTTAGAAAAAAATTATTACTATTAGTATTAGATATCATTTGCAATTTTAGTCTAATTTAATGTCACTTTGTTCCCCCCAAGTGGAAGGCCCTGGCTACCCCATTGTTTGCAACATTTTAGTAAAACAGAAAAGAAAAATACATAGGCACAATATTTGTGGGGTTTGGTCAAATCCAGCCTACATCCACGGGGAGAGCATCATGAGAGAGATATTATAATAATAATAAAATAAAGCAATCACACAGAATAACCCTCTTTTCCCAAACAAACATGAATATTGACTACTCACCTTAAAAAGATTAAACTCATACATCTATGAAGAGCTCCCTTTCCATGGCAAATCAATCACCCATTGATTCCGGGCATCTTTTCTTACCTTGATCTACAAAGAGATATCATGTCTCTCTCCCCCCCTCCCCCCTCCCCCATATTTTCCTTTTTGGAGTTCTCCACTTCTTCCCCTCACTTAAGCCCTAGATTATCATATTCTTATAAGGAATTTTGACACCCCTAAGACATTAAGATAGATCTCGGTCATCAATCTTGAAGAAATCAACTCATTGTGAAAATTCTTTTAATTAGTTATAGGACCACTCTTGAAAATAAGTTTTAGAACAATCAGGAAAGGAGACATCACAATAATACATGTAAGTAACCCGTCAGTCCTCCTAGGATCAATGAAGGCAACTTCGAATTGCTTGGACACGGGTTGATGCTTTAGCTGACAATAGGGGAGTGGAAGGAACAATCTTGGACTGCAATAACAAGATGTTGCCTCAGTGACATCCCAACAACATCACCACACCTTAATCTTCAGTAGACTACTCGCAAACTTTTAGATAGACATTGAAGTTGGAACAAGTAAAAACTAACAAGCATGGTTTAAAGAATTAGCTGATTCTAATATGAATCCGATTCATATTAGAATCAACGAGCACTGAGACAAAATCAGTTGGAATTAATCAGAATCGATCAAAATCAGTCACTATTGGCCGAAATCGGTTGGAATTGGAATGCAATCAGTCGATATCAGCCATTCCAATTTCAGCCAATTCCAGCATAACTATTGCCAAATTGCAGCAAATTCAATAGTTTTTTCTCGATTCTATAGGTAAAAAATTGATTAATTGACAACAACTTTACATTATTGTTAGATACCATTAGTCTCCTAATCCAACACCATTAAATAGTGGAGTCAAATCTTATTTCATTTTTATGCCTCATGGGTACAAAGATTACTCCTGAGTCCAAGATAATCCTATGCTTTCTCTTGCTAAAGATATAAATACTTGGCTCCCTTGCTAACAATCTCAAAAGAAAAGTTTAAGAAAGAAACCAAAATTGTTAATTAAACAAAGGAATAATTTGTTTGATTAGCTGTTTTGTAGAAGTTGATTTATTAGAAGAGAAATGTTAAAAATGGTTAGAAAATATGCAATAATTTGTTAACTCCAATATAATTATTAATTTATTTTAAAAATGTTAAAAAATAGTTAGAAATGGTTGTCATGTTTATACTTAAGTAGAATATAATAAATTTGTTGGAGCAATTATACATTAGTTTGTTAGATTAATTATTTAAACTTACTTTGTTAGAAAAAAATGTTAATTTTTTGTTATAAAATGATTACTATGAATATAATTAACTAATTAATTTTAGGAAATGTTAGAAAATGTTAGAAAATAGTTTCCATAAATATAGTTGAATAGAATTTAATTAATTTGTTAAATTTTTTGTATTATAATGTTTTTGTAATTATGTTATTAATTTATATCTTTACACCAACTGCTTTATATTGTAATCTTTTGTCCAAATGTGATTCAAATTCCATCAATTATTTTAAAAAACTTACAAAATGCTACTAATTATCTGATCAATTTTTTAAACATCTTGTGTTATTTTTTAAAGGTTTTTGACCGAGTCCAACGTCATCGGGACGAAATGGTCAATATGATCGATTTCGATACCTAAAACTTTAGGCCAATTCTGATTCTGAGGTTTCAAACCATGCTAACAGGCATTCTCAGATTGTATTGGTTATCAACTATCAATTATTATTTACTTAGTTGGTTTGGTTATTTATTGTGTTGGTGTGGGTTGAATGGAGATAATTGCATAAGTAACTTATAATTGCTTGTATTTTCTTATAAGAATGGTAGTTACTCATTGCTTGAATGTCTATATATGATTGCTTCCTTGGGTTTCTTCTCACTGTTATAGTTTGGACTGCTGACATGTTCATTTTCATAGATTTGATTGTTGATATTTTATTTTTGTTACTTTTAATTGCTTTGTCCTCCTAGCTATTCTTTTCTTTTTCTTGTTTGGATCACGTCCATTTTTAGCTCGGATTTCCTATTATAGACAGTCTTCATACTAGTGTTTGACAAATTGGTGCTCCCTGATCTTAATATGTTGTCAACATTATAAGCATTTTATTATACATGACACAAATCACATTGTTGTTCGATATCACAAGCACTTAATCGTTTATATAAACGCTTTATAATGATTTGGTTCAAGACCACATACGCTACATAAGCAATATTACAAGTTTTCATGATCAAAATGAAACTATTGTTTAGTTTCTCTATTTTCTCCATCTTTAAAATGTAGTTTCAACTTTGTTTCCTTATTTTGTTTCAAGAACCAGTTAAATTCATTAACCAATCCCTTTAATTCGTTGTGCATCTCTCAACTCAGTATGATAGCTTGGATGCCTTCCATCTTTTTCTCCTCTTTAGGAACCCACTGAAATAATTGCACCCAGATTTCTTTTGTTCTTGGATCTTGGACATGATAGAACATTTTTACTTTGTTTTCTCATTTTATGCATGGAACTAACCTGGATTCAACACATAAAAAGGAGAAATTTGAGTTGAAGAGATGAGATAGTGTTGCAGTATCATGTCTACAAGAACCAGTTAAATTCATTAACCAATCCCTTTAATTCATTGTGCATTTCTGTCAACTCAGTATGATAGCTTGGATCCCTTCCATCTTCTTCTCCTCTTTAGGAACCCACTAAAATAATTGCACCCACTATCTTTTGTTCTTGGATTTGGACATGATAGAACATTTTTACTTTGTTTTCTTATTTTATGCATGGAACTAACCTGGATTAAACACATAAAAAGGAGAAATTTGAGTTGAAGAGATGAGATAGTGTTGCAGTATCATGTCTACAAGAACCAGTTAAATTCATTAACCAATCCCTTTAATTCATTGTGCATTTCTGTCAACTTAGTATGATAGCTTGGATCCCTTCCATCTTCTTCTCCTCTTTAGGAACCCTGTAAAATAATTGCACCCAGACTATCTTTTGTTCTTGGATTTGGACATGATAGAACATTTTTACTTTGTTTTCTCATTTTATGCATGGAACTAACCTGGATTCAACACATAAAAAGGAGAAATTTGAGTTGAAGAGATGAGATAATGTTGCAGTATCATGTCTACGTAAGATATACAATTTGTAATCTTAGACATGAACTGCATAAGCGTACCTTTCAAGAACATTAGGGTTTCTCCTTTGAAAGAACTTTTTGACAGTGGAGAGAATGACAATGGATCACACGCGAGCGTTCCCTTCTATCTTCACAGTCAAAGCAGAGACGAGCAATTGATTGGAGGTCTTAGAGAAGAAGTAGAGAGAGGTTTATGGAGGATCGCATGTGCATGAGGAAGAAGGAGCCTTGCTTTCTTAATAGAAGAGGAAAAACCCTTGTCTCTCTTGGAAAGAGAACTCCACAAACCCCATTAATCTCATCCCTTGGACTGGGATCTAGTGGCCCACCTTAGGTGCTACTCTAGTCTAGTTATAACTAGGGCTGGGCCTAAGTTATATTGGGTTTCGACTCATGCTTGGCCCCATGGGCTGACCCACCAAGTCTAAGATACTCTCACTTGCAAAATAGTGGGACATATTCTCATTTAAGCCATGAACCAATCACTTCGCTTTTATCGTACTAGTAGTTGGATTGTGTAACCTTAAAGACCACTTCGCAAGTGGTGACTTATTGAACAACAAACTCTTATTAAAGAGCGAGAATAACTCTTCTAACCTTTTTGGAAAAAATAAGCCCAGATCATGACTTACTTCAGATTCACATGTTCACATCTTCAGATAGAATATTGCCTCCTCAAATAATAAAGAAGAATATTTATTCACCGCGAAAAAGTCTAATAAGGTCGATACTTCACCTAAATAAGTTCTTGATGCAAATACTCTGCCAGAAGATGTGTAGGTAATCTTTCCTTTGCATTGCTACCATTGCAGATAAAAACAATTATTTTCCTAATCAGTTTCCACCTAGCTGAATTAATCATGATTATAGGGAGAGTGTTAAAGTAGCACCACTGCTTCACCTTTTCTAACATAGCCACAAGGGATAATATTTTGTACTACATAAAACATTGGTTCATACGATAGCGAAGCATGATCCATTCGCCTACCCCCATTATGATGGTTGCTAAGCACATGCACATGATTACGTGTTACAGTGAAGTAGCTTCTTGAGCACATGTCATTTATTTTGAGACCTTAGATATCCTAGTCCATTTGCGAACCCACTGCGCATAGACATGTCACTTCCCACTTGGCGAACAAACTCTTTGCTCCCAGTCAAGATGCACATCTGGGTATATAACAGGTAAACAGATCTGGGAAATCTGCGCAATCACATGGCAACTTTGGGTGCAACACCTAAAGATAAACCTAGTCTCATCTCGACTCATTTTAAGACAATTCTTTGAACGTGTTCATGATGCTGTCCTATGATCATATAGATCGGAACGTGTTCATGATACAAGTTTTTATACACCAAAATAAAGTTATGTTATTAATGGCGACCAGTAAAAAATAACATATCATCCAGGAAACATGATAGAGAAATGTCATAATATGTACCATAAAATAGCATATCTACATCACCAATTCATAAACCGAAAGGTCTAACACGACTCAAAAATAGTGTAGAGTCCAAAGGCTTGGTTAGTGGATCAGCAACCATTCACTCTGTTGGTATGCATACAAGTGTGACTTTCTCTGATCAGTTTAAGATGAAGTTGAACTTCATATCTATGTTTTTGGTCTTCACATGGTATCTTACGTTCTTCATGTGACCTACCGCTCCTATGCTATCACAGGGAAGAGTAACTGGATTTAATGAATGTAGTATGACCTCAAGGTCCCGAAGAAATCCTCAACCAAATGGCTTCATGTGCTGTCACTGAACATGTAACATACTTAAATTCCATTGTTGAGAGTGCCATTACTTCTTGTTACACCAGGAGACTGCTCCTACTCTGAGTAAAAAGGTGTGCGCAGAAGTCGATCTGCATTCATCCAGATTGCCAACGCAATCCACGTTGCATATCTGAAGAGTCGCAAAACGGATCAGCCATAACACAACAAATAGTCAGTCATACCCCTCAGGTATCTCAATACCCTTTTGAACAGTATTCTAGTGAGGGTCAGATTCGATTGGAATGCGGTTCAGTTCGGTGGAACAGTTTAACCAATCCGATGCTCACCCCTAGATGCGAGTTATGTGTTTGGAGTAAAGATCTATAGGAACCTGACAGTAAATGATATATTATTGCGAGTATACAACATTGCATCCATTAAGCATCTGAAGACGTTGAAGTATGGTATGCACGCCATCTGTTGCCATTGTTTAGGTGTTTTCATATAATCTTGAAGCTAATGTGGTGGTTCTTTTCGACTAGAGTTGATATGGGTTTTGAGTTATACATCTTAAATCTTTCTAAAATATTTTTGAGGTACGTATCTTGTGAGAGGCTGAGAACCCTCTTAAATCGATCCCTACAGATCTTTACTCCGAACACATAATTCGCATCTAGGGGTGAGCATTGGATCAGTTAAACTGATCCACCGAACTGAACCGCACTGAACTGACTGATTGGTGCGATTTTAGGAGGAGTTCAGTTCGGTTTTCAAAATTTTGAAAATTGGTAAACCAAACCAAATTGAATATCTGTCTCACACAATCTCTCTCTCTCTCTCACCACACACACACACACAATCGATCCCTCAATCTCTCTTGAATGCATGCAATATTGCCTTGACCCATCACAGGAAATAGGAATGGGAATGGTGAGTCTGGAAAGAGGAAACTATATTGAATTCCCCATTTCGTACTCCAGCTTGACTCATCACAATGTTGAATGCATGCATTAATAATATTGCTGAAGTATTGCCTGTCTCCCACTCAATCTCTCTTGAATGAATGCAGTAATAATATTGCCGAAGTATTGAATTCCCTGCCGAAGCCTGCTCTTTCTCTTGATTTGAAACTAAAATCGAACCAAATTTTTTGGGTTGGTTCGCTCCGTGATCATAAATCAGTGCAGTTCGTTTTTGATTTTTCAACCAAAATCGAGTTGAACCGCCCGATAGACACCCCTACTCACATCACCCTTGTCCTTCATATTGAATTTTGATGCCAATCAGCCCTTAGCGGCAGTGACCATCTCTAGATTGTTAGAATCCATAGTATGTCATCAACACATAGTGTCATGAAAAGGAATTTGTTATTAGATCATTTAAGATAGATGCAATGATCCTCTTCAACCATTATGAACCCAAACTATAGTATGGCTCGATGAAATCGAAGATACCATTGTTTAGTTTCAATCCATAGATGTGTTGGCCCAAAGGCCCATCGCTCTAGTTTTGATGATGATTAACTCATGTAGTTATAGTTTATTAATAATCTTGTGTTTATATAGTTTCAGTTATTGATCAAGATATTAGTTGGTGTTTAGCTTCAACAAAGGAGTTTTGGGAGCTAACACGTGTTGATTCAAGAGCTCGCGCGTCAAGATCGCATCTAGCACTCAGTTGGAGTCAAGCTCGTTGGATCGTGTTTGGATCGAGTCGGCTTAGAGAAGGAATTCTACAAGAAGACCTCAGTTTGTTTAATATAAGATTGTGTTTAGATCTTGTGTAAATGTAAATAGTGTTGATATGCTCAAGATCACACACAAGTTTCAATATGTTTGGCTTTCGGTTTAACTGGTTTTGGATTTTCTATAGAAAATATAGATATTTATCTTATATGTATATTAGATTCTATCCATATATAATATGCTTCAAAGTTGTTTCAATATCATGTTTTTGTATTTATACAAGTTTTGGAGAAAACGATTTTTCATTTCAAAATCTAAGTTTTGAAAATACGGTTTTTGTGTTTAAGCCAAATTACAATATCACAAAATGGTTCAAATAGTTTGTAATATGTGTTGATTTTTGGTCACACATATTTGTTATTCAAAGATCTTACAAAAACTTATTTTTGTGAAATTTATGTGATTTTATGAGATTTAATTGGTATTAAATAACCTAAGTTTTCAATCCCTTAAAACTAGCCAGACTCAGCTGGCGGTCGACCGGGCCGATCGACCGATGTGCACGCAAACGTGCACATGGCCAGCCTAAAAGGCCGGTCGATCGCGCGGTCGACCGACTGAAAGCACCCAACTCTCGGGTGCTGGCCGGTCGACCGAAGGCTTGGCCCGGTCGACCGGAGGCTCGACGGTCAGAAAAATGACCGTTGGCCGATCGACCGGAAGGGCATTTCTGCCCTTTCCTGCTGCCAACGGGCAGATTTTTGAGAGGGTTATAAATACCCATCTCTTAGGTTGTTTTCTACAAGAATTTCAAGAGCAAAATTTTTCATCTTTACAAGTGTTTTAGCAGCAAGTTTTAAAGAGTTTTTGAGCTAAAAGATTTATCTTTTATTTATTTTCAAGGGTTGAAAAAATCAAAGAAAAGAGAGTCTTTGGGGAAATTGTCTTTGATCTTCATATCCATTTCATTCTTGTATTTTTCCCAAGTGTTTTCTTTGTGATTTGTTTTCCAAACACTTTGTATTCTCACACTTTAGCTATCATCTCTATCTTATCTATAGGATCTTGTTTTTGTGAGAAAATTGGTTTGTAATTTATTGAGACCACCAAGTGTTGTAATCTCCTTTGCTTTGAGTTGTGTTCATCCCTCTTGTGTAGAGGTGATTGAGATTGTGATTTGATATTGTTGTTATCCCTCTTGTGTAAAGATGATTGTGGTAGAGTTTTGGCTTAGTGTCTTATCCCTCTTGTGTGAGGTGATTGTTGTTTGGCTTAGTGCCCATCCCTCTAAGTGTAGAGGTGATTGTTGTTGTGCCTAACCTCTTATGTAGAGGTTATTGTGTTGGAGAGAGGAGTTGTGTACTCCTACTCAGTGGAGGTTTCCTATGTGGGAAGTCCTGTGTGGACATAGTGAAAATCCTTCTATGTGAAGGCGGGGATATAGAGCAGTGGCTCGAGCCTCGAAACATATCTTGGTGTTTGCGTTTGATTCACTATCTCTAAACTCTCTCTCTCTCTTTTATATCTTGCATTACATCATATTGTTCATATCATATGTATGCTTAGTATTGATTGTGTGCCTCACTAGTGTTGAACCAAGAGAGCTTCATATAGTACCTCAACTCTTATTTAGAGAAATTTAGAGGAGATAGTCCAGAGCCCGTTACCGGGAATTCGCCTACACTCTTAGTTACACTTAGTGTGTTGCAATTAGTTTTTAATTCCGCATCATTTGTCATTAGATTAGCCATACACCTATTCACCTCCCTCCTCTAGGTGTATTTTCAATTGGTATTAGAGCCTACGCTCCTGATATTAGGTTTAACCACCTAAGTGAGATCTTGGTTAGCTAATCTATATTTGCATTTGCACACATATAGTTTATACACTCATAGATTACCTTGCCCCTCCTATGTTTGATGTTTCCAACATTGATATATGGAAACTTAGAATGAGTGCTTATTTAAAAATCCTAAGAATGCATGTTTACCTTACTACTTCTAAGAAATCCTATCTTGGTAACAAGCATATAGAGGCCAATGCACAAACCCGAGAGGCACTTAGACGCACTCTTAGCAAAGATTATTTTTTTATGGTTTCTCATTATGATTCCACTTTTGTAGTATGGAACACTTTGACCTCTTTCACGCTATAAATGATGAAATATGTGGAGAAGGAATCTAGTGGAGATGAGTCCGACGATGCTTGCTACATGGTCCAAGGGAATGACTCCCTTGAGGTACATTCGGAGACTCAACTAGATGATTATGCTAGCTCTTCTAATGATTATCATGATAATATGGATGCTTATGCCTTAAATAAAGAGCTTTTCATATTTTGTGAAAACTTACTCGAAAAATATAAACTTTTGAAAAAGAAAAATTTGCATTAAAAGAAGAAAATAAAAATTTGTCTTCTAAACTTGATATTATTTTACAAGAGAGGGATGAAATTTCAATTGAAAGGGACTCATTGAAATCTCAACTTAATCTTGCCCTAAATGAAAACAAAATTTTAAAAAGTAAAAATAATTGTGATGATGTTTTGAAGAAAATGGGGTTCTATCTTCAAAACTTGATTTTGTTTTAAACGAGAATGAAACTTTAAAAAATAAAATTGCTTTAATTTCAAAGAATTTGGATTTAGTTTCAAATGAAAATAAATTTTGAAAAATGATTTGTCATCTCATGTTTGTCATATTTCTAATGCTCCATCTACTAGTGATAAATATGTTCCATGCTCCACTTTGTCTTCAAGTATTAAAAATGATATATGTATATTAAAGTAAAGTGTTGATTGTTTGGGCTCCACTTTGAGCCAATGTGCCATGAACCACACACATTTGGAATCCATATTTCGCAAGAAACATGCTCCTCATATGTATGCACACAAATCACGGCATACACATGCTCATCATGCTCACACACATGATTCCATGTATGCTCATGTGTACACTTGTACACATTGTGGATGTAAGGGCCACCTTGCAAAATTTTGTTATGATAGAATACATAATTCAACTTTTGCAAATAGATTTGTTTGGGTTAGGAAAGGTCCTAACCCCATGGTCCCAATAAGGTATGTATACCAAAATTCACTCCTATTTTATTTGATGTAGGTGTGGGCTCTCACTTGACGTGAGGGTATTGGTGCCTTGATGGTGGATGCGTTCCGAACTAAATGGTGACAATTTTGGATGCATCACTTTTAAGAAAAGTTTGGTGGGAAGACCACCATGATTTGGAGACCTAGAGGTTAGCCCTAATAGTTTTGATAACTATCTCTAACTCCCATTTAGTTTAATGCTTTCATGTTACTGATTCTTAGCATGATTTGATTTTCTATGTTCATTATATTAGATGCAATGTAAATTAGACATGTGATATACATATGTAGTATTTGAGATACACTCATGTTCATATGGACCATTATTTTGTATTCTCACTTCATTTTAGCTATTGTGTATATTCTAACTCTAACACACATACATTTACCCTAATGATCATGGTTGTGTATGATTTTGCACTTCATGGTTTGATTACTTATTTAGATGTAGTTTTTATCAAAACTTGTGTTTATACTTATACAACTAGTGAGCCATATTTGATTATTATATATTTTTGCTATGTTGCTCATTTGTACCCATTAAATGTACTTGTTTAGCCTAGTTTTGATGATTCTTATATTTAACTTGTATTCCCTATTTTTGTATATGTTTTCATAATAATTTATTTAGCTTCATGTATATGTCAATTTTGTCAAAACTTTAGATATACATGTCTATCCTAGAGTCTCTTGCCTTTCATGCAAAATTTTTATAGACTCATTTGTGTTTGGGATATGTATGTATACTTCTAGTTTAGACAAAACATACATATGCCTTGAAGTTTGTATTATTTTGATGAAAATTAATTTTTTTATGTTTTCATGTTAAAAAAGAATTTCATATGAGCTTCATTGCTTATTTTCATGATGTTGTTGATTACATGATTTTTTACACTCTATATTTGGTGTTTACTCATAATTCTTGTTTTATGAGATTATATGAGCTTTATTGCTATTTGAATGTCGATAATCGTGTAATTTTCATGTTTTCATGGATTCATTCATAGTTTATTCCTTACTTGAAGGATTTCGTACTTGTTTCAAAAATTATCTTTAAACTAGTCTTTATTCTTCGATTGGTAGTGATTTTCAAACATGTTATATTTTCAAACTCTTAATTTTTGAAAACCCCTACCTTTGAAGGGAGAATGGATGGGCGACCATGCCTTGTATGCTCAAAATTAAAAATCTATTTAAACATGTGCATGAAAAGGAGGTAGCTATGAGATATACATGAATTTAATGAATACTCTATTTTGTATACTCATATGTGTTTCTCATATATGTATGCTTCAAACTTCAATTAGTATCAATTTCTATTGGTATATTCATTTTCATACATATATATGATTTGATTGTGCTTACAACATCTTTACATCTTAAAGCACAAATTATTTCTTGCTAGTTTTGATTTAGTCCGTAACAATTATTTTTCAATTGGTATCTTATACAAGCTTATGCATTGTTTTTATTAGCATTTCATAAAGGGGGAGAAAAATTCATGTTTTATCTTTCAATTGTTTTATTTTCAATTGATATCTTACCCCCACTCTTTATGATGAAAAATACTTTGTTCTGGTATGTGCTAACATTTTCAATATTGGTATCAATAATCTTAAATTGGTATTATTCTCAATTTGGTATCATTATTGTAAAATGAGTTGTGTTTACCCAAATTTGGTTTTTACTTTCAATTGGTATCAAAAATTTACAAGATATTTTCAATTGGTATATTTTGATTTCAATTGGTATCAAACTTACAATGTTTTATTTTTAATTGATATCAAAAATCTTCTATTGATATCTTAAATTTTTTGTTTATTTACAAGTGGTACCAACATTTGTTATTGTCAACTATAATTTTCAATTGGTATCTACAATTTAATTTCATTGGTATCAAAATTTGTTATGTTGACTTCAAGAAAATTCATAAATTTGTTTAAAAGTGGTTCCAAAAATGTTTTGATATGTATCGCTTACATGCAAGGGGAGCTTAACATCTCCTCTATATATAGATTCATGTTGAGTGTATCTCACATTGAGGAGCTTGACCTCTCCTCTTTATGTGATACACGTGTGTAGGGGGAGTTTTACATCTCCACTTATGTATTGTATATTATGCTTTATGTGGTTAGGGTCTAGTCATCTCTTTTCATGTAATGCATGTATGCAGGAGGAGTTAATTTTACGTCTCTCCTCTTCATGAATGTATATCGCATTTATATCTTTATTGCTTGTTTTTTCTTTCTCCCCTTTGTTGATGAATTGACAAAAAGGGGGAGAAGTATTTGGAGAGTTTATATATGCATGTTTATTTTATTTCCTTGTTTATGAAAAAAGGGAGAGAAGAATTTGCTATGCATGTTTATTTCCATATTTATGCGCATATATGTGTTGTTTGGTTTATGCACTTCATTGAATATCTATTTGTTTATTGATATGCATGAGTTAAGGGAAAGCTTCTATGAAGCTTATCTTTAATCCATGCATATATAACTCCATGAGTTTTGTCATCATCAAAAAGGGGGAGATTGTTGGCCCAAAGGCTCATCGCTCTAGTTTTGATGATGATTAACTTATATAGTTATAGTTTACTAATAATCTTGTATTTATATATTTTCAATTATTGATCAAGATATTAGTAGGTGTTTAGCTCTAACAAAGGAGTTTTGGGAGCTAACACGTGTTGATTCAAGAGCTCACGCGTTAAGATCGCATCTAGCACTCGGTTGGAGTCAAGCTCGTTGGATCGTGTTTGGATCGAGTCGACCTGGAGAAAAAGTTCTACAAGAAGACCTCAGTTTATTTATTATAAGATTGTTTTTAGATCTTGTATAAAGGTAGACAGTGTTGATATGCTCAAGTTCACACACACACACACACAAGTTACAATATATTTGGTTTTCGGTTTAACCGGTTTTGGATTTCCTACCAAAAATATAGATATATATCTTATATGTATATTGGATTCTATCCATATACAATATGCTTCAAAGTTATTTCAATATCATGTTTTTGTATTTATGAAAGTTTTGGAGAAAACGATTTTTCATTTCAAAATCCAAGTTTTGGAAAATACGATTTTTATATTTAAGCCAAATTTCAATATCACAAAATGATCCAAATAGTTTGTAATATGTGTTGATTTTTGATCACGCATATTTGTTATTCAAAGATCTTACAAGAACTTATTTTTATGGAATTTATGGGATTTTATGGGATTTAATTAGTATTAAATAACCTAAGTTTTCAATCCCTTAAAACCAGCCAGACTCAGTAGGCGGTCGACCGGACGGTCGACCGATGTGCACGCAAACATGCACATAGCCAGCCTAAAAGGCCGGTCGACCACGCGGTCGACTGACTGAAACCACCCAACTCTCAGGTGCTGGCCGGTCGACTGGAGGCTCAACGGTCAGAAAAATGACCGTTGGCCGGTCGACTGGGCGGTTGACCGGAAGGACATTTCTGCCTTTCCTGCTGCCAACGGGCAGATTTTTGAGAGGGTTATAAATACCCATCTCTTGGGCTATTTTCTACTAGAATTTAAAGAGAAAAATTTTCTATCTTTATAAGTGTTTTAACAGCAAGTTTTAAAGAGTTTTTGAGCTAAAAGATTTATCATTTATTTGTTTTCAAGAGTTGGAAAAATCAAAGAAAAAGAGAGCCTTTGAGGAAATTGTTTTTAATCTTCATATCTATTTCATTCTTGTATTTTTTTCAAGTGTTTTCTTTGTGATTTGTTTTCCAAACAACTTATATTCTCACACTTGAGCTATCATCTCTATCCTATCTATAGGATTTTGCTTTTGTGGGAAAATTAGTTTGTGGTTTATTGAGACCACCAAATGTCTTTGGTTTGAGTTGTGTTCATCCCTATTGTGTAGAGATGAATGAGATTGTGATTTGGTTTGTTGTTATCCCTCTTGTGTAGAGGTGATTGTGGTAGAGTTTTGGCTTAGTGCCTTATCCCTCTTGTGTGAGGTGATTGTTGTTTGGCTTAGTACCCATCCCTCTAAGTGTAGAGGTGATTGTTGTAGTGCCTAGCCTCTTGTGTAGAGGTTGTTGTGTTGGAGAGAGGAGTTATGTACTCCTAGTTTGTATTTATCAAATCCTCAGTGGAGGTTTTCTATGTGGGAGGTCCTGTGTGAAAATAGTGAAAATCTTTCTGTGTGAAGGCGGGGACGTAGAGCAGTGGCTCGAACCTCAAAACATATCTTGGTGTTTGTGTTTGATCCACTATCTCTAAACTCTCTTTCTCTTTTATATCTTGCATTACATCATATTGTTCATATCATATATATACTTGGTATTGATTGTGTGCCTCACTAGTGTTGAACCAAGAGAGCTTCATATAGCACTTCAACTCTTATTTAGGGGAATTTAGAGGAGATAGTCCAGAGCTCGTCACCGGGAATTCGGCTATACACTTTGGCTACACTTAGTGTGCTGCAATTAGTTTTTAATTCTGCATCATTTGTCATTAGATTAGTCATACACCTATTCACCCCCCTCTAGGTGTATTTTCAAGATGGACCGCTTGAGTCGGCAAGCTTTGTTCTTATGACATTTAGATAAAAAGCCTTCTGATTTACTCATAAAAAGTCATCTTGTCCAGTTCTCCATGAAAGAAAGTTGTTTTAACATCCATTTGGATAACCTTCAGATCCATTTGAGCGACTCACGCTAGAATTGTGCAAATCGAGGCAAACCTCACCACCGAAGAAAGTTTCCTCATAGTCTATCCCCTCTCGTTAGGTGTATCCTTTCACCACAAGGCATGCTTTATACCATTTAATGGATCCATCTGCCTTTCGCTTGATCTTGAGAACCCACTTGTTCCCAATGGCCTTGCGTTGAAGTAGGTAGATCAATCAAGTCCTATACCTGATCTATCTGCATGGACTTTATTTCATCTTTCATTCATGGTATCAATCCATTCCTTTGCATTAGGACCAGAGAGCCTCATTAACAAATTTTGGTTCCATACTATTTTGTGATGCCACCATGCACACTTTTCTCTCAATCTCAATGCCACAATAATAATGTTATAGTTGCTTTAACATAGAATTTTGAGATTCATGTGAGGGTCGCAGTGTATCATTCTTAGGATTGTTGCTCCCACTATCCCTAGGAGGTGTAGGCTCAAAATCCTCTTGCTCAACTGGGCAATTTGGTGTGCTCTCATCCAACTCGTACAATACCGAATCCTGACAGATCTAACTCTTGCTAGAAAACTCCTGTTCTAAGAAATTTACATCTCCTGACTCAATCTCAGTCAAAATTTCATCTTCTTCTTCTCTGAGGAACACATACGCTTTCAATATTTTGAATAAATTGATAAATATGCATTTCTTCCCTCTTAGGCCGAACTTCTCATTTGGGTGAGAAGTGGTGTGCACAAAGGCCACTGAGCCCCATGGCCGCAAGTGTCCCAAACTAATCACTAGTCCATAGATCATAGGGTAAGGTACAAATTTGGAATGCACACCATTTAGTATATGAGCATTAGTCAATAGCGCATCTTCTCAAAATGATATTGATAGATTTATTTGTGCCATCATAGACCAAACCATATCAATCAAGGTTTTATTCCTACATTCCACTACACCATTTTGCTGCGATGTATGAGTAGCTAGTTGTCAGACGATCTCCCTTTGCTCACATAGTTCCTTGAACTGATATATAGATATTCATGGCCATGGTCAGTCCTAAGTGTTTTCATACTCTTACTAGATCTCTTCTCTGCCTCAGCCAAGTAAAGCTGAAAATTTCCCAATGCTTCAAACTTGTGGGAGATTCGATAAACATGACCATATCGCGAAAAATCACTGACAAATGTGATGTAGTAGCATCATATGTTACGAGCCTTCATATTGAAGGGGCCATAAATTTCAGAATGAATTAGATCAAGTGGAGCTGATGCGCGCTTCGCTTTTTTGAATGGTTTTCTAGTTGATTTGTTTGCAAGATATATCTCGCAAGTGGCAATGTGACTAAAGTGAGCGGACCAAGTAGTCCGCTTCGAGCCAACATGGTCATCCTCTCAGTTCCTATATGTCCTAGTTTAGTATGCCAAGTAATAGACTCATTTATGTTGTAACACCCCGTTCCTGGAATACGTGCGTAGATACGTATTCTGATTTTTCTAGCATATTTCTTTAATTTATCTTGTATTTTTTTTTGTTTTATGATTATTAGTGTGATCGTTTTGTGTTGGATTTGGATTCGTGGACTCGGAGTCAGCCCTAGTCTGAACCGGGGGCCCGAACCTATTGCTTCGCTCGATTTGGCATTTCTGATAATCCAATTTGACCGATTTCAGTTTTAAACATCGTTTTCCAATATTTTAGATTTTTCATGATTTTCTGAAATTTTTCAGAATTATTTGCAAAATCTCCAAAACTGGTGTCGGTCGGTATCACTGACTGATTCCAGGATTTTTAGTTTTCAAATGGGATTGAATTTTCAAAAACGGCTTTCAGTTTACTTCTTAGAATATCATTTTCTATCTAAATTCATTTTTCGAGATTTTTCAGAATTTATCGAAAATCCACCGGTTTGGTGTCGACCGGTACCGCCAGAAAATTCCAGGATTTTTAATTTGAAATCTACATTGAATTTCTCAAATCCGATTTCACCGAGCATCTTAAAATATTATTTTCTATTTTTGAGAATTTTTCGGAAAGATTTTGAAACAGTCGAATTTTTACCCTATTTTAATAATATTATTTTAATTCCTCTTTCTCCATTTCTTTTCCTTTTTCCCTTTTCAAAGTCAAACCTGACAACCCTTTCCCCCTATCACATCACAGCCATCCCCCTATCACATCATAACCATCCCCATCACATCATATTTTTCCCCTTAAATAAATCCTTTCAACCCCCCTTTTAATTAATCCTTTTCTTTCCCTTTTTCCTTTTCCTTTTTCTTTTTTTTCTTTTCTCTCTCTCTTCTTCTTCCCTCTTCTGCGAGCCCAACCACCGACCGCCTCCCCCCATTCTCCTCCGGCGCCCCGGTGGGGGGCCGAGCGCCGCCGGCGCGTCGCCGGCGGCGGGGCGCGGCCAGGGGGCCTGCTGGCCCCCTGTGCGTGGGCGGAGGAGGGGCGGAGCCCCTCCCTTCTCCCTCTCTGTTGGGGTGGCCGGTGGCCACCCCAGCCTGCGCCGGCCACGGCGGCCGGCGCAGTGCGCTGCGCCCCCCTGGCCGCAGCCAGGAGGCGGCAGCAGGCCCGCCCAGGCCGCTGGCCTGGGGTGGCGCGTGGGCAAGGGGGCTGCTGCCCCCCTGTCCCCCCTCTCTCCCCTTTGGGGTGGCCGGCGGGGCCACCCCTGGCCGGCGGCCACCGGAGGGCCGCCGGCGCCGCCTCTGCAGGGCCGCGGCCAGGCCCCTGGGCCTGGCCGTGGGCTGTTGGGGGAGGGGGCAACAGCCCCCTCATGATCTCTTTCTCTCCCTCCTGCTCTCTCTCTCTCTCTCTCCTCTCTCTCTCTCCTCTCTCTCTTTCTCTCTCTCCTCTCTCTCTCTCTCTCATTCTCTCTCTCATCTAAGTGCAAACTCTCCCTCTCCAGATTTCCTCTCTCCCTCTCTCTTTCTCTCTCATCCCTTTCTCTCTCTAGATGTCCCCTCTACCTCTCTCTAGACTTTCTCTCTCTACACTTTCTCTCTCTAAAATCCTAACTCTCTCTAGGCTCTCTCTAGAAATCTCCCTCTAGATTCTCTCTCTAGAAATCCCAACTTTCTCTCTCTAGACTATCTCTAAAGTCACTCTTTCTCTCTCTAGGTTTTCTCTCTCTAAAGATCTCACTTTCTCACTCTAGATTTTCTCTCTCTAGAAATCTCTCTTTCTCTCTCTACAAATCTCTCTCTAGACTTTCTCTCTCTAAACCTCTCTTTCTCTCTCTAACTCTTTCTCTCTCCTCTTTCTCTCTCTAAAAATGATAATAAATATATTTTAATATATTGATTGGTCTTGTGCACGGATTTCTGGTGTTTCGGGATTTCTCGCGGTTTTCCGGTATTGAGGCGAGTACAGTTATTTTTAGCATGCATTTATTTTATCATTATGCGAGTATATTCTTGTGTTGTTATATACCATGCTATATGTGATATGTGATACCGATACCAGTACTTGCCATGTTATAGATGATACTGATACTTACCATGCTATATTTGACATATGATGCCGATACCAGTACTTATCATGCTGTATTTGACATATGATACCTGACACCGGTATTTGCCTTGCCATATTTGATACATGATATATGATACCGACACTTGCCATGCTATAGTTGATACATGATATATAACACCTGTACTTACCATGCTATACCTGATCCTGACATATGACACCAGTATTTGCCTTGCTACATTTGACCCATGATATCTAACACCGGTATTTGACACTGATATCTTTCATGCTATATTTGATACTGATTCTTGCCATGATATATGTGATATGTGACCCTGATATTGATACTTGCCATACTATATTTGACATGTGATATCTGACCCCGATATTTGTCTTGCTACACTTATCACTTGACATTGGACACCGATACTTGATACTTGACGCCTGTTCTTGACGCACAGTACATACTATGCTGGCCACCTGATATTTGATATGCTATACTTGCCACATGACATATTACACCGGTATTTGACATGCTATACTTGCCACATGACATATTACACCGGTATTTGACATACTATGCTTGCTACCTGATATTTGACATGCTATGCTCGCCACCTGATATATATAACACCGATACTTACCATGATATACATGACACCTGATACCTGGCACCTGACACCTGACTCCTGTATTACCTGGCATATGCATGATTATTATTACCAGAGATCTGGTACTCCTGTACTCCTGTATCTCCTGTACTCCTGTATTTCCTGTATCTCCTGTACTCCTGTATTCCTGTAATCCTGTATTCCTGTACTCATGCTCTTGTTAATAGCACAGTCAACCGGCGTCCGGCAGAACATGCCTGGTGTCGGGATGACGAGGATGTATCCCACAATCGTGCTAGCGTCCGGCGGTTCCTGAATGGAACTAAGTGCCACACGGAGCAAAGTGCCACACCATACACATGGTGGGGGCCACCTCTTGAATCCGGGGGGCCACCTCTAGAATCCATTCCCCACGCAGAGCAAAGTGCCACACGGAGCAAAGTGCCACACCACACACGTGGTGGGGCCACCTCTTGAATCTGTGGGGGCCACCTCTTGAATCTGCGGGGCTACCTCCTGTATCTACCCTCAGAGCAAAGTGCCACATGGAGCAAAGTGCCACATCACACACGTGGTGGGGGCCACCTCTTGAATCCATGGGGGCCACCTCTTGAATCTGAAGGGCTACTTTCTCCTCCTGCCTGTACCGCCTGGTGTTAGTGTGATAAGCATCCTCAGTGCCATTAACACACACATACATACCTGTACAATGATAACTCCTGGACCATGTGTTATTTGGTCTCTCCCCTGTTCGAATAATGGTACCCGCGTATCGGAGTTCGGATGAGTTCTACTGGAAGTGTGGGCTCCAGCGTGAACTGTCGGTGTTGTGGGACGCCGGTGGGAAAGGGACAAGAATAACATAAGAATATAAGAAACAGTAATAATATTAGGAACGTGTGATATTTGGTCTCTCCTTTGTTCGGGTCCTGGTACTCACATATCAGACCCGGGTAAGTTCTACAAGAGTGTGAACTCTAGTATGGACTATCGGTGATGTGAGACGCTGGTAGGGAGGCGATTAAAATATCAAACGGTACTGATTATTATTATTGGATCAATTAAAATGCAACACCTGTGTATTCTCCAGTTACAGTATTATGCCCTGAGTTGACACCCTGTTGTATGACACATGACCCCTGTGGTACTATGGTTACTCCAGACACACTCTAGTTCTATTACCCTGAGGGCAACTCAAGTTGTATGAACTCAGATGATGGTGACACCGGATATGTGGTATATAGATAAGGGTTTCCTTGTTTGGATTATTCCCTTGACGTATCAGTCCCGTGAATCCATAATCCGAGCCTATACAACTAGAATTGTCCATACTTATTTATCGCGTATTTAGTATATTTATCACATGTTGCCATATTCTGTCGCATGATTATGTGTACCTATGCTCTCTATACCGCTTTTCATACATGTTTTCCGATTCAGATTTACTGATATACATGCATTTACTTGATCTCGGATTTACTGTCATTTTCCTTATATTACTTGTCATTTCTTGTACCTGCGTGCCTGGACCACATCACTTGATCATGTACACGTGTGCCTGTTATGCACGCCATCTGGCTTTATTCTTTGTACTCGCTGGGGTTGCTAACAACCCTGGATTCTCATGTCTAGATCCTAGAGTCTGGACCTTAGCCTTACTGTACCTGATCAGAGTAGCGCAGCGGGAGCGTGGATTAGTTGGTGCCTACCTGGACCCTCTTCCTTCCCGCCTCTTCTTGTTTGGCTCGCGAGATTTTCATCTTGCCACTCGTGAGTACTTTCCAGTATTTCATATTGTGCATCCTGCTTTTGTGTTCCATAGTGATCATATATTCTTCAGATATTATATCATGCCTTGTGATAACTGTGTACTGTTGTTATTATTGCTGGATTGTATATTACCACTATGCTTCCGTACTCTGACCCCTGCCTGTATTGATGCTTAGCGTATATACGTTAGGGTATTTCCGACTTTCGTATATACGTCGCAGTAACGTCTCCGTACCCTCCGGATCGGGGCGTTACATATGTAATCCACAAATTTAGGAGAAAAGGAATTTCTTTTACCAGCATCACTATTAGTAAAGTTCATGTCTACGCAAAACAAACCATTATGACAAAAACCAACCAATTGTTGATCAACACCAATTGTAAAAAATAATATTGTTTTCACAAAATTCAATGCCTGAGCCTAAATCTCTTATTTTATCTTCGACACAGATAAGAGATTGCACCGAATCTTCGGGATGTAAAGGACATCATGGAGGAGCAAGGTTGATCAGCCTCCAAAAACCAGCATGAAATCCCTTGATGTTAGTGAATTTCACATTAGAGTCGTTTCTTATAATTAGCCACCTTTTTCCAGCTGGAACATGCCAGTACTCCATTAATCTATCTTTATCGCACCTACATGCTTCGATAACCCTGATCCCACAACCCACAAATAAGGAGCATCAGTTTCAGCGGCAAAAACTTGACTGCTAAAAGAATCATTATAAGGAGATGGAGTGAGTACTTTCTTTACCTGAAGGCATTCCCACGTAGAGTATCCCAAGGTTTCACATCTGTGAAAAGTTGTTTGGACACATATATTGCATAAATATTATTACATTCCTACATATATTCTATAATGAATATTACATATAACTTGTCTTAATGTCCTAATTCATGCAGGGTATGATAGGGAGAAGATAATCATGAAATTTATCCAATTAAATTCAAAAGTTCAAAAGAAAGGAGATCGATTCAAATTCAAAGGTTCTATAAGCTATCTTATCAGAAAATTAGATATATCAGATAAGATAATATCATCTAAATTCAAGGAAAAAATGGATTGTTTAAAAATTCTATCAGTTTTGCTAAAGATAAATGGATATCTTATTAATTCTAGAAGACAAACTGAAAATTAAAGAGGATAAATGGATAAAGAGAAGATCAACGGATGAGATAAAGCAATTTAAATTCGAATTCAGGCTGTATATAGTTTAGCATTTTAATAATAACTTTCGCTACCAAAACTCAAATCTAATGATTCAAAATATTACAGAAAGAAGACTTAAAGGGCTACAATTATTCTGTTGATCACTCATCCCAATTTTATCATTTGATTAGTGATATTCAACAATCAACACGCCAATAAATTGCAGATCAGAATTGAATTTCAGGATAAATTAAATCAAGTCTGGAGATAAGGGGAGAATTTAAATTCAGAATATACAGCTCTTCCTATCTTCATACGTTTTCTATCCCTCTTGTTTTCTCTTATAAATACCCTCATACCTCGAAGGCAAAAAAGACACCACTTGAGAGAGAGAGAGCTTTACTTTAGGTTTTCTTTTCTTCTTCAATGTAATTTTTTTTATTTTTTTAGGCTAGAGAGAGTTACATGATTAAAAGAGATGAAGAGTTATTGTAGAGTGACACTATTGTAATCTTTACTTCAAAAATCTTATATTGAAGGTGACAATCAATGGAGGTTTCTCACTTTTCTTCATTATGCTCGATCTCGCCGAAGCCTTGCTTTCCTTTATTCTTTTTTATTACTTTGCTTTACTCCATGCTAAGGTAAATTTCATTATAGTTCAACAATAGAGGTAAATATTCTTCTTTATTTCTTTTTATTTTTTAATTTTTGCATCAACACTTTTCTTTATCTCTTTTTGTTACTTTTTCTTTCATAATAAAATAAAACAACAACACCATCTTTTCTTCTACCATCTTCTCTTAACTTAACTTAATATTTTTATTTTCTTTTTACATACTGAGAAGATAAGTATTAATTAGTTTTTTGTAAATTAAAAGAAGAAACTTACATAACGCTTTCATCGTTGTTCCCCTGTGGATCACGATCCGTTAGCCCTAGGCTTAGGTAGAATTGAGGACCTAGCACTATTCTAATTTTGATCGAGCCAAACATGCACAAAAAATAAAGAAAATTAGAACAATGCTAGGCCCTCAATTCTACCGTGTAGCCTAAGGCTAACGGGTCGTGATCCACATGGAGGGACAGCATTGAAAGCGTTATGTAAGTTTCTTCTTTTAATTTATAAAAACTAATTAATACTTATCTTCTCAGTTTATAAAAAGAAAATAAAAATATTAAGTTAAGTTAAGAGAAGATGGTAAAAGAAGAGATGGTGGTGTTGTTTTATTTTAATTATAAAAGAAAAAGAAACAAAAAGAGATAAAGAAAAGTGTTGATGCAAAAATTAAAAAATAAAAAGAAATAAAAGAAGAATATTTACCTCTACTGTTGAACCATAATGAAATTTACCTTAGCATGGAGTAAAGCAAGGTAATAGAAAAAAAATAAAGGAAAGCAAGGCTTCGACGAGATCGAGCACAATGAACAAAAGTGAGAAACCTCTATTAATTGTCACCTTCAATATAAGCTTTTTGAAGAAAAAGATTACAATAGTGTCACTCTACAATAACTCTTCCTCTCTTTAATCATGTAACTCTCTCTAGCCTAAAAAAATAAAAAAAATTACATTGAAGAAGAAAAGAAAACCTAAAGTAAAGCTCTCTCTCAAGTGGTTGCTTTTTACCTTCGAGGTATGAGGGTATTTATAGGAGAAAATAAGAGAGATAGAAAGCATATGAAGATAGGAATAGCTGTATATTTTTGAATTTGAATTCTCCCCTTATCTCCAAACTTGATTTGATTTATCCTGAAATTCAATTCTGATCTGCAGCTTGTTAGCGTGTTGATTGTTGAATATCACTTATCAAATGATAGAATTGGAATGAGTGATCAACAGAATAATTGTAGCCCTTTAAGTCTTCTTTCTGTAACATTTTAAATCATTAGATTTGAGTTTCGGTAGCAAAAGTTATGATTAAAATGCTAAACTATATCCAGCCTGAATCCGAATTTAAATTGCTTATCTCATCCGTTGATCTTCTCTTTATCTATTAATCCTCTTTGATTTTCAGTTTGTCTTCTAGAATTGATAAGATTATCCATTTATCTTTAGCAAAAATGATAGGATTTTTAAACAATCCATTTTTTTCTTGAATTTAGATGATATTATCTTATCTGATATATACAGTTTTCAGATATGATAGCTTATAGACCTTTGAATTTGAATCGATCCCCTTTCTTTTGAACTTTTGAATCTAATTAGATAAATTTCATGATTATCTTCTCCCTATCATACCCTGCATGAATTAGGACATTAAGACAAGTTATTTGTAATATTCATTATAGAATATGTGTAAGAATGTAATAATATTTATGTAATATATGTGTCCAAACACACCCTCACACTTATCTTTTGCTCGTCCTTGAGCAAAACAAAGAGATAAGAAAAACTAAACTAACCAACCTTAGTCACTTTCGTAGAAATCACGGTTACACTTAACACATACAACAAGCCGTTAAACCTCTAAGTTACCCCTAGAGGACGAGTTTTGTCTCGTGAGGGTTTTCAGTAGATTGCACCCACAAAATTCATGAAGAAAAAGAAATGAATTGTTAATATTTTTTTGAAAACGCATTTTGAAGGAAAAAATATTTGAAGTATTAATGTAAAAATTTAAGTAATCTATAAGTCATATGATTATCAAAACTTAGTCATTTCTAAACTTAGTCTCTATTCAAAAACTTATTTTCAATTAAGGTAAGGATTAAAATTATATTTCTCATCTAGTCTATTATTTTACCCTAAGTCATATGCACCGTGTGACCGTGAAATTTGGCTTAGGATTCTTCAACTCTAACTCTTATGTCTTATTATTTTCTTTTCTTTTTTTTTATGGCGGTAATATCCCTTAGCTCTATTAGACTTTCTAATTCGCCCATGTAACGAGCTTTAGTCGGTGACTCTCAAACCGGACGGTTTTAGGGCACCGGATGAGAAAGCACCCCAAGGACTTAGGACTCGATCAAATAATGCCACAAAACTAAGGATTTTATTTATATGAACCACTTTTAGGCGTGAATACTTATGTTTTATAAGGCACAAATACCCAGCTTAATCAGAGGATTTTTTTTATATATGTATATATATATTTTTTATATAAGGTATAAGAATCTTTATTTTAGAAACTTAAGTGTGCAAGTGTATAAAGTATGCATATTTCATCAAGGTAAAAATTAAGACTAAATTACTTTTTCAATTTTTCTTCCTAACCTCAAATTAACAAATAATTTTATTTTGACCAAGTGTAAGAAATCCTAATTATGATCATCTTATTCCTTAAAATTAACTTAATTTTTTACAAAAATAAGTCAAAATATTATTTTTCATTTCAAAAAGTTTTAAAGAAAGAATTTTTTTTAAATTAGTGAAGTTAGCATGTTAGTAAACCCTCCCCCACGCTTAACTCATGCATTGTCCTCAATGTATGAATGAAATGCTATAATACATGAAAAAAGGGAAAGGGAAGGAAAATTGTCACCTCAAAGTGGTGGTTCTGGTGGTGGTCTTATTGGGCCAAGCGTTTCTGTCCAATCTAGATATTGTGGATTTTCATGAAAACCACCTTCATAACATCTTTCCTATTAACATTTTTATAATCCCCAATATGAATAGGATCGTGCAATTTTCTAGCATGAAATTTTTTTCAGTTATATGACCAATCTTGGAATATCATCGCGGAGTCATATTGATCTAAACCTTGGTCCAACAGTGGAATGTGATTTTGTGGAATGGATGATTTGGGCTCAACAATGAAAGGGATAGGAACCAATACTTACCCGAGAATAAAACTCAAATCAAGTTTAGCTTCGAGAGTCAGAGTTGGTTCATAGGTTTGGTCCAAATCATAAAATTCAGTTCACATTCATTTCTTAACAATGAAATATGATTATCCAACATAGGTAGTTCATGTTCAAGCTCTATAGGGATAGGAATCAATGTTGGCTTCGGAAATGGGTCCAAATCGGGTAAGGATACCGGAGTCAGCATAGATTCAAAAAGTGAAAATGAATCACAACATTGAAAATCGGTGTCACATTTATCTTCAAGTTCAATCTCATTGATATGAAAACTTGCCAATTTGTCAATGTGTTGATATTGATTAAGTTCAAAATTATGTGGTGAAATCGAATCCTGGTTAAAATCTCCAAGATACCATGATTCTTCATCAATATGACTAGGAGAATTAGGAATGGTCGAAAATGTGTTTGGTAGAGTTTCCTCATTCCTATCATTAATTGTGTTAACCAAATGACTCACTTTTACTTCTAGCCTATTAAAGATTTGAGACAATCCGTTTGGAATTAAATACAATCATTTTGGGACTGAATCATGAATTCCATATTCTATTCTAAGTCAACCGATTCTTTTTGTTGTGGTAGAACTTGAAAATTAGAGTAAGGATCTTGGATTTGGGGATTGTTTGGGAGAATTAAGTCCGCTATGATTTGTACTTGTCATGTGGACTCAAGGAAGGCATCAAATGTCTTTCCTAAAGAAGATTTTTCTTCTATAGGTTGGTCTTGGTATGGATTATATGAAGCTGTTTGTTGGTAACGTTGTTGATAGTAAGACTCGGAGGAGTTGTATCCCCACTGACTCGGTGAAGAGTGGTGATAATTGTCCCATTCTTATTCATCGTACTGGGATTAGGGCATATATTGATTCGGATAAGACCAATCTGGTATACTTGGTTGGTTAGAGTTATGTAATGCCGGGTTGGTAATATCCGAATTGAAAGAGGTTGGGGTGAAATATGGATTTGAGTTATAATTAGAATAATTGTAATTATAATTCATTTTCACAAGAACAAACAAAAACAAACAAATAAACAAACAAGAAATAAAGAAAAACCTAGTCTATGTTAGGGTAGAGCTTAGATCTAGACTACTCTTAACTGTTGATTATCCACAGGAGGTATATTGCAGAACCTTACCACAAGTTAATCGGCCAGGTAGGGGCAAGATTGGTGGAAGGTATCCGTGCCTAAGCAACGTGCCTAATTATGCCAAACCACCAGCCTTCGGGGTTTCGCCCCTCAATCCCCAACCTTAGACACCGATTTAGCAAGAGTCAACTTCTAACAATTTCTCCCTTAGGTCAATCCCTATTTGAGTCCAAGATGTCCCTAGGGCCAACGTCTACTCAATTTTATGTTAGGCTGGATTAGTGAGTGAGGAGATGATTTCTGGACTAAGGAAGGGTAATGACTTCCCACCTTATCTTGTTTAAGAATATGCCCTTAGTCTTTTTAGTACAGTGTACAAGTATAAAGCAAAATGTAACATTCAAGTAATATGAATCACTTAAAATATGTTTTCTAAACTATATGCAATGCACACATACCTTTGCTCCAGCACTCTTCAACAGTAATGTAAAGAAACGAAATAGACAGATGCCCTGAGATGCAGGAGTCTAAATATTTTTTAGCATTTACAAAACAACAAGTTACTGTTGATTAGAAATATGTACAGAGTGAGTTAAATAGATAAACTAAAAACTGTAGAGAGCTAATCTCTTAAAAGCAACCTGCAAGAGACTACAGTTAGTAGTTCACCACAATTGTGGGCTCTGATGCTCTGCCTTCTTGGACAGAGGCACAGAGTAGAATATGTCCACTACAGCTCCTAATTTTCTGTAATCAGCCCCTGTACACCAAAACAAAGAAGAAAAAGGGATTAATTCGTTAAAGTAAATTAGAAAGAAAGAAAACTTACCGTTCTTCCCGGCAACGACGCCAAAAGCCATCTCGACTTTTCTCTTTCTTGCTACCACTCTTTCTACATCTAGTCTTTTTCAGCTTCTTGTTTGCCTCCTTACGTGGAATTCACATATATGGACCTTTCTTTTGGCAATTGGTTTCCACACACATCAAGGTGGTGAACTCTCCTTATTGGGTGTTGCACTCTTATCTGGCTATGCTGCAGGTTGCTCTTGTTCGAGGTTTCCTTGGAGCATAAGAGCGGCAAATGCCTCGGCAACCTATTCTTGGGTCATCGAGTGATTTTCAGGTTTCCATTCTATGGCTTCAGGGAAGGCAACAACTTAAGTTGCTTCACATTCTCACTGGCTAGGTCCGCTCTAAATTTTTTCCCGAGTATATCTCATAGGTCCTTCACAGCTTTGTAGTAGAATTTTTTCTTGAATTCTCGGACAAGATCGTTCGGCATACAACTCAACATTAGGTTTTGAACATTGTGATCGATCTTTATCCAGGCCTAATACTGCGATTTTACCTCACCAGAAGTGCTTTCAGCCATCATCTCTCTCACTCTGGTGACTGCCATGAGGGCATCATCTGTTGGCCCAAAGGCCTTCCACTCTAGTTTTGATGATGACTCACTCATGTAGTTATGTTTACTAATAATCTTGTGTTTCTAAGTTTCAGATCATTAGCAGGTTATTAGTTTTGATGATTAGCTTCAACAAGGGTTTTGGAAGCATATCATGGTGATTCCGGTGCCAAAGCTTCAAGATTATACCTTTGCACTTGGAAGATCACGGTTTGGGAGCTAGTCTACTTGAAGATAGAAGATCTACAAGCAAGACTTAGGTATCCTAGTTTAGATAGAGTTTTTAGATCCATTTGTAAAGCTTAGTTTAGTTGATATGCTCAAGTGCACAAAACACACACGTTTCATGATTTGGTTTTTGGTTTTCATGAATAGTTGATCAAAACAAGTTTACATATGGTATATGTATAGTAGATGTTTTCTATTTATACATACATGCTTTAACTTGGTAACAAACTTATTTTGATATCCCTATTCATGTTTTGGAAAAATCAAGGTTGATAAAAATACAAGTTTTGTTTTTGATAAATTTTGCAAGACACAAGAATAAATTGATATGTTGATATATTGTCTTGAAATTTTTATCACAGGTGTATGTTTTAATATAAAATGATAAAACAAATTTTGTGAATTTTTTAGAAGTGTTAAAAGATTTTTAGAAAATATTTACACTATTTTTCTGACCTGGACTGTGCTGACAGGCTGGTCGGTCGACCGGGACGGTCGACCGCACCAAAGGGCCGGTCGACCGATCCGGTCGACCGACGTGCACGGACGTGCACGTCTGTTAGGCACAGAGCCGGTCGACCGGGCCGGTCGACCGGGATGAGAGCTCTGCTCTCGGGAATTTTCGGTCGACCGGACCGGTCGACCGTTGTTGCCAACGGTCACATTTTTGACCGTTGGCGGTCGACCGGGCCGGTCGACCGGCAGTTGGTCAGACTGCCACATCAGCCTAACGGCTAGTTTTTCCTAGGGGCTATATAAACCCCATCTCTTTGGGGATTTTGGCCAAGCTTTTCAAGAAGAAAAATACCTGTTTTCTGAAGTGTTAAAAGTGTTTTAAAAGAGTTTTAAGTGCTAACAAGATTTATTCTTTGTGTTTTTGGGTTTTGAAAAAATCAAAGAAATTGAAATTTGGGATTTTTGTATTGGCTTTCATTCTTTATCTTTTACAAGAAATTTCCCAAGTGTTTTCTTTGAGTTCTTGTTTTCCAAAACACATAGTTTCCACACTTGAGCTATATCATCTATCCTAAACTATTAGGATCTTGTTTTTGTGAAAAAGAAAAGGGAAAAAGAAAGAGAAGTGTTTGAGGTTGTTGTTGTAAACCTCTTGTGTTGTAACCCTCCTTTTATTTGTGAATCCCTCTTCGGTAGAGGTGATCGGAGTGGTATTGGTTTGCTCCCTCTTAGGTAGAGGTGGAGTTTGGTTGTGAGCCTCTTCGGTAGAGGTGTGTGGATTGATTATTGTATTGGCTACGGGCCTAACCCCTCGGTTGTGAGGAGGTTGTTGTTTGAGAGAGGAGTTTGGTACTCCTAGTGTTGTAAGAAATCCTCTTCGATAGAGGTTCCCTCGGTGGGAGTTGAGATAGTGGAAATCCTACACGGTGGTGTAGGCGGGGATGTAGAGCAAGGTGCTCGAACCTCGAAACAAATCTTGGTGTTTGCGTATTGATCCATTGTCTCTCTAACTCTCTCTCTTATATTTGTGCAAAGCATCATATTCATATCATATCATATTTGCTTGTGTTGTGCATATTTCATATTGCCTTGCATTTATTCATATTGCTATTCATTCTTATATGCTTGGCTTGATTGTGTGTATTTTATATTGCTAGGATTGCTTGTGTGTGTGTGCCTAACTTATACTCATCCAACAAGAGCTTCACATAGCACCTCAACCCATTTCAAGGGGAATCAAGGGGAGTTAGTCCAGAGCCTCGCAAGGGGAATTCGGCTACACTTGTTGTATTGTATTAGTTTGTGCATAATTTGCATTAGCTTCCGCATTTAGCGCACTTAGTTTGCATTAAGTTTCTTAGATTAGCACTTACACCTATTCACCCCCCCTCTAGGTGTTTTTTTCAATTGGTATCAGAGCTAGTGCTCCTGATATTAGGCTTAACATCCTAGGAGTGAGATCCATTTGCTTGCTAATCTATTTGTTTGCATTTGCTTGTTTGCACACATTTAGTTACCATGGACTTCATGACCCCACCTAGCTATGATCCTTCCAACATTGTTGTATGGAAGCTTAGGATGTCCATGTACTTGAAAACCCTAGGCATACATGCTTATCTTGCCGCTACCAAGAAATGCTATCTTGGTAATGGTGATCATATAGGGGCCAATGCACTAGCCCTTGAGGCTATTAGAAGCACTTTATTAAAAGATGATCTTTTATGTGTTTCTAATCTTGATTCCGCTTTTGCAGTGTGGAACAAGTTGACAACAACCACCAACACCTCCAAGCTTCAAGTTCAAATTCTAGAAGAGGAATCTAGTGGAGAATCCAACTCTCAATGCTTCATGGTCCAAGGGAATGACTCCCTTGAGGTACACTCGGAAACTCCATTAGATAGTGATGATGATGATGCTAGTTCTTCAAGTAATGATATTGTTGATCCCCATGCTTTGAATGAAGAACTATCTATTGTATGTGAAAAATTAATTGAAAAGTATAAGATTTTGAAAAAGAAAAGTCTAGAAATTGAAAAGAAAATAAGTGTTTGCATTCTAGACTTGATTGTGTTTTGCAAGAGAAGGTTGAGGTCTATAATGAAAGGGATTCATTGAGATCTCAATTAGAACTTGCACTTAAAGAAAATGAATTTTTAAGATCTAAAAATGATTGCCGTGCTATATTAAAGAAAAATGAAAATTTGTCTTCTAAAGTTGATTTTGTTTTAAAAGAGAATGTTGCTTTGAAAAACAAAATTATTTCTATTTCAAATGACTTGAATGCTTGTTTAGAGAAAAATAATGTTTTACATAATAAGATTGATTCTCATGTTTGCCATGCTAGGGTAGTTTCACCTAAATCACCCATTGCATGTTCCACTTCTTCTATGCTTGAGAATGATATAAATTTGTTAAAGAAGAAAATGGATTGTTTGGGCTCCACTATGAGCCAATGTGCTAAGAACCATACACATTTGGAATCCTTGATTCGAAAGAAACAAGTTCCATCATTTATGCATGCACACCTTCACGGCATACACATGCTTCACACGGACACCATCAACACAAGTATGCTCATGTGTACACATGTACACATTGTGGACGTAAGGGCCACCTTGCTAAATTTTATTTTGATAGATTACATACTACTAATTTAGCAAAGAAATTTGTTTGGGTTAGAGAAGGGACTAACCCCCATGGACCCAACAAGATGTGGGTACCAAAGACCACCCCTCCTATTTTTGATGTAGGTGTGGGCTCTCATATGACGTGAGAGTGATGACACCTTGGAGTGGTTGCGTTCCGGACTTCATGGAAATCAAAATGGATGCATCACTTTCAAGGGAAGATTTGGTGGAGATGACCACCATGTTTTGGAGACAAGGAGAGTTGCTTCTTCGGCTTTGGTAACAATCCTTTACTCCCATTTATTGTTTACATGCTTTCCATGTTTTAATGTTTATAGCATGTTTTTTGATGTCTATGGATTAGTATGTTCATTCCATGTTTATTAGATCCTTGACATACATGTATAGTATTTGAGACACATATGCTTATATGAACCCATATTTAGTGTTCTCACTTTTGTTTAAGCTATAATGTACATCATGAATCTAATACATGTGAATTTACATAATAATCATGTTTTAGTTTTCCATGATGACTTTTATCGTGTTTTTGATGCTTCATGTTTTGAATATATGTTTAAGTGTTAGTTTTCATTAAGACTAGTTATATTTGTACATAGAGTGGGTTACAAATAAATCTATATATGTTGAGCTTGAATGCTTATTTGAACCCATTAGATGTGCTAGTATAGTCTAGTTTTGATGATTCATACATTTTGAACTTGTATTCCTATTTTTGATTTGTTTTTTATGATTATGAATTTCCATTTCATGTATATATTTGTATTGCCAAACTTTAAGATATACATGTATACCCCTTGAGTCATTTGCCCTTCATGCAAATCTATATTTGGACTCAATTGTGTTTAGGGATATGTATGTATACTTCTTGTGTTGACAAATCATACATATACCTTGAAATGAAAATTGCCTTGATGAAATTTAGCTTATCATGATTTTCATGTCTTTCATGTATTTATGTTTAACTTCATGTACATGTCCATCTAGTTCAAACTAATCTTATACATATACATCTTTTTGAGCCACGTGCCTTCATGAATATACATTTAGTGGACTCGTTGAGTTTTGGATATGTATGTATATTTTTAGCTTGTATTAGACATACATATGCCTTGAAGATTAAATAAGGAGTTTTATATGATTTTTCATGTTTTTGATGGAATTATGTTTTAAGGAATAATTGAGCTTAATGAAATATTTTTCATGATTATGATCTTCACATATTATTTGTACACTCATATCTATTGCTCATGTTTTTGTTTCTCATGAGTTATGCTTTATTGGTTAGAGTGATGATTATCATGTGAATTTCAATTTTGTTTTATTCCTTGCTTGAAGGATTTCGTGCTAGTTAACAAGTTTTCCATTTAACTAGTTGCGGTGTTCTTCATTTTGGTAGTGATTTTCAAACAAAACTACATTTTCAAATCTATGTTTGAAAACCCCTACCTTCCAAGGGCGGTAGGATGGGAGATCATGTTCATGTATGCCCTAAATTGAAAATCTTTAAAACTTGAATTATGATTGGGTGGTAGATAATATGATGTATACACTTGAACTTATTGTTATGTCAATTGGTATCATTGAACTCTTTCAATTGGTATCATTTTGATCTTCTTGTATACTCATATATGTTTTGTATGTATGTATGCTTTAAATTCCAAGTATATCAATTTCTATTGGTATCTATCTTTCATACATATATATGTTTGTGTTTATGCTAGTGCTTGAGTTTCAATTTTGTTTAAATTGATTACTTTTAAATTGTTATCAAGACTATGCATGTCTTTAGTTTGTTTTTCATAAGGGAGAGAAAATTTGATTTTGTATTTCAATTGGTATTTGTACTCCCACACTTTATGATTAAAAGTTGGACAATTCTTACAATTGGTATCAATGTTTCTATGTAAAATCTTTTCAATTGGTTAAACATTACAAAATTTGAATACATTTAGTATCAAGATTCAGTTTTAGGAATTCAAGATTTATGTTTAATTACAATTGGTATCTCATATGTTGTTTAAAGAAAATATTCAAAGTTTTGATTTGTAGTTCCTATATGCAAGGAGAGCTTAACATCTCTCTTACATATAGATTCATGTTGAGTATATTATAAATTGAGGAGCTTGACAACTCTTCTTTATATGATATACGTGTGTAGGGGGAGCTTCACATCTCCTCTTATGCATTACATAATATGTGTTATGTGAATTGGGGCTTGTCATCCCTTCTTCATGTAATGCATATGTGTAGGGAAGCTAACTTAGCGTCTTCCTCTTCATGAATGTATATAGCATATAACATTTATTGATCTTTGTTTATTGGTATCAAGATGCTTCATTGACATATTTTCAATTGATATCCAACTTGATTGTCACCCCTTATTGACTTTGTTTTCTTGGTTTAGAACAAAAAGGGGGAGAAGATTTTGTATTGTTTCGAATGTTTTGATTACCCCTTCTTGATTTTTTTTGTTTTTAACAAAAAGGGGGAGAAAAATTTGTTTTTATGTTTTTTACCCCTTTGTTGATGATTGACAAAAAGGGGGAGAAGAATTTGTGTTTTGTGTTTTATATATGCATGTCTTCCTTGTGTTTGCATATATGTTTGGTTGTTTGCTTATTTTAATTGGTATCTAGAACATGCTTTATGTTGAATATTCCATTAGTATCTAGAGCACCATGTTTATATGCATTGTCATGCATTGCATATTTATTGTTTATTTGTTTATGCATGAGTTAAGGGGGAGCTTCTTTGAAGCTTAACTTTAATCCATGCATATATAATTCCATGAGTTTTGTCATCATCAAAAAGGGGGAGATTGTTGGCCCAAAGGCCTTCCACTCTAGTTTTGATGATGACTCACTCATGTAGTTATGTTTACTAATAATCTTGTGTTTCTAAGTTTCAGATCATTAGCAGGTTATTAGTTTTGATGATTAGCTTCAACAAGGGTTTTGGAAGCATATCATGGTGATTCCGGTGCCAAAGCTTCAAGATTATACCTTTGCACTTGGAAGATCACGGTTTGGGAGCTAGTCTACTTGAAGATAGAAGATCTACAAGCAAGACTTAGGTATCCTAGTTTAGATAGAGTTTTTAGATCCATTTGTAAAGCTTAGTTTAGTTGATATGCTCAAGTGCACAAAACACACACGTTTCATGATTTGGTTTTTGGTTTTCATGAATAGTTGATCAAAACAAGTTTACATATGGTATATGTATAGTAGATGTTTTCTATTTATACATACATGCTTTAACTTGGTAAACAAACTTATTTTGATATCCCTATTCATGTTTTGGAAAAATCAAGGTTGATAAAAATACAAGTTTTGTTTTTGATAAATTTTGCAAGACACAAGAATAAATTGATATGTTGATATATTGTCTTGAAATTTTTATCACAGGTGTATGTTTTAATATAAAATGATAAAACAAATTTTGTGAATTTTTTAGAAGTGTTAAAAGATTTTTAGAAAATATTTTACACTATTTTTCTGACCTGGACTGTGCTGACAGGCTGGTCGGTCGACCGGGACGGTCGACCGCACCAAAGGGCCGGTCGACCGATCCGGTCGACCGACGTGCACGGACGTGCACGTCTGTTAGGCACAGAGCCGGTCGACCGGGCCGGTCGACCGGGATGAGAGCTCTGCTCTCGGGAATTTTCGGTCGACCGGACCGGTCGACCGATGTTGCCCAACGGTCACATTTTTGACCGTTGGCGGTCGACCGGGCCGGTCGACCGGCAGTTGGTCAGACTGCCACATCAGCCTAACGGCTAGTTTTTCCTAGGGGCTATATAAACCCCATCTCTTTGGAGATTTTGGCCAAGCTTTTCAAGAAGAAAAATACCTGTTTTCTGAAGTGTTTAAAAGTGTTTTAAAAGAGTTTTAAGTGCTAACAAGATTTATTCTTTGTGTTTTTGGGTTTTGGAAAATCAAAGAAATTGGAATTTGGGATTTTTGTATTGGCTTTCATTCTTTATCTTTTACAAGAAATTTCCCAAGTGTTTTCTTTGAGTTCTTGTTTTCCAAAACACATAGTTTCCACACTTGAGCTATATCATCTATCCTAAACTATTAGGATCTTGTTTTTGTGGAAAAAGAAAAGGGAAAAAGAAAGAGAAGTGTTTGAGGTTGTTGTTGTAAACCTCTTGTGTTGTAACCCTCCTTTTATTTGTGAATCCCTCTTCGGTAGAGGTGATCGGAGTGGTATTGGTTTGCTCCCTCTTAGGTAGAGGTGGAGTTTGGTTGTGAGCCTCTTCGGTAGAGGTGTGTGGATTGATTGTTGTATTGGCTACGGGCCTAACCCCTCGGTTGTGAGGAGGTTGTTGTTTGAGAGAGGAGTTTGGTACTCCTAGTGTTGTAAGAAATCCTCTTCGGTAGAGGTTCCCTCGGTGGGAGTTGAGATAGTGGATATCCTACACGGTGGTGTAGGCGGGGATGTAGAGCAAGGTGCTCGAACCTCGAAACAAATCTTGGTGTTTGCGTATTGATCCATTGTCTCTCTAACTCTCTCTCTTATATTTGTGCAAAGCATCATATTCATATCATATCATATTTGCTTGTGTTGTGCATATTTCATATTGCCTTGCATTTATTCATATTGCTATTCATTCTTATATGCTTGGCTTGATTGTGTGTATTTTATATTGCTAGGATTGCTTGTGTGTGTGTGCCTAACTTATACTCATCCAACAAGAGCTTCACATAGCACCTCAACCCATTTCAAGGGGAATCAAGGGGAGTTAGTCCAGAGCCTCGCAAGGGGAATTCGGCTACACTTGTTGTATTGTATTAGTTTGTGCATAATTTGCATTAGCTTCCGCATTTAGCGCACTTAGTTTGCATTAAGTTTCTTAGATTAGCACTTACACCTATTCACCCCCCCTCTAGGTGTTTTTTTCATCATCTACATTAAGCAGGTATTGGATCTTTTGGCACCAAATATACTAATTGCTACCATCTAGCTTTTCCCTTTTGAGTAAATCTGTCACGCCCTGCTTCCCAAAATATACTGGAGCAGAGACGCGACGCGAGTCAGCGACAAGCTATAAATCTAAACTATTATAAATCAATGATCACTGCAATATCATATATAAGCATCCATGCATGATATCATATAAATAAAGAATTAGAGTAAAAACTAAATCTAATATACAGGAAACAATGAAACTAAATAGGAATGAAAAGAAGATAAGAATACCATAATCAATAGAGAAAAACTCCCGACTCCTCGTGAAGTGTACGAGCTCATCGAACACCTGAACAATAACATGAATACTTCCAATATCTGGATGTGCAAATCCAGAGTCATCAGAAGCGACCCAGTGAGTGTGTAAGAAAAGGTGAAGATGCTCGTGCATATAAATAGTGTGTACATATATCACAACATGATAAACTGTAAACAAAAGGTAAATAAATAATATGATAAACTGATAACTGAAAGATAGCTAAATAACAATAACATGAGTAAGTTATTGATAAAGGACAACTAATACAACTATAACCAATCAACTGATGTCAACATATACAACCTAACAGATGCCACTAGTCTGATTGGTTATTATTAACCTAACTAATGTAGTACTTAGTTGTGTCCCATACCACAACCGATTTCTCACATATCAAATAAAAAGTTATCGTTGTTGTAATTGTCACCAATGTAGTGCATGTATTTTGGAAGGGCACCGTGCATGCCCGAAATCACACTCTAACACCCCTGGCGCTGAATCAGGACAAGCCGCAAGGCTCTAGTAACTGAGACCATAACCCCACACAAAAAGACAACTAGTGTGGCGTCGTTATCCGGGCATAGCCCTGACAACTGACAACTGAATAGGCAGCCAATACTACCTTGGTTCCCCATGGTGAAACCCACAACTCGGTATACCATAATAAGTCCTTTCAAAATACACGACATGCATTATCAGGCAGTTATCTCTTTCCCTGGGTTATGATATCTTTTATTAACAAGCAATAATATGAGTTATTATTAAAATGAGAATAGTGACCGGATATCTCCAACAATTGATGATGTCAATGCTAGCTGATATCTGACAACTGACAATTGATAATTGACAACTAATAACTGACATCTGAATATTGGAGATATAGTTACTAACACAACTGAACATTAATCACTGATAACTAATAGTGATCTCTGACAACTCCTATAAACTTTGAACACATCATATGATCACCATAAATAGTCTCACCAATAATTGATAAGTGCTATTTGATAACTCTGAAATACAAAATCATCGATATCGACTAGATCATTATCATAATAACTCAATCCATATTAACATAATAACTGAAATAATCAATATTCAAACATGAAGCACATGATATATCTTCGAGATCAACTAGGTCAACACATACCGAAATCATATCTAAAGAGGGAACAACCTCAAACAACTGCAATTTAGAATGATATATATCCGATACTAAATATCAATAAGCTCATCCATACTCAACAAATATAATCAGGGTTAAATTAAGAAAATACTCACAATCAATAATTCAAAAGTCATCAGTCTCATCTGAACTCTATTCAAGATCCAAAGAACAGAACACAATTCTCATATCAGCTCCAATTCTAACTAATTCCATATACCGATCCAAACATTAAGAAATCCAATCTCTTAATAAAGTAATATCATAACAAATCCGTCCTCAATGCCCAAATGAATCCTCATCTATGTTATTACCAAAAGAAAGAATAACAAGTCTGATAAGTACTCCACATAAAATATGAATCTATCCATAATCACAAATCAATCAACCTCAAGATCAATCCAATTATAGTCCAGGTTCCTTTACAACTAGTCTGAATCTGATTAGTTTCACATGAAATGATATAAGTCAAATTTCTCAATATTCAAATACAAGGTCCATATACATCTGATACTTAAACATGATCTAATCCAGCCAATCAATAGATCTAGTCAAGTTACAGTCTAAGGTATTCCATAACTAGTCCTGAATCAGAAGTGGTAATTCTCTAAACCTGAAATGATGCTGATAAACACTCGAATTAACTACATAAATAAGGTGAATAATCACTGAGGTCTCATGAAGTGATACAAGTAATTATACAGGTAAAATATATCACATGGTCACATGAAATGATACAAGTAAAACACAAATAGCTATCGGCAACAGTAAATTAGGAAATAACACAAAAGCAAACACTCACATAAAATGATGCGGTTTTGGAACCGAATCTTCGTCTGGTCTTCACTGTACGAACCGGTATGGATCTCCAGATCATCTCATGGATCGATCTTCGAATCGCCAGTATATCGGGTCCATAACAGCCACCAATCCGAATCTCATGTAACAGGTCCGGATCTCACCGAACGAGTCCGAAATCGCTATAACACGCATCCAAACACATGAACTCACAAGAATACAAATATACACACATACGGGTATATACCCGTACACATATACATACCACATACTTACACATATACCCACACATATACCATTGCATACATACATACATTAAATTACACATTAATATAAACACACACACATTACATAAACACATACATTCATGCACACATAATACATACATGCATAAATAAATACCAACATACACAAGTATACACATGCATGCTTACATACATACATGCATGCATACATACATACATATAAATATATATATACATACATATAAATATATATATATAGCCATCCACATATACATCTATATACAAACACCCATACAAATATAAATACATATACACACATCAAAACACACAACTAATCCACCTATACACATATAATTCTAACACTAAAATATATACATATATCAAATACACACACACACACACATACATATATACATACATATATTAAATATATATATAAGTTGAGAGAAAAAGTGAGAACTCACCGTGCAAGAAGAGGGAAGAGGCTACACTCATGGCAAGGGAAGAAGGAGCATGGTCGCGGATGATTCCGGTGACGAATTTAGTGATGATGGAAGCCGCAGAGGCAGTCGACAGATTGCCGGAGAGCCCGCAGAGAAGATCGGGATGCCGCGAGGCTCGCTGGGGTGATCAAGTGGCGTGTGAGGCCAAGGGGATAGCCGAGGAGAAGGGCACACTGGAAGGGGTGTTGGCTGGCTTGCTGCGGCTGCTGCCAAGAGAGTTTCGGCCTGGGGCTTGGTTGGAGAGGGGAGTGGTGCACCAAGGAGGAAGTGGAGCTGCCGCTGGAGCTGTGGGTTGCATGGGTGCGGAGAGGTGTGGGTGAGCGTAGACAGGGGTGTAGGCCTAGCCTGTGGGGTGTTGTAATGGTGATCATGGTGCTCGGAGGACATGGTGGATCTGAGAAGGCCAGGTTGCGGCGCAGTGATCGACAATGGAAAAGGAGGAAGGTTCGTCGACGGCGGAGAGTGATGGCCGAGGGGGTACAGTGCTCGGTGATGCGCAAGGAGGTTGGGGGATCTGTGGGTTGCCGTGGGGGAGATGCTATGCCGAAAGGGTTGATGCGCACATGCTCTGCCATGGAGGAGATGGATGTGGCCAAGCTGGGCATGGCTCTGGGGTAAGATGGATGCGCGACAGATCAGAGAGGGGAAGAAAGAGATAAGGATTTTGATGGATTAGGGTTAAGATAATGAGAGATTATATAGGGAGTGATTAGTGGGTTTGGGTTTCAGGTTGAGTTCAAATGGGCTAATGGGTTATGGGTATAGGTTGAGAGGATTAGAAAGAGATAATAATGATACTAAATACTACATAATAATAATGATAATAATAATAATACTACTAACAAGAACAATAATTATAATATTAATGAATAATAATACTAACACAATAATAATATTAATAATAATAGTATTAGTAAGTAACCATAACTATAATAATAACAACAATATATCAATAAATAATGATACTACTAATAATTATAATAATAAGTAATAAGAATAATGAAATAATAATCACAATTAATACTAAATAGAGTAATTAATAATAATATCAATAATAATAATTATAGTGAAATAGTAATAGAAACAACTACTACTAACAATAACAATTAATAATAAGAATAATAATAGAAATAATAGTAATAAGTAACTGAAAATATTGATAAGAAATAATGATAGTAATGAATAAAGCCAAAATACCATTTACCATCCAAAAATAATTTGTATATTTAATAATAATAACAACTATATATTAAGTTAATTAATAATAATAAAATAATTAGTAAATCAAATTAAATACTCTAGAAAAAATAAAAATACCGTATTACTAACTAGGGATATTACATTCTGCCCACCTTAAAAATTTCATTCTCAAAATTTCAATAAAGTAGGGAATGATACAAGAATCAAAGTAAGAGAGAATATAACAAACCTTCATGTCGCTTCTCATGGGCCCTACGATTCCGCTATGCTACTCTGACTTTCGCTACTGGCTTTAAAATAAAGCGACCAGTCTAGAGAGACCAAAACATGACAGTAGAATCAAAATGAAGGATAGAAGTCAAGAAGAAATCCAAATTACTGCAAAAGCGGAGCTAGAATCAGGGATATCAAAAGATCAAATAGATGGATTTCAAAAGGGAGGATGATCAATTCCAAATGGAGTGAATATCATAATATGGATAGTATACGTATATTACAATATAACTATAGCTTGTTTCGAGTTTTCAATAAGAACTAGGTCTTCTTGTGAATATCAAATTCAAAAAGTCATCATCGCAAGTCGAAAATCTAGGCTCTGATACCAAGAAAATCCTGTCACGCCCCGCTTCTCAAAATACACTGGAGCAGAGATGCAACGCTAGTTGGGGATGTATATACACAAGAAAATACCTCACGTATACACGCTAAGCATTGAGTAACCCAGAACAAGTTATAAATCTGAACTATAATAAATCAATGATCATTGCAATATCACATATAAGCATATACGCATGATATCATATAAATAAAGAATTAAAGTAAAGACTAAATCTAATATACAGAAATCAAGGAAAGTACAGAAACAGGAATGAAAAGAAGACAAAAATACCAGAATTAATAGAGGGAAACTCCAGACTCCTCGTGAAGCGACAAGCTCATCGAACACCTGAAAAATAAAATGAATACATCCAATATCTGGACGTGCAGATCCAGAATTATCAGAAGACCCAGTGAGTGTGTAAGAAAAGGAGAATGTGCTCGTGCATATAAATAGTGTGTACATATATCACAATATGATAAACTGTAAACAGAAAATAAATAGATAACATGATAAACTAATAACTGAAAGATAACTGAATAACAATAACATGAGTAAGTCTGCAGATAATAGGCAACTAATACAACTGTAAACAATCAACTGATGTCAAGATGTGTAACCTAGCATATGTCACTAGTTAGGTTAGTTATTATTAACCTAACTAATGTAGTATTTAGCTGTGTCCCATACCACAGCCGTTTTCTCACATATCAAACAAAGTTATCAATGTTATAACTGCCTACCAATGCAGTGCATATATTTTGGAAGAATACCGTACATGCTCGGTACCACAGTCCAACACCCCGGGCGCTGAACCGGGACAAGTCGCAAGGCTCTAGTAACTGAGACCACAACCACATATGAAAAGATAACTATTGTGGCGCCGTAATCTGGGCATAGCCCTAACAACTGATAATTTGATAACTGAATAGGTAGCCAGTACTACCTTGGTTCCCTATGATGGAACCCACAACTCAGTATATCATAATAAGTCCTTCCAAAATACATGACATGCATTATCAGGCAATTACTCATTTTTCCTGGGTTATGATATCTTTTATTAACAAGCAACAATATGAGTTATTATTAAAATGAGAATAGTGATCAGATATCTCCAACAACTGATAATGTCAACACTAGCTGATATTTGACAACTGACAACTGATATCTGATAACTGATAACTGACATTTGAATAATGGAGATATAATCACCAACACAACTGAACACTAATCATTGATAACTAATAATGATCTCTGACAACTCCTATAAACTCTGAACACATCATATGATCACCATAAATAATCTCACCAATAACTGATAAGTTGATAACTGCTATCTCATAACTCTGAAATACAAAATCATCGATATCAACTATATCATTATCATAATAACTCAATCTCTATTAACTGAATAACTTAAATAATCAATATCCAAACATGAAACACATGATATATTCTCGAGACCAACTAGATCAACACATACCAAAATCATATCTAAAGGGGGACCAACCTCAAACAACTGCAATCTAGAATGGTCTATATCTGATACTCAATATCAATAAGCTCATCCATACTCAACAAATATAATCAGGGGTAAATCTGAAAAAGACTCATAATCAATAATTCAAAAGTCAGTCTCATCTGAACTCTATTTAAGATCGCAAAAACAGAACACGATTCTCATGTCAGTTTCAACTCTAACTAATTCCATATACTGAACCAAACATTAAGAAATCTAATCTCTTAATAAAGTAGCATCATAACAAATCTGTCCTCAATACCCAAATGAATCCTTATCTATGTTATTACCAAAAGAAAGAATAACAAGTCTGATAAGTTTTTCATATAAAATATGAATCTATCCATAATCACGAATCAATCCAACTCAAGATCAATCCAATTATAGTCCAAGTTCCTTTTCAATTAGTCTGAACCCGAACAGTTTTACATGAAATGATATAAGTCTAATATCTCAATATCCAAATACAAGGTCCATATACATCTGATGCTCAAACATGAATTAATCCAGCCAATCAATAGATCAAGTCAAGTTATAGTCCAAGATATTCCATAACTAGTCCTGAATCAGAAGTGATAATCCTTTACACATGAAATGAAGCTGATAAACAATCAAATCAACTACATAAATAAGGTGAACAATCACTGATGTCTCATGAAGTGATCCAAGTAATTATACAGGTAAAATATATCACATGGTCACATGAAATATACAAGTAAAACACAAATAGCTATCGACAACTGTAAATTAGGAAATAATACAAAAGCAAACACTCACATAAAATGACACGATTTTGGAACCGAATCTCCGTCTGCTCTTCACTGCGCGAACTGGTATGGATCTCCAGATCATCCCATGGATCGGTCTTCCAATCGCCAGTGCATCGGGTCCATAATAGCCACCAATCCGAATCTCATGCAACCGGTCTGGATCTTACCAAACAGTTCGAAATCACTGTAACACGCATCCAAACACATGAACTCAGACGAAGACAAATATACACACATATGGGTATATACCCATACACATATACACACCACATACTTACACGTATACCCACATATATACCGTTGCATACATACATACATTAAATTACACATTAATATAAACACACACACACACACATTACATATGCACATACATTCAAGCACACATAATACATACATGCATCAGTAAATACTAAAATACATATGTATACGCAAGTATACACAAACATACATACATACATACATACATACATATAGCCATCCACATACATTTATATACAACACACCTATACAAATATAAATACATACACACACATCAACACACACAATTAATCCACCTCTACACATATAATTCTAACACTAAAAATATATACATACATCAAATATGTATAAGGTGAGAGAAAAAGTGAGAACTCACCATGCAGGGAGAGGGAAGAGGCTACACTTATGGCAATGGAAGAAGGAGCACGGTCGCGGATGATTCCGGCGATGAATTCAGTGATGGAAGTCGCGGAGGGAGTCGATGGACTGCCGGAGAGCCCACGGAGAATATTGGGATGCCGCGAGGTTCGCCGGGGTGCTCGGGTGGCGCGTGAGGCCAACGGGATAGCCGGGGAGAGAGGCATAGCTGGGAGGGGTGTTGGGTGGCTTGTTGCGGCTGCTGCCAAGGGAGTTTCGGCCTGGGACTTGGTTGGAGAGGGGAGTGGTGCACCAAGGAGGAAGTGGGGCTACCATTGGAGCTGTGGGATGCGCGGGTGCGGAGAGGTGCGGGTGAGCATGGGCAGGGGTGCATGCCTGGCCTGTGGGGTGTTGTGATGGTGATCACGGTGCTCAGAGGACATGGTGGATTTGAGGAGGCCAGGTTGCGGCACAATGATCGACAATGGAGAAGAAGGAGGAAGGTTCGTCGACAGCGGAGAGTGATGGTCCGAGGGGGTACTGTGCTCGGTGATGCACAAGGAGGTTGGGGGATCTGCGGGTTGTCGTGAGGGGGGATGCTATGCCGAAGGGGGCTGATGCGCACATGCTCTGCCATGGAGGAGACGGATGCGACCAAGCTGGGCATGGCTCCGGGGTGAGATGGATGCGCGGCAGATCAGAGAGGGGGAGAAAGAGATAAGGATTTTGATGGATTAGGGTTAAGATAATGAGAGATTATATAGGAAGTGATTAGTGGATTTGGGTTTCAGGTTGAGTTCAAATGGGCTAATGGGTTACGGATATAGGTTAAGAGGATTAGAAAGAGATAATAATGACACTAAATACTACATAATAATAATGAAAATAATAATAATAGTAACAAGAACAATAATTATAATATTAATGAATAATAATACTAACACAATAATAACATTAATAATAATAGTATTAGTAAGTACCCATAACTATAATAATAACAACAATATATCAATAAATAATGATAATACTAATAATTATAATAATAAGTAATAATCATAATGAAATAATAATCACAATTAATGCTAAATAGAGTAATTAATAATAATATCAATAATAATAATTAAAGTGAAATAGTAATAGAAACAACTACTACTAACAATAACAATTAATAATAAGAATAATAATAGAAATAATAGTAATAAGTAACTAAAAATATTGATAAGAAATAATGGTAATAATGTATAAAGCCAAAATATCATTTACCATCCTAAAAATAATTTGTATATTTAATAATAATAACAACTATAAATCAAGTTAAATAATAATAATAATAAAATAATTGGTAAATCAAATTAAATTCTCTAGAAAATAAAAATATCATATTATTAACTAGGGATATTACAAAATCATCAAAAAATTTAGAAGCCATGACCTAAACATGATAGATACAAGTACTTAGGTTGCATAATATTTGGAATTAAGAATAACACATTTATTTTTGTTGGCCCAAAGGCCTTCCACTCTAGTTTTGATGATGATTAACTCATGTAGTTATGTGTACTAATTATCTTGTGATTTTAGTTTCAGATCATTAATCAAGATATTAGTAGGTGATTAGCTTCAACAAGATGGTTTGGAAGCTTTCACATGGAGATTCAAGAGCCCGAGCATCAAGATCATATCTAGCACTCATTGGAGTCAAGCTCGGTGAATCAAGTTTTGGATCGAGTCAACTTGGAGACGGCGCTCTACAAGAAGACATCGGTACCATAGTTTAGTTTTGTGTTTAGATCCATATTGTAAAGATTAGAATAGTATGATATGCTCAAGTTCACAACACACACGTTTCATGTTTTGAATATTGGTTTTGGATTTATGGTTTAACCGATCTTGGTTTTCATGAATAGATATTATATCAAAACAAGTTTACATGGTTTAGTGTATATTAGATTTGTTCTATATACATGCATGCTTCAACTATTTAGACAAACTTACTTTGATATACCTATTCATGTGGTTTAGGTTTTGTGTTAACAAAACTTATTTTTGGAATTATAAACAAAAATTATGATATATATATGTTTCATGTATATTGGATTATATCCATATACATCATGCCTAAATGTGTTTTAATATCATGTTTTTGTATTTGGATGAGGTTTGGACAAAGTTTATTTGAAAAGTCTAAGTTTGGAAAAATACAGGTTTTGGTTTTCGGTAATTTTTCCATAACACAAAAATAGTTCAAAATGTTTGATTCTTGTGTTGTAATCTTTATCACATGTTTATATATCAATGTAAAATGAGAAAACTATTTTTGTGAATTTTTGGAGGTTTTATGAAAATTTATTGGATAATAAATAACATGTTTTTCAGAACAGAGTAGCCACTGCCAGGCTAGGTCGGTCGACCGTACGGTCGACCGCACCAAGTAGCCGGTCGACCGTAGCGGTCGACCGACGGGCATGGATACGTGCACGCTGGCTGCCCCATGGGCCGGTCGACCGCACGGTCGACCGACTGAAAGCAGGTTGCTCTCTGTTTGTTTCGGTCGACCGGGCGGTCGACCGGTAGCTGGCAACGGTCAAAATGTGACCGTTGGCCGGTCGACCGGTAGGCCAATTTTGACAGTTTCTGCTGCCAACGGCTATATTTTTCTTGGGACTATAAATACCCCATTTGTGGCCAGTTTTCTTTAAGATTTTTTGTGCGAATTTTTCCCTACTCTCTGGTGTTTTCACAGAAATCAAAAGAAGTTTTAGAACTTAAATTGAACAATCTATTTTGTGTTTTTGCTAGGGTTTGGAATATCAAATAAAAGGGTTTTTTGGAAAGGGTTTTGATTCAACTTCTATATCTTGGTTTCAGTTTTTCCCAAGGATTTTTCTTTGTGATTTTGATTTCCATTCCATTGGTTTTCTCCACACTTGAGCTAAAATCTACTATCTCATTCTATAGGATCTTTGTGTGAGAGAAAGAATTGTTTGTGGTTGTTTTATTAGACCACCAAGTTGTAAACCCAATCTTTACTTGGCTTTGTGCCATTGGTTGTATCCCTCAAGTTGTGAGGTGATCCTTGTGTTGCTTTGAGCTAATCCCTCAAGTTGTGAGGTGATTGTTTGTTGGCTTGGAGTTGTGCCTCAAGGAGGAGGTTGTGTTTGTAAGGAGAGGAGTTGGGTACTCCTTGTATTGTTATTGCCCCAAATCCTCGGTGGAGGTTCCCTTTGTGGGAGTCCTTTGTGGACAAGCTAGTGGACTTGAAATCCTTCTGTGTGAAGGCGGGGATGTAGAGCTGGGTGCTCGAACCTCGTAACATATCTTGTTGTTTGCGCTTGATCCCTTGACTCTTACTCTATCTCTCTCTCTTTACTTTGTGCATATTGCCATATCATTTACTTGCTTGGTTGTGTGCATCTATTGTTGTAATTGCAATTTAGTTTTAAATTCCGCATTTAGTTCATAGATTAGCCATATCACCTATTCACCCCCCTCTAGGTGATTTCAATTGGTATCAGAGCCTACGCTCCTGATATTTAGGTTTAACCACCTAGGAGTGAGATCTTGGTTTGCTAATCTTCATTTGTATTTTTTATTTGCACACATTTAGGTTGCACTCATGGATAGCCCTCCTATGTTTGACCATTTTAGACTTGATGTTTGGAAGGCCAATATGAGTAATTTAAAAAGCCTTGGACATCTAGTTTATCAAGCCACTACTCAAGAATCATTCCCTAATAGCAGCAAATATAAAAAGGCAAATGCATTAGCCCTTAGAGCACTTAGAGCATCTCTTAATGAAAATCTTTTACCGGTGTTTGATCATTATGATTCGGCTTTTGCAGTTTGGAGCATATTAACTTCTCCCGAGCTACCAAGGATTATTAACAAGATGAGGAGATCTATGAGAGAAAAGTCCGAAGAGCATTGCCTCATGGTCCAAGGGAAGAACTCCCTTGAGGTACAATCGGATTCTCAAATAGATGATAGCTCTAGCTCATATTGCTATGGTTGTTTAGAAGTTCAAAATTTAAATATAGAACTTGCCACAAAGCTTGAAATTTTTTTGGAAAAACATGATTCTTTGAAAAAGAAACATTTTGAATTAAAAGAAGAAATGAAGGACTTGTGCTCATCTTTTGAATCAGTTTTGGAAGAGAAGGGAGAGATTACTAGTGAACGTGACTCACTAAGATCTCAACTAGACCTTGCCCTAAAAGAGATTGATGTTTTAAAAAGCAAAGATGATTGTGAAAAACAATGAGGTTTTATCTTCTAAATTGAATTGTGTTTTAAAAGATAACCTTGTTTTGAAAAATAAAATTGATTCCATTACAAAAGAATTAGATTTAGTTTTAAAGAAAAATGAATCTTTGAAAATTGATATTGATTCTCATGTGTGCCATGCTAGTATAGCATAGCTTCTTCTTCGTGCACACCTATTGCATGCTCCACTTTATCTTCTAGCATTGAAAATGATATAAATATTTTGAAGAAAAGTGTTGAATGTTTGGGCTCCACTTTGAGCCAATGTACTTTGAATCATACACGCTTGGAAACCTTGGTTCGCAAGAAACAAGTTCCATCCTTACATGTACACCCATCACGGCATACACATGCTCATCACGGACACAACCATAACATGTATGCTCATGTGTCCACTTGTACACATTGTGGTCGTAAAGACCATCTTGCTAGATTTTGTTATGATCGTTTACATAATGAAAATTTAGCATGTAATCTTGTTTAGGTTAGAAAAGATACTAACCCCCGTGGACCCAAGAGGAAATGGGTACCAAAAACCACCCTGTTTATTTTTGATGTAGGTGGGGGCTCTCGCATCACGTGAGAGTATTGATGCCTTGAGATGGATGCGTTCCGTGCATAAAGAAAACAATTTGGATGCATCACTTTCAAGGGGAGTTTGGTGGAGAAGACCACCATAGTTTGGAGAGCTAGAGAGGTGCCCGTATCGGTTTTGGTATCATTCTCTAACTCCTATTTATTTGCATGCTTTTTATGTTCATCGTTTTATAGCATGCCATGTTTTATTGTTCATTATGCTTATGCCATGTTCATTAGATTAGTGTTATACATGTTTAGTTATTTAAGACACCAATGTTTCATATGGTTCTATATCTATGTGTTCTCACCTTGTTTAAACTAATATGTATGCTCTAGATCTAATGCACATGCATATACATAATGTTCATATGGATGTTTATGTTGTTTTGTTTTGATACTTCATGTTTATGATTATCACGTTGATTTATATCTAGTTTTATGCCTCATGTTTTGGATATACGTTTAGATGTTAGTTTTCATTAAGACTAGAATTTATACTTGTACATATAGTGGGACACAAATAAATCTTTATATATGTTTGTGCTTGAATGCCTATTTGTACCCATTAGATGTGCTAGTATAGTCTAGTTTTGATGATTCATGCATTTTAATTTATATTCTCATTTTGGTTATGTTTTTATGATCATGAGTTTTACTTCATGTATATGTCTATTTTGCCAAACATTAAGATATACATGTATACCCTTTGAGTCATTTGCTTTTCATGCAAATCTTTATATATGGACTCAAATTGTGTTTAAGGATATGTATGTATACTTTTTGTTTTGTCAAAACATACATATGCCTTGAAGTATGAATTGTTGTTTTTAATGAAAATTTAGTTTTCATGTGTTCATGTTTTAAAGGAATTTCAATTGAGCTTTATTGAAAATTTTTCATGATGACATATTTCACATTATACTTGTACACTCACCGTATTGGATGGTTTCTCATGATTTTGTTTTCATGAGTATGATATGTGCCTTATTGTTATTGAGTGTTTTAGTGCCATGTGATTTACATGTGTTTCATGAAAAACAATTTTGTTTTTATTCCTTACTTGAAGGACTTCGTACTAGTTTTCAACTTTTCCATAACTAGTTCGTGTTCTTCAATTGGTAGAGTTTTTCAAGCATTCTATATTTTCAAAACCTATTTTGAAAACCCTACCTTAACGGGCGGTTGGATGGGCGATCATGTTCTTGTATGCTTTATAATAAAAATCATTTAAAAACTTGAACCATGATTGAGAGGTTAGGAATATGAGATATACACTTGATATTATTGTTGTTTCAATTGGTATCATTGAATTCTTTCAATTGGTATCAATATTGACATTTTTGTATACTCATATATTTGTATATATATATGCTTTCATTTCAAATTGTATCAGTTTCGATTGGTATCAAATTTTCATACATATATGTGTTTTAGTTGTGCTTACTATATTTTTATATCTTTGAGCACAAATTTTGATTATGATAAGCTTGAGCTTCAACTTTGTTTCAATTGTTTAGCTTTCAATTGGTATCTTATTTCGAGCCTTATCATAGTTTTAATTGGTATTTCATAAAGGGGGAGAAAATCTTATATTTCATCTTTCAATTGGTATTCCACTCCCTTGCTTTATGATAGAAAGTAATAATTTCAATTGGTTTCTTATGCCTTAAAGAATAATAATTTCAATTGGTATTAAAATTATGTTTAGAAATTCAAAATTTATGATGTTTAATTTCAATTGATATCAAGATTGTTTATTTACAATTGGTATGTTGTTTGTTTACTTATCAATTGGTATCAAGATTTCTGTTTTTCAATTGGTTTAGTTTCATTTTTTAATTGGTATCAAGATGCACTTCCTTGACACATTCTTTAATTGGTATCATATTTGATGTTAGACAAAAAGGGGGAGAACATCCCTTTATTGATTTTTTGTTTTGAACATAAAAAGAAGAGAAGAATATGTGTTTATTTGTTTTGTTTATAACCCCTTTGTTGATGATTGACAAAAGGGGGAGAAGAATTTGAGTTTATATGCATGTTTGTACGCATGTTTTATGTTTTCATTAAGTTCAATTAATATCAAAAGCATTATTTAAAGAACATGTTTGTTTTAGTTTATTTTGGTATCAAGATCTTGTAAAAGAGATCATTAATTTTATTTTGCATATATTAAGTTTAATTTAATTGGTATCTAGAGCATGTTTATGTGTTTTTGAAAATTAAGTTTAATTGGTATCTAGAGCATGTTAATTGGTATATAGAGCATGTTTATTTGTTTGTGAAAATTTCATTGGTATCTAGAGCCTTTTATTATTTTATGCATATCTATGCATGTTTCATGTTTAGTATTCATTGCATATATTTGTTGTTTATCCCTATGCATGAGTTGAGGGGGAGCTTCTTTGAAGCTTAACTTTAATCCATGCATATATAACTCCATGAGTTTTGTCATCATCAAAAAGGGGAGATTGTTGGCCCAAAGGCCTTCCACTCTAGTTTTGATGATGATTAACTCATGTAGTTATGTGTACTAATTATCTTGTGATTTTAGTTTCAGATCATTAATCAAGATATTAGTAGGTGATTAGCTTCAACAAGATGGTTTGGAAGCTTTCACATGGAGATTCAAGAGACCGAGCATCAAGATCATATCTAGCACTCATTGGAGTCAAGCTCGGTGAATCAAGTTTTGGATCGAGTCAACTTGGAGACGGCGCTCTACAAGAAGACATCGGTACCATAATTTAGTTTTGTATTTAGATCCATATTGTAAAGATTAGAATAGTATGATATGCTCAAGTTCACAACACACACGTTTCATGTTTTGAATATTGGTTTAGGATTTATGGTTTAACCGATCTTGGTTTTCATGAATAGATATTATATCAAAACAAGTTTACATGGTTTAGTGTATATTAGATTTGTTCTATATACATGCATGCTTCAACTATTTAGACAAACTTACTTTGATATACCTATTCATGTGGTTTAGGTTTTGTGTTAACAAAACTTATTTTTGGAATTATAGACAAAAACTATGATATATATATGTTTCATGTATATTGGATTATATCCATATACATCATGCCTAAATGTTGTTTAATATCATGTTTTGTATTTGGATGAGGTTTGACAAAGTTTATTTGAAAAGTCTAAGTTTGGAAAAATACAGGTTTTGGTTTTCGGTAATTTTTCCATAACACAAAAATAGTTCAAAATGTTTGATTCTTATGTTGTAATCTTTATCACATGTTTATATATCAATGTAAAATGAGAAAACTATTTTTGTGGATTTTTGGAGGTTTTATGGAAATTTATTGGATAATAAATAACATGTTTTTCAGAACAGAGTAGCCACTGCCAGGCAAGGTCGGTCGACCGTACGGTCGACCGCACCAAGTAGCCGGTCGACCGTAGCGGTCGACCGACGTGCACGGATACGTGCACGCTGGCTGCCCCATGGGCCGGTCGACCGCACGGTCGACCGACTGAAAGCAGGTTGGTCTCTGTTTGTTTCGGTCGACCGGGCGATCGACCGGTAGCTGGCAACGGTCAAAATGTGACCGTTGGCCGGTCGACCGGTAGGCCAATTTTGGCAATTTCTGCTGCCAACGGTTATATTTTTCTGGGGACTATAAATACCCCATTTGTGGCCAGTTTTCTTTAAGATTTTTTGTGCGAATTTTCCCTACTCTCTGGTGTTTTCACAGCAATCAAAAGAAGTTTTAGAACTTAAATTGAACAATCTATTTTGTATTTTTGCTAGAGTTTGGAATATCAAAGAAAAGGTTTTTGGGAAAGAGTTTTGATTCAACTTCTATATCTTGGTTTCAGTTTTTCCCAAGGATTTTTCTTTGTGATTTTGATTTCCATTCCATTGGTTTTCTCCACACTTGAGCTAAAATCTACTATCTCATTCTATAGGATCTTTGTGTGAGAGAAAGAATTGTTTGTGGTTGTTTTATTAGACCACCAAGTTGTAAACCCAATCTTTACTTGGCTTTGTGCCATTGGGTTGTATCCCTCAAGTTGTGAGGTGATCCTTGTGTTGCTTTGAGCTAATCCGTCAAGTTGTGAGGTAATTGTTTGTTGGCTTGGAGTTGTGCCTCAAGGAGGAGGTTGTATTTGTAAGGAGAGAAGTTGGGTACTCCTTGTATTGTTATTGCCCCAAATTCTCGGTGGAGGTTCCCTTTGTGGGAGTCCTTTGTGGACAAGCTAGTGGACTTGAAATCCTTCTGTGTGAAGGCGGGAATGTAGAGCTGGGTGCTCGAACCTCGTAACATATCTTGTTGTTTGCGCTTGATCCCTTGACTCTTACTCTATCTCTCTCTCTCTCTACTTTGTGCATATTGCTATATCATTTACTTGCTTGGTTGTGTGCATCTATTGTTGTAATTGCAATTTAGTTTTAAATTTCGCATTTAGTTCATAGATTAGCCATATCACCTATTCACCCCCCCTCTAGGTGATTTCAATTTTCGCAATAATGAGAAAATTAAAATAATAAAAACTATTGGCCCAAAGGCCTATCACTCTAGTTTTAACGATGATTAAGTCATGTAGTTAAAGTACCGATGATCTTGTGTTATAAAGATTTAGATATTAACCAAGATCTTACTTCGGTATTTAGATTCTTCAAAAAGACTCAGTCAAGGTTTGAAGATAGCATGTGTTAAATCAAGAGCTCAAGTATAATGAAATATCAAGAGCTCAAGAAGAAGTCTAACTCTAAGGAATTAAGTTTTTGATCGAGTCAAGATGAGAAAGAACATCATATCAAGAGAAAGAAGACTCTAATTTGTAAGGATATTTAGATCTTTGTAAAGTGTAGATTAGTCTTGATTACTCAAGCTTATACACACAAGTTTGATATTGATTTTCAAGATTAAAAATTTTGTGGTTCAGTTTAACTAGTTTATTTTTTAGTTTTATGAAACATAATTCTCAAAAATAATTTCATATAGTTTTATATATGTATTGAATTTTATCATATACACTGGTGCTTCAAATGAGTTTGAGAAACTTGTTTTTGTATTTATATAAGTTTTGAAAAAACTTATTTTTCAAAAAAACTTATTTTTCTATTTAAAGTTTAGTTTTTGGCCTAATTTGCTGGCTATATTTTGGCCTGACGGCTATATTTTGGGGTTTTCAGTTTTTATTTTTACTCCAAATGGTTTTATCTTACTTTATTTGAGTTTAATAATTATTTTAATGGTTGTAATTAGTCTCTAATGGTCTCATTCCATTATCTATAAATAGGACCCACTGTAGAAGTTTTTGACTAAGTTTTCAAGATTTCAAAATTCAAAAATCAAGTTTTAAGTTTTTAAAAAAAATCAAGAAAATAAGTTTTTTTTTGGGAAAAATCAATTTTTGTGCTACATATTTTTACATCTTCAAAGAAGTTTTCTCAATAGTTTTTTTTGAGCTTCCACTTTCAAATCTCCATGTTTTTCCCACACAAGTTTGAGCCAATCTCCTCATCTACTTTATAGAAGCTTTGTTTGAGAGATTTCATTGTTTATGGTTAAGAAGTTGATCACTAAGTGTTCATCATTATATTTTAAGTCATTGGAAGTTGCGGTCTTTGAGCTTGTCAGCTCGTGTTGCAGTGTTTCGGTACCAAGTGAGGGACTTGTGGGTCCAAGAGTTCTTGATAGAACTTGTTTTATTGAGTGATCTTGTGGATCGTGCACAGTGAAATCCTTCATTGCAATGAAGGCGAGGACATTTAACAAGTTGCTCGAACCTCGAAACAATTCTACCGTAGTTGTGATTACTCATCTCTCTCTCTCTTCAACTCAACTAAACTCAACTCACTCTAATTTATATCTTACTTGTTATTAATTGTTCATCTTTATATGCTTGATATAATTTCATATGTTTGCACTAATGCGAACCAAGAAAGCAATTAAGCACCTTAACTCTTTCAAAGTGGAATCTTGAGAAGAACTTCTAGAGCCCTTTACAGGAAATTCAACTTCACTTCTTCGTCTATATATTTGTGTGTTAGTTTTTTGTTAATTTAAGTTTTTAATTTCGCATTTGATTAGTACATCACCTATCACCCCCTTCTAGATTATTTACAAAAACTTTGGTAGCAACAGGATCGAGACTCTCCTGATGCTTAGAATCATCTCCCGCGCCTAAGACTAAATTTAAAAATCATAATTTCTTATCACAACGAAAATATTACGATGTTTCTGGGAGATGAATTATGAAAAATTCGCTACCACTAAAAATTCCACTTCCGCTCTTCCTTTTTGTGAACTATTGGTTTTTAATTTAGGGTATCATGTGAGGTGTGTGTAAAAATTGGTCAAAATAGATTTAAGCAGAGTTTCAGCTTGTGTACAAGCCACCTTGATCCAGAGAAAACCATCAAAAAAAATCATGCACTTGCAAGCATTTCTGTAGTCCAATCCCATAGTTTAGCCATACTAAGTGCTGGCCTCACAGCTTTTAGAAGCAAAATCTGCTAATACAGTGGATGTCCCAGAGATCCCGGATCCTACCAGTGAGGAGCAAATTAGCCTTGTCGGTGCACTTCTACCGCAATGTAAAGAGCTTAATTGGCTCCAGGCCCTGTCAGAAGTCAGGGGTGCTGCCTGGCGGGGAGCGCCAGCCATAGTGCAGATGGCCAGAGCTGGCTATGGCTTTGCTGCAGCCTAATAGCACTGCCCTGAGGGGCGCGCCTGCTGCTGCACAGAGGCTGGCCAGTTTTTAGTCAAGATGTAATCTCATCCATCGTTGATCACTCTATTTATTTATTAGATTATATAAAAAATAATTCTTTTTGGTGTCAAAACTCAATTGAACAAAATGTAATGTCAATTAAGAAGATTACAAGGATTTTTGGTGGTGCAAAAGATTAGTATTGAGACATGAAAAAAAAACACACCTGATAGTTATATGTAATTGAATATGTGCCATTCTTTTAACAAAATAAACATCTTATTTTCATGATTTTCATTCAATTTTCCTAATTTATCATTGTTGGGCTTGATTCAGCTGTGGAATCTTGCGTCAACTCAATCATTCTCTGATATGAGCACTTTAACTTTATTATTTGTGACAAATTTATTCATTGTTCTTTGACACTTATTTTGGGGTTGTTAGGCTATGACATAATGATCCGGTTGAGCGTAGGGAAAAATGGATGAGATGTTAATCCTCTTAATGACGAGCCAGAATCATTTCGTCGGGACTGACAAATCATAAACCACAAAGAAAGAAAAGGAAAAAAGATTCGGGTAGAAGGCAAAAGGGTTTTTTTTTTTTTCATTTTAAGATATGGACAGTAGAGTCTGTTGAGTTGTGTTATGAGAATCTTAGGTTCAAGACTGGGTTAAAATATTTTTTTCATGAAAAATTACAAGCAACGGTTGATATTTATCAAAATCAATCGAGGGAAGTTTTCTCTCGTGACTCATATAGAAATTTCGTCTATTGTTTGTCCATTTGTTTATCTTCATCCGCATGAGAGAGAGTAGCGTCGACCTCTCCTTCTTACTCCTCCTTCTTCCTCTCCTCTCCTCATAACCGATTGGTCAGTTTTCCAACAACGGTGACGGTATACTAGTTTCAAAACCGATCGAAGAGAGAGATGACTCTTTCACAAACTTTGTTTGTCTGTCTGTGTTCATCCGCAGAGAGAGAAAGAGAGCAAGAGAGAGAAAGCAACAATGCTCCTCTCTTCCCTCTAGCCTCCTCCCCCTCTCCATCCTCCCTCCCCCTAATCCTCTCCTTCTTTCTCTTCTTCGCCGGTAGAATTCGGTCGGTTTCCACCGCAAATGCGGTATGCTAGTTTATCAAAACCGATCGAAAGGAGATTTTTCTCCTGTGACTCCTTAATTGTGTCTGTCCATCTGTCCTTTCTCTCGCGTGCTCTCCTCCTCTCCATCATTTTCTCTGCTCCGTCGCCTGTCAGCTCGCCTCTTCCCCTTCTACTCCTCCCCTCTTTCCCTCTCTCTGATCTTGCCTTCTCCTTGTGAGCCCTCCTCTCTCTCCTTCTTCTTTCTTCCTCTTCCTCCTCAGACCATGCTCCCCTCACCGCCGTCGGTCGGTTGCCCACCGACGACAGCGATTTACTAGTTTTATTTATTTATTTGCCAGCTCAATTATGAGTCATCCACCGGAGGCCCATTTAATCAACATGAATTGGATTTCTATCCCGGCCTGGGGTCATGCTGCTTTACAATAACTAGAGCTGTAGAATCATCAAATTCCCCCGCAATCTCTATTTATGTTTCTATTTCAGGTTTTTAATTAAAAACTCATTTTAATAAATAATTAGAAAAAAACGACCTCTTCTCAAAATAATTACCAAAAATCAACTTCTGCCCCGCCATGTCGGCGCCACGCCGGCGATTACCGTTTTCGCCTCGCCAACGTGGCGTTGGCGGGCACACGGAGGAGAGAAAATTCAGGTTTGAGTTTTTAAAACCCAAACACAAAAAATCGCTTAAAATTCAGGCTCGAGTTTTGAAGACCTGAACCTAAATTTGTACAAAATTTTTTCTGAGAGAGAAAGAAGGGGAAGAAGGAAAAAAAAGGAATTTTTTTTGTACAGTCCACGTTCGGGTTTTCCTGAATTTTAGTTATTTTTTGCGTTCGGGTTTTAAAACCAAACATAAATTTTCACCCCGCGTAGACGGGCCTGTTTGGTTGTCGTAATTGGCCGTAATTCGTAAGTCGTAATTGGTAAAGTCTTTTACAGTTGTAAATGAGTTACATGCATGTAAGCTTTATGGTGTTTGGTTGGTAATATAAAGTTATAAGTGGAAGAGTATATTGTGTTTTACGGTGTTTGGTTGTAGTAATGTGTAAGTCGTAAGTGAAAAAGTTGACCACAAAATTAACTATTTGGTGATTTAAAAAGTTTTAATATTGCAAATAAATATTAAAAATATTAAATATTAAAAAAATTTAATACAAATTTGCATGACCACAAATTAACTGTAACTGGGCTGTAAGTGAGTGGTAATTGGGTTGCAAATGAGTGGTAATGGGTTGTGTAAGTCGTTTTACGAATTAAGGTCCAAACAAACGTCGTAGTTGTAACTGGGTTGTAAGTCATTTACGAATTACGAGTTTACGCGAAACAAACGGCCCCGACGTGGAACCGATGTGCCTGTCAGAAGTTGGTTTTGATAATTTTTTTAGGGAAAATATTTTTTTTAATTATTTATTAAAATGAGTTTTTTTAATTAAAAAAAAGCCTTCTATTTCTATGTATACCTACCGTTTTCGCCTTTTAGGAATTCAGTGTGTCAACAAAACATCGAATAATCGATCAATGGCGGCTAATACGACCAACTCGTCGGCGACAGTGACGGCGGCGCCGACGACAACGGCGGGTTCCGGAGCAGCGGCGGTGGAGTGGCATCTGCGGCCCCCGAACCCTAAGAACCCCATCGTCTTCTTCGATGTCACCATCGGCACCATCCCCGCTGGCAGGATCAAGATGGAGCTCTTCGTCGACATCGCCCCTAAAACCGCCGAAAACTTCAGGTCTCTCTCTTCTCCCTTCCTCTCTCTTTCTTTCTTTATTTCCTTCATTCAGTCCTCCCCTCGAAACTACACACACTGTTCAAGAAAAGGGGGAAAATTCTTGTTTTGATGGCTATATTTCATTTGGGACTAAAACCCCCTTTGAATGCCCTATGGTTTGTTTAATTTTCAAACTTAAAATTTCTTGAAATTTAAGCAGAAATTAGTCACAAACTACCTTGTCTATTTAGTCAAACTAGAAATCTTGATGGTGTTAACAAACTTTATTTGTTGAAGGCGGCATGATTGATTTAAGTTCGCAGTACAACATGGCACTATGCAGAGTAATAATTTCTTGATATCTTATATTAGGAGCTTAGTGCCAAAATTCGCTTTAAAGACGTCAGGTTTATTGACCTTTTTGATCATTAGGGAAGAGAAAAATTTGCAAAATCTATGCCAGCCTTGTTGAATTATTCTTTTCGTAAATATTAATACAAAGTACGTTGTTCTGGGTAAAACGAACTTGAGTCATAAATAGGTTAAACAGTCTCCATATGATAGTTTCTTAAGTTTGCCTATTTAATCTCACTTTTACTTACCAAATCATATTTCAATGATTTGATTACCCCTATATTAAAAAAAAACTCTAGCATGGGAATGTCATTAATTTATGGCAAGGAAAAACTTGCCATCAGGTTTAACTTTTTTGCCAATGTTTCTTGATTTCTACGAACCAGAACTGCTAACGGCTGGGTAGAAGAGAAATGTAGGAAAGTTGGTTTTTTGCTTTTGTGCTAATAGATCTTATATGCTTCTTTGTTTTAAAATTAATATGAAATATGAATCTTTATTTTAACCTATCTTCACGTCACAATGTATTAGCTCTCGGTGATTTGTATATCGTTGATTCTGATTGTCTATTACACATGCGATAATGTTGCTTTTATTCATTTTGTGGTCTAACTACAAATTAATTTCTTTACTATGGCAGGCAGTTTTGCACCGGTGAACACAGGTACGCTAAAGTCATTGGCTTCTGGGACTTTAAGTTGGTTGCATCTTTTCTCCCCCCCTGTGGATTGCTGTTCCAGGAACACTTTTGCTTCTCTTTTATAAGTTTTATCAACAATTTTGAGTCAGGTCCTTTTTGCTTTGTTATTATGCTTAAAGCAGTTCTTGAATGTAAAATTATTTAATTATTTTTCATTACATGCTATGTTTGTGTGCTGTATGTGAATTAGTCTATTTTTTAGAAAAAAGGAAAACACTGCTTTGATCAAATGGAGATAATGTGCAGGAAAAATGGGTTACCACAGGGCTATAAAGGATGCCAGTTTCATCGTGTGATTAAGGATTTTATGATTCAAGCTGGTGATTTTGTGAAGGTCAGCCTTGATTCTTTTAGCACTCATACAAACTTGTAGGCTATGATTTTCTGCGTGGTAGTTCAATATCAAGCTCTCATTATTAATTTTGTTTATGCTTAAAGATCTTGATGTGTTGCCATGACCTATTCCTGTCTCAGTTAATGAGCCTGCATGCGTTAATTTAAGCCTTACATGGAGAAGTATGTGCAACAAATTATTGTGTTCTAGTTGCACATATAATCGTCAACAGGATATGCTTTACTTCATGTCATCATAGTTTCATATGACTAGGAATGAACATGGTTTCCTTATGTTGTTAATATTAGCAACAAAGGTGTTGTTGTTGGTAATATTGAACTATTGAGGGAATTTAGCATGATAACTATTATATACTTTCATAGTGGTTTTAATATTTACTGTCATAACATGTGGTTAGTTTCAATTTCAGATTCTGTTATCACGTATAAGGAAAAAACATCTATTTTGTAGGGTGATGGCAGTGGATGTATGTGCATCTATGGAGTAAGTTTGAGGATGAAAACTTCATTGCAAAGCATACAGGCCCGGGTCTCCTGTCAATGGTATGTTATGACCTTTCTGAGGAGATATCAGTTTTATATATTTCATCAGTAGTTGTAAATAACAGGCGTTCTGTATTGTTGATTTGTTGGATTTAGTTATCTAGTACTTATTCCTTTTGTCTGACTTATTTCATTATACCTTTCGGATGCCATTTCCTTATTGTATCTCTCTATGCTTATATGTATGTTCGTCTGTGTGTATTTATGGATGTGTGTAATTGTTACAGACTATTCATGTTAATGTAAGTAAACCAAATGACAATAATTCAGAGTATATGTCTTGCTCTCTTTCCTTGCTTTTTGTGGAGAGAAATCAAGGGTCATGATCAGAGCTGAATTTGATTTATTTAATGCATCACTCATGCTTGGCATCTCATGCAATTTGATTTTCCCCTTCAAGCATCATACTTAACACAATACCTTTCGGAACCCTACTTAAATAGCAATGCTCAAAAAAAAAAAAAAAAGCTTTTATACCAAAATTTGGGCCTGTCTTAGTGCTAAAGATTGTGGGACTGGGTTAGAAGAGGTCCCTATTCAAGAATGGGTTATAGACTTTATCAAAGAACAAACGAAAAAGGAAAAATGATCCAGCTACTAAATCATTTTCTCTGTTCAACTCTACTATATATTAAACTTGCTATTGGCATATCCTCTTTTATGGCTCAATCCTATTACATCTTGTTCACCTTGTGTCCTACCATCTCCTTGAACTGATCTTGTCACTCCTGATGAGAAACTCAACAGTCTCCTTGTACCAGTCCGAAGCTTATAGTGATTTTCCTTCATCTCAATTGATTCAAGCACTAACTTCATTGATTCAAGCACTAACTTCTTATGCATGTGCTCATTTCAATTCTATCATTTGGTATGTTGCCTCATCTATCTACTTTCTATAGCCTAGGAATCTGAATGAACCTGACAAAGTCTCCCAGGGTTTCCTTAATGATAGTGTTCTGAAACTCATAGAGGTCGTTCTGTTTATATAGATCGTCCTACCATATGGTACTGAAGTTGTGCAGAATCCACATTCTAGAAGCATCAATGTCTGTGCTCTCAGTTCCTCGCTCTCTTCCTACAAAATGGAAGTGCAACTCAGGCAGGTGGGTCTGGTTTGATCTAGGTCTACTCGGGTTTCCCTTGCAAAATACCATATCCATAGACAAACTGCCCCTAGTTGAGTTTAGCTTCTGATCAACCCGAGTTTAGCTCGGTTTGTGTCGGCTTAAAACCTGAAGGCTGAAATTCACAGTGACAAACATTTCCATTGACAATCAGAAATTCACATAATCATAACACTTGCCCATGTAATTAGTTGGTTACATAATAAAATTTACTCACAACCATTGGCAGTTAGTTCTTCTTGTCACAAAGTTAGAGAAAAAATGCCACGAAAAAGAAGAGAAAATGAGCTGCCAAGCTTCCTTATAATAACTCAAGGATCACACTCCACTGCCTAAACCCTCCACCAGAAACCCAAAGACAGACCATAACAAATCCAAGATCTGAGGTTAGAGAGAAGACTTAAGTTTATTAAGTTGAGATTCCATGCCCATTTAAAATAACTTGAGTTTTGTAAATTAGATTTTGGTCAGAGCTAAGATCATAGAAGGTCAGAGGTTTGGAGAACTAAAACTAATATAATAAAAGGTCAATAGAAGGTCAAAGAAATACAGAGAGTATACTTGAGAGGAAAGGTGGGAGAAGGGACGTTGTGCCGTCAATATAAGTGAGTTAGGATTAAGGGCTTTAGAGAGGAGGTAGAGAAAACCCTTTATATGGAAACCGTAGTCTATTAGCTGTTCACCAAGTTTGATGAACCACTTGAAACTACAAAGGATATATGCTATTTAGATTGATGGATCTAGGTGCGTATGAGTCTTGTTTAGTGTAGGTATGTCTCTGGTTGGTGTTTGGTCAAAGTTCAAGTTTTTTTAGAAAATCATTGTCAATAACCATAGTCACTTCAATGGTTCACAGTCGCGGTCCTCAGCCGACTCTCGGAGGGCATTGAGACGGATCGGTGTCGGCGACTCGGATCGGTCTCAGGCGATACGCACAAAACGCTACAAAAAAGCTCAAAAAATTCTGAAAAAATCACGACAAATCTTAAAAAAATGTAGACATCTACATTCATGTATCACATGTTCAAAACATATCACCTAGCACACTAAAATAAAACGAAAGTATAAATACACGCGTCATCGGTGATAGAAGCATATCAAAATACATGCACAATATAGTAAATTGTACAAACTACATTCATAAATACATGTTAATGTAGTTATTTCCACATTGAATTGCGATGAGGCACAAAATTATCATAATAATCGTCTCTGCGGTAAGTAGATAAACTGATACTAGTGCTCGCAGATCTTTCAAGTTGTGGTCTGTAGTCATGGACATATGTCACACCATAATGTTGGCCTGATTTCAAACTCAACATTTGCATATGACATTCAAGACTATAAGTCCTCCATCAGTACTATTGTTGCCCTCATTATTGTCATCATCACTACCGCTGCCATCACCGCCATCACTGTCATCATTATCACACATCTTCACCATCATCACTATTAGAACTGGATAAAACCTTCACATCTTCACCACCACCACCATCGTCTGCTTCTGTTATACCTCGGAGGGGGGAGGGAGAGAGATCAAAAACAGGGAGAGAGAGGGAAATGAGGGAAAAGAGACAGAGAGACGGGATATGGAAAGGGAGAGAAAGAGAGTGGGTGAGGAGGAAGGGGGAGAGAGAAACAAAGGGAGGGGAGGGAAAGAGACAGAGAGAGACGAGAGATGGAGAGAGGGGAGAGATAGAGCAGGTAAGAGAGGAGGGGAGAGAGAAACAGAGAGGGAGAAAGAGACAGAGAGGGAGGAACATCACCCGGGGCTGGGGAGGATCAGGCGGCGGCGATCGGGCGGCTGTGGAGTCCAGATCTGAGCGGCGACGGTCGGGTAGCGGCGGTGATCTCCAGATCTGAGCGAGACAGAAGTTTTTTTCTTTTTTTCTTTATACCCGTTCGTCACTGGTGAATATACGTTTCGAGCCGACTCGGTCGAGAATCGGAGTCGACTCGGCCGAGTCAACTCCGATTCTCGGCCGAGTCGGTCTCCTCTGAGTTGAGTCTACCGACTCGTGACTCGGACTCGTCTCGGAGCGGGCCGAGACGAATACGACTAGGCCAACTCGTCTCCGATTCGGCCGAGTTTTTGAACCTTGAAAGTTAATCTGGGTTTACATTTTACTGACCATTCTTGGACTAGATTATACAAATAGTGTTGCAAACGGGAGGGGAAAACTTTATAGTGGGATTGGGAAGAACTACTCTAGGGTTTGTGGAAACTAGGGAAAAGATAACAATTCGGACTTCATACCCAGGTGAATTGTTCACCCACTTTATGTATCATACACAAAGATTCAATGAAACACAATTAGGGTTTCAATTTTCAATAACTCTTCATTCATTGATTCCAAAATTCATCCTACAAGAATATTTGTCATAAAGGCCACATGCACTACTAGTGCCATGTCCTTCTATTAATCATTAAAAGACTAATAAAAGAAATAATAAATAAAAAAACTAATAAAAGACTACTGCTTCTTCTAATCAAAGACTACTCCTACTTCTAACCAAAGACTACTCAGGCCTTCCATTTCCTGCGCGAATAGGTCTTCCAATAGCTCGTTGAATCGTTAATATTCTCATCAATTCTTTCTTGGTTGGAGAAAACTCATCCTCGAGTTTTAAAATGCGACATTACGGAAAATCTCAAACATATAAAGTGGATTGGATGTCGATCATGGCTTCTATATCTATGAATTGTGGAAAATCTCCGTTTCTGATAAGACGTCATAGTCAGAAAAGAATTGAAAGGATTACACTCATTTGGCAATACCAACATGAAAGGTTGAATCAATAATGACTTGTTGACAAAGAAGTGATCAACTCTGACGGCAGTAGCAGTGGATCAAGCACTGCTTTAGGCTTGAGTCGGACTTAGTCAGTGGCATTGTATCAAGCGCTGCTTCGGTTTGAGCTCGAACTAAGTCAATTGATTGAAGTTTGAACTTAGCTCGACCTCTAGATTGATTATGACGCCGCCGACTCTGATTTTTGTTTAAGATATATCTCTAGCCCTGACTCAAGATATGATGTTGAAGGCTATAGATCTAACTTGTACTCGTGCATAACTGGCTACCGCTCTAACTTTGTCCCTTTAATTTTACCCTAAATTTGCATGTCTTTCAGGAGGGCTTTGATCTCCATAATAGCCTTTTTCGGCAGTTTGTTCTTCCCTAAACTTATGTAGGTCTTCCCAGCAGGCTCTAATCTCCATAATACCATGGTGCAATAGCTTGCTATCCCTTATGAGAGAACTTGCTCCAGAGTGAAGAAGTCTAATTTCAATTGGGCCTGTTGCAAGGACGTTTGCCTACATTTTGAGCTCGAGATCCACTAGGATGTGAATGATTGTCTCCCACGAATCCATGTCTAAATAACATCTCGAATTGACTTTAGAACAACTTGAAAGCGGCTCGAAAAACCAGTCTATCCACTTTGAAGCTGAAGCAGGTCGGGTCGGATCTGAAGCTTGTGGGTCAGGTTTGCAGATTTTGATTGCGAGTTATCATGTCAGGTTGCATATTTTGATTTTGACATTGCAATTCTGATCAATATGAATCCACTTATGATTGCGGGTTGGATTGGCTATGGTCCGGCACCGAATCAGATAAGATTTGAACCCGATCTCCTTTTGTCTGCATGAGGTTGTGATTGGGTTTTGTCATCGACGACAAGGGATCGGCGAGGAGCTAGCGATGATGAAAGGGCGGTGATGTTGTGGCAGTGTCGAACGACATTGCCACGTCAAGGCAGTCAGGCGACGGAGGAGCGACGCAGGGCAGCGGTGTCGACAGATTCGATGTCGAGATGGGTGTCGCACATGACCGTGGTTTCGAGATTCGATCAAGATCTCGCAACTGATTGGGGCGGTCGAAGGTGGAGGGATCTCGCAGACTCACAGAGGACGATATCTGGAATCGATGCAAGATCTGATAGATTCAGATGGCTTGATGTTGCCGGTAGGGTGAGATTGGGGTCGTGGAAGGGCGGTAAAGGCATGGTGGTTCCGGCGACGTCGTGGATGATTGCGACGCGATTGGGGGTTGGAGAATCAGGGTTAGGTTTTGATTTTTGTGGGTGCATTCAGTGAAGAGAGGAAGAAGAAGATAATAGTGGGATTTTTTTTAATTTTTGATGGTTTAGTCCTATCATATATTTTCGGGTTGCTGCAAGTCGGGTTAGGACTAGCCTACCCAATCATCCCTATTACATGCAATGTAGGTTATATCCACAACCTACTATCCTCTAGTTTCATTGTTTTTGTGGTGCTAACCACCTCTCAATTGTATGGAAATGATACGTTGGATATAGAGAGACAGTGTCGGAAGCTAAATGAAGAAATAGTCACTATGATTCGCTTCCTTTCTTGTTTCCTTTTGGGTCTTCTAAAGGGTTTTATGAAAAGGATCTATCCAAGTCTTGCTAACAATCCAATTGAAACTTAGTTCTTCTTCTCTTTCTTTTATTTTATGTAGAGAGAGGAGAAAGATCCTAGGGCCATAAATGATGAAAGAAGAAACAAAGGTTTTGCATCTAGATCTACCTATGTTAACAGGGTTCCCAAACCCCTTTATGTCAACTGTCCAACTAGTAAATATGGACACAAGTATTCTTAAGTTCATGGTATGCTTCCGTTTTTAGTACGAGGATGGGGTACTCTATATTGAGTTGTAATGCAGATGAAGGCAAGCTTAATCAGGTTGATATTTAGAGTTGATAATTTTTTTGCAGAAGGCACTCAGGTTATGTTGAGAATTATGCATATTTATATGTCTGCATGTGTAAAGACAAGATACTTTACATTTGAAGCCATGTAAAATTATGGATATGAAAATATAAGCTTTGCATCTTTTTAATATCTATACTGCAAGCTGTAATTTGGTTCTTATTCAAAAATAGAAAGCAAATACTTTTATTAAAGTGCATGAGCGCAATAATTAAGCTAATCAGAGATTGATTCCAAGCTTGAAAAGCCACTAGTGTAAGTTTCAAAACTACATACAAGTTAATAAGGAAAAGCTAAATACTAGAGCAAATACATCGACGTAGCTCATTAAATCAATTAGTCATTGGGTGTCTTCCTTTAGTTATTGGGACACTAGTTTTTGTGATCCGGATCAGGAATGCACCATGAATCAAGATCGCATATCACCACGAGTTGAATGGCACGAGCAGATTAAAATTCCGCCGTGGTGGGGTGGGGGGGGTCCTTTTTTTGGTGTTGTGTTTTGTTTTTGTTGGAGGGTGGTGGGTGCGAATTAGTAACACTAATGATAAGGTACTACTCAGCTTGAACCTCACAGGTAAGAGTTCGATCAATGAGCTAGTAACAGAGTTTCTTTGATTTGACACTCTTTAAACAAGTTGACACATTAGTCCTTGCAATGCTAGTCCCTTGGTACTTGTGAGTTGTGACTGCATCATGACCAGTAAGATAAATATTAAAAGTCCATTCCAACCTACAAGGATGCCCATTCTGGTGTATTTATCAAGCCAAGTCAGAGCACATCTTAGACGCACAAACTTGTGTCTAATTTTGCCAAGTGTCCAGATTTTAGGAGTGGTGCCATTTTACAAATTATTTTTATAGGACAAGTAAATGATTACACATGCACTCCTTAATATTAGGACTTTCAAAAGCTTAGCCAGATAAGTAAATCCAGGATACATGTACGAGACACAATATGGATATTGGGGAAAAGACAAATTCTGTAAAGCTGGGAAACAAGTTTGATATGGATACGATGAATAATATATGATACATAGGTACACATGTAATATATAGTGCACAAATACAATACAGGATAAAAACACAACATAATATGTGTACAAGTATACAATAATTAGTAATGTTTCATTAGCTGGTCATAAATTTGCAAGGTTACAACAGCTAAAAGAACACAATATATTTGATGTTATGAAACATTTTCGAGCAATATAAATCAATAATTATGTGAATGATTCTTATTGAGAAACTAGACAAATTATATGCAACACATCTACAAGTTATAGAGTTGTAAACTTCTCTTCAAAGTTAGATTTTATTTTTGTTTAACTTTATAGTCTTGGCCATGTCTCGGATACGTTTCAAGTTTATGATATGTATTTGTAGGAGGAACTGACACTCATCGGTCAACTATTGGAGTATCCAAGTATTGGAAAAGTATTTCATACATGTACACCTCATTCAATGAAGTATCCATGTTATATTTATATATGATTCATCCTTTTTTTATTGTATCTCATAATTTGCGTCTACTTATGTTCAACTCTTTTCTTCAACATCTGCTTTACCTTTGTTATCCTTCTTGCCTTTCTTATCCCCGATTTTACTAATTTATGTTGTAGCCATTCCCTTGTTGTAAGATGGCCATTTCCCTATATGAAACAAGAACCAATAGGGAAGTTCTTGTTCTAGCCTACCATGGTGGTTGTTGAAGAACAAACAGTTTGTGTTGGAGCCGCACGTGGCTCTCTGTGCTTTAATGTTCATGCTGGAGGGATTATGTCGAACAAAGAGTCTCACATCGGTTAGACATGGGGATGGTCTTGGGCTTACAAGGACTTGGGCTACGTCACCTAGAAGGCTAGTCTTTTGGGATGGTGTCCCAAGTCCTTACAAATGGTATCAGAGCCATGCCTCGAACTTAGTCGTGCATGTGGGTGTTGTTCGATCCCCTAGGGCGCAAAAGGCGCAATATACCCCTGTAAAGCTAGTTGGGCTCTCGAGGATTTGGCAGCAGTGCTCCTGCTTCACGTAAGGCGTGTGCTACTAACGTGGTGAAGAGGAGTTACAGGCTGCAATCCTACTTCACGTAAGACGTTTGTCTCCAGCGCAGTGAGAGGATTTCGATAGTGCATATGTCTTCCAGGTGTGAAGATGGTCTTTCAGGCGTGAAGATGAGTTTACAGGGAGACTCTTTGTTCAAGAGGAGGATTGTTGGGATTTATGTCGAACAAATAGTCCCACATCTGCTAGACATGAGGATGGTCTTGGATTTATAAGGACTTGGGCTACTCCACCTAGAAGGCTAGTCTTTTGGATGGTGTCCCAAGTCCTTGCACATGCCTACTTCAATTTGACTATCAATCTGTGCCTCTTCAACCGCAAAATTAGGTTGTAACCATATGCTTCTGAATATTATCATTAATCATCCTTTGTACCTAGCTGCTAAGACATGATGTCATTAGGCTCTTGTATGTTGTCCTGAGTAATCAAGTGCAAGAATCAATTTCTATACTCATACGTTGAGCCATAGACATGCTTTAACTTGAGCAACTGAAGATGGAGTCATTGCTTGGAATAGAGGAAGCTTGCTCTTCTAAGTGACCTCACCTCAATTTGGTATGTTTCTTGCCTGCACATTCCTTCAATTTAAGGGAAGTATATTTCACTTTGTGGTGTCAGAAAAGGCCATAGCATTGGAAGAACTCCAAATTGTTAATCCAATCTTGTAATCCTTTGGATTAAGTTCCCCATAGTAACCATAGACTTCAACTTTAGTCGCCTTCAAGGTAGGCCCAATAGAAAGGTTTGTGATGACGAGCTGCGATGGATGGTGGGGCCCAAGACAATACTTGATTAGCTTACCAATGTTGTCTACGACGAGCTTACAATCTGAATTAATTGCAGCCTTTCTGGGAGTATGATGTCCATGATCTTTTCAACACACTCAACTGGAATTCTCCCTCTTATTTTAGTACTTCTTTCTTACATCTATTTGTTTCATCTCTCTTGCATAAGTGCCTAATGTCTGTTCTAAAGGAGTTGCTAGAAGTCATCATTAAATGGGTATCTTCTGCATTTTAGACCACTACGGTTGGGTATGCAATGGAAATAAAGGAATGGGGAGAAAGAATGAATGAAAGTGAGGATCAAGGCTTCAATACCAAATTGGTGTAATTAAAGTTTAAATTACGGCAGACTAAACCTAGGGCTGATTTTGGGGTTCTTAAAGGATGTCCAATGATGAGAAAGGTGCATAAACTAGAAAAAGATGGTACCAAACCAAATGAAGATTGGGGCTTCCATGCAGATTAATAGGCTATGGAGAAATCTAACTGCAACTAAAGTGTGAGCATTGCGAAAAATGCTTAAAATAAATTGATAACTAAATGTAAATGGTTGAGAAAGACTATTACACTTGAAAATTTTGACAAATATTGGAAAGAGAACTTGTAGTTTCAGATGTAAAGATGAACAAAATAGAAGTCAGTGCGAAAGAAGAGAAACTGAAAGAGTGAAGTTCCCTGGACACCTTTATTTTCTTTGATTTTTCACCAGATTTTTTTCTTCATAATTCATTCATGCTTAACATCATTAAAGCATAATTGACTCTAATGCATGACTCCTTAGATAATTTAACAGACTCTTAATAATGACACCTAACAAAAAGATGACTTGCACAATTATATAACTGAATTTAACAGCTCTATCTAAAAATAACTGTCATGTTTTAAAGAAAAATACTTATCTACTAACTTTGGACCTACTCACATGTCTACTCAAGAGACAAACATAGTAGGTCCTCCATACACAACACTGTTAATTAATTTGTGTGCACCCCTACTTGATTCTTTTGAGTAAACATGCAGGTAGGTCTAAAGTGAGTAGTAAACTATTTAAATTGCATCTCCTTATAACTCGCATCAATCTGGTACTATTATCTTTGCCTTTGGAGTTATGAAACATGACAAGAAATATGCTTCATTTTAACTCTACAACCCATCCCATCCGCCCCTCCTCTTCGCGCGGGAGACCCACCAAAAGGAAAAGAAAACACAGACAAAACCTAATACAAAGAAAACCCAAAAAAAATGAAAAGCACTAAGCAATGACAGAATAAATGAAGTAGCACTCTCTCTTAGAAGCTGACAAGAATGAAAGCGAGTATATATGGATACGACAATTCCTTAAAGAGTATGACACGGGACACGACATGATATGAAGTCCGACACACCCCCACAGAGTTATGTCGTACATCCAAAGCACAAACATCTATGATATAAGAGGATTACATATATGCAGAACTTTTAATCTACATACTTTTTTTATGACTTTGCAAAAATAATAGGTTTTGGCTTTTCAACTTTCTATTGGATGGCTCAAAACATGTCTTAACAGTATATATTTTATACAAATTAAGATTTTTAACAGCATTTTTTCATTATAGTCTGTGATATACACACGATAGTAGATATATATCTCAAACATGTACTGGGAGCAAAGAATGCATCCAAAATGTATAACATTTATCAAATAGTGTGCAACAAGTTTAAACTTTAAAATGTATATATAATGAGGGCATGTTTAGGAAATATTCAGGTGTTCAAGAAGTGTGGGGTCCGACACGGGAATGGCTTCTTGGTAGAAGTGCTCATGCTGATGCTACATAGCTTAGAAGTCTCTATATTTCATTTCTTCTTCTTTCTTTCTCTTTTTTTTTTTTTTTAAATTTCATTCTTCTTCTTCTTCTTCATCTTGTTT